>JASKMD010000020.1:6440017-6457517 GCA_030144725.1 Haematococcus lacustris | reverse complement strand
TTCAGGTGGTTCAGGTCTATGTTCAGGTGGTTCAGGTCTTGGTTCAGGTGGTTCAGGTCTATGTTTAGGTGGTTCAGGTCTTGGTTCAGGTGGTTCAGGTCTTGGTTCAGGTGGTTCAGGTCTATGTTCAGGTGGTTCAGGTCTTGGTTCAGGGTGCTCAGGTCTTGGTTCAGGGTGTTCAGGTCTTGGTTCAGGTGGCTCAGGTCTATGTTCAGGTGGTTCAGGTCTATGTTCAGGTGGTTCAGGTCTATGTTCAGGGTGTTCAGGTCTTGGTTCAGGTGGTTCAGGTCTATGTTCAGGTGGTTCAGGTCTATGTTCAGGTGGCTCATGTCTATGTTCAGGGTGTTCAGGTCTTGGTTCAGGTGGTTCAGGTCTTGGTTCAGGTGGCTCAGGTCTATGTTCAGGGGGTTCAGGTCTTGGTTCAGGTGGTTCAGGTCTTGGTTCAGGTGGTTCAGGTCTTGGTTCAGGTGGCTCAGGTCTATGTTCAGGTGGCTCAGGTCTTGATTCAGGGTGTTCAGGTCTTTGTTCAGGTGGTTCAGGTCTTGGTTCAGGTGGCTCAGGTCGTGGTTCAGGTGGCTCAGGTCTTGGTTTAGGGTGCTCAGGGCTGTGGTTCAGGGTTCTGTTTAGGTATTCATTATTACTCATCAAACACCAAATATAATTGTCATGTTGTCATGAATCCATGTCAAGAACATTACATAACACCAAGTCATTGCCATGTTGTTCAGCATTGCATCAATTTGCTCTAACTTCAAGTCCCCTATCCCACTACACACGCATGGGAGTCATATGGCATGATCATGCATTCATCACCTATGCCTTCCCCTTCTCCAGCATAGCCGCTTCTGCTGCTGCTGCTGCTGCTGTTGCTGTTGCTGCTGCTGCTGCTGCTGCTGCTGCTGCTTCTGCTTCTGCTGCTGCTATCAATGATGCAGCCTTTGCTGCCCTTGCTGCTGTCTTTGCCCCCTTCGTGGACTCAGCTTCCTCTGACTTAGCTTGCAACTGTTCTGCCCGTGACATTGCAGCTTCAGCAGCTTGAGAAGCAGCCTCTGCCATTAGTGCTGTCTCCCACTTCTTTTCCAGCAACACCACGTCATTGCTGTTTGGCAAGCGTGACTCCCACCCAGCCTCCCAGAGCTCATCTGTCTCCAGCCTAGTGGGGGGACGGTAGGGGCGCCTTGGCACATACTCGCCACCTGTATCTGGCGTATGCCAGGCTGACACCTTGGAATTGCTGTCACGCTTGGGCTCAGTAGTGGGCTGGCACAGGCTGTCAAACCTGGTGCCAAACTCATGCACGAAGGTGGTGGTGTTGGATACAAAAGCTGTGGAGGCGTAGAAGTGAACACGCACCGAACCCGTCCCCTCTCTGCCCACATCCCCAGCGTGGATCGTATACCCACGCATCCCCAACACCTGACCTGGCTGCAAGGTCACCCGCACCACCTCCTGGGGAGGCATGCCCTGCAGCGCAAGGTCAAGCGCTGCATCTATCTCTTTATTTTTCCCTGGCCCATTCCAGATCCGCTCAACCAGCTGCACCCACTCGTGGCTCTTGGGGATGAGCAGTATGCTCACCAACTGCATGGCCATGATGAGGACCATGCCATCCCGGTCATTAGTGGACAGCTGGGGGGGGGGCAGCTGGCTGTGTCCAGCACGTGGTGCTGATGGGCTGCTGCATGCTGCTGAGGTGGGGGCCTGGGGGTGAGATGTGGCACCTGCTGCTGGGACAGGTGGGTGGGGCTGGTTTTGTGGGCTTGAGGGGGGAGGGGCTGCCAAGGTTGAAAGGGGGGGCGCTTGCGCTGCAGCATGGCTGTCTTGGTGGGCTGCAAGGGCTGCCTTCTCCTCATCGGTGAGCTCTGGCCGCACATCCACATGCAAGGACTGAGGCGGCACCAAGCACTCTGCTGGTAACTCTGTCAGCCCCGGCTTCTTTGGGACCTTGATCCTCTGTGTGTATGGATCGTTGCATAGGATCGTGCCACCGCGGAGAGGAGTGGAGACCAGCTGCCTGGCCCTGGCCTGGAGGCGCTGCAAGCAGGCCTTAGCCCACACCTTGGCAGCCAGGTGGCGTGCCTTGATGTGTGCCGGCTTGTTTTTGAACAGCTCCAGCTGCCTCACGCCCATCACCCCTGCCATGGAAACCTCGTCAGCCAGGCTGCCATCCTGCTGTGGGCTAGTGAACAGCAGCTGCTTGCGTTGCCCGGTTCCGTACTCCGTGACCACCACCTACAAGCATGTCAGCATACAGTCTTGTTGGGTGAGGGTTTGGGTTAGGGTTGGGTTAGGGCTAGGGCTAGGGCTAGGGCTAGGGCTAGGGCTAGGGCTAGGGCTAGGGCTAGGGCTAGGGCTAGGGCTAGGGCTAGGGCTAGGGCTAGGGCTAGGGCTAGGGCTAGGGCTAGGGCTAGGGCTAGGGCTAGGGCTAGGGCTAGGGCTAGGGCTAGGGCTAGGGCTAGGGCTAGGGCTAGGGCTAGGGCTAGGGCTAGGGCTATAGGGCTAGGGCTATAGGGCTAGGGCTAGGGCTATAGGGCTAGGGCTAGGGCTAGGGCTAGGGCTAGGGCTAGGGCTAGGGCTAGGGCTAGGGCTAGGGCTAGGGCTAGGGCTAGGGCTAGGGCTAGGGCTAGGGCTAGGGCTAGGGCTAGGGCTAGGGCTAGGGCTAGGGCTAGGGCTAGGGCTAGGGCTAGGGCTAGGGCTATAGGGCTAGGGCTAGGGCTAGGGCTATAGGGCTAGGGCTAGGGCTAGGGCTAGGGCTAGGCATGGAAGTGGGGATGGGATTGGGTTAGGGTTAGGGCTAGGGCTAGGGCTAGGGTTAGGGCTAGGGATGGGGCTACGGCTAGGGCTAGGTCTAGGTCTAGTCATGGACGCTACCTATACTCACATTGCTTGTCTTGCGCCTCTGGGTCCGTACCTCCCCCTCGCGGTTGATGGCGCCCTCCTTGAAGATGATGTCTGCATAGCTCATGGTCAGCTCCAACAAGGCCCACAGCTCCATGCGGTTAGGCATGAACTCCTCCCCCACTTTCATCACAGCATAGCCATCGCTGCGGACAGTGGCCTTAAACTCCTTCTCCTGCCCGGGTTGCCACACATGAACTGCTTTATCCTGAAACTTAGGCAGCTTCCACTCGGTGTCAGGGCCCTTCTTCATTGTTGGGTCGTCAACCTGCACCAATGGCATATACATAAGCCCTATGAAGGTCAAACAGTACCATCAATACCTTTGCTCTTGAATATTATTGAGGGATGGTTTTCATGCTAGCTACTAACCTTAGGAACATGGCTCTCCTCCTTCTTCTCCCCCTCTTTGCCTCGCACAATGTCCCACAGTTGCTGCAGTCTGTCACACACCAGATCCAGCTTAGCTGTGTTCACGGTTCCCTGATTCTTGATGTCCTGTAATTCAAACAATGAGGTAACATCCTTATCATTTATACTACTTACAATATTGAGATGCAAGTATATATTTGCATCTGATAACTCACAGCAATGTCCTTGGCCAACGTTTGAATCTGCTCCTGCACGCCAACCTCTTGGCTGGGTACCTACAAATAAATAATCCATGTAAACCATGAGTTGATGGTGAGCTGCTGCTTGTGGGCATGGTCATCTAAGTCGTCACTCATACTCACTGTTAGATCTACGTACACTTTCGCTGACGCATCCTGTTGGGGTTCAGCCTTCTTAGCCTGTGATCAAGCATGCGGACATACTCTGTTAGTCACAATTGTTCTATGTGCATTGTGAAAATGGTTACCTCATGCATGGTCAAGCCGTGATGTGTTGTTGCCTCATGTACTATACATAGTTAGTTGCAGGGCCACCCACCACAGGTTTTCCTCCGTGCTTTCTTCTGTAGGCGCCTTCCAACACCCTTGAGGCTGCCGCTGTCTTCCAACGCAGGTCAAGCTTGACCTGCGAGCATCACATCTTACAACATGGTTGTTGCTGCCATGTGCTTGTGATTTGGTGTTGCATGCGCCTCTAGCTGATGATGTTGCTCTTACCAGACCATGCCAGATGTACTTGTCATCAGAGTCACTCATTGCCGCTAGACCCTGCACCGCGTCCTTTAAGCACATACGCCTTGCCAGCCACGATTTGTCATCGTAGTTGATGTTGGTGACCATGGGCGCATCTCTGCACAACATGCATTAATCAAGATACCATTACTTGGTACCTCTCATCATGCCAAGTAATGTTGAGAGGCACGGTCACATGCATCTCACTTCACATACACATGCACATGCACCACACATGTTCCTGCACACATGCTGACATGCATACATTCACAAGCCCATCAACATGATTGCACAAGCACACAATTACAAACAAGTACATGCCTCTTCATATTCCCAGTTACACTCCTACAAATTAGTCCCTGCGTTTGTCCCTGCGTTCTACCGACCTTGTCCGATCGGGCTGAAATTTTGATAGATGGTAGTTTGCAGAAAATAAAACATTTTTTCAGAAAAAATATTTTGAGAAAATCAAAGGCTGCTGCGCTGTGGCCCTGGGGCGTAGGTGCAGGGGTAAGTGCAGGGATAGGTTGCGGGCCACAGCGCAACAGCTTTTGGATTTTTTCAAATATTTTTCTCGACAAATATGTTTTATTTTTTGAAAACTGCCATCTATCAAACTTTCAGCCCGATCGGACAAGGTCGGTAGAACGCAGGGACAAACGCAGGGACTAAATTGTAGGAGTGTATGTAGTCTATGTGCAGCAGCATGCGGTCGCCGCAGCTCCAGCCATCGTGCTGGCGGGGGCAAGTGCCGCACTCCCAACTCCAATCTCCTGCGCTGACATACTGCTGCAGAAAGGAGTGCACCTTATCCCACTGCTCAGCCTTGAGTTTACCATCCTACATGCATGCACAGGTATGTCGCAATGAGCATCTATGAGTTGGTAATATGTGGCAAATATGTGTTGCAATAGCGCATCTGATGTTCTTACCCCCATTGGGTCCCAGTACACGACCTTGTGTGTGTTGGGATAAGCAGCTGCCAGCGTCCAGTGATTCCCTGAGAAGTTGAAAGGGATTAGGACAATCGAAGCACCCTGCACTCCTGACGCTCCTTGGCCAACCAAGCGGCGGCCACCTGTCAAGCAAAATTGGTTAGCCTTGCAGGCTACCTCTGCCTGGCTGTTCCTTATTGCCAAACCCATCTCGAACTTGAACAACGCAAAGCTCTTGAGCAGTGGATCATAGCAAGTCGCCTGGAAATGCAGTGCACTAGGCATGTTATACATGAATCCAGGCCACAATGTGTACTAATTATAGTGCTCATCTAACCCGTCATGCCGAAAGCCACACATTTACCCACCTGAATCAGTTCCAGGGCTAGATCCATTGTTCCACATGACAGCCACACAGGATTCTGGGTAATGGGGTCATGGAACTTGTCATCAGGGCAGTATTCCCTTGCGATGCGCTGCAATATCATAACTTCAATTTACCCGGATCTAAACGTTTTTTGCCCATGTTTTAGAAGGCTGTAACAAAGGCAACCGACACCCAATTATGTTTTAACCGTCAATTACAGCAAAAAGTGCGGCTGCGCCGCACAAACTGCAAGGAACAGCGAAGCTTTCGCGTGGAAGGGGTGCGGTGACGCTTGAAGAGGCCATCCGCGCTCTTGTAATTGGAAACCCGGTCGGCTGGCTGCAGTTCTGCCCCTGAGATCGCGCAGTCACACCGGTCATAGCGTCAACTGCGTCTTCGTCGTGTGCATCGCCGCTGTGTAGCACTGCTATGCTGGCCTTGTAAATTGAAGTTATACAAGTTAACTGCAACGCCTCAGCTTTTCCGGGTTTGTAAACGACCTCGGCCTCGCAGTTCCTCGTGAACGCTCTCGACCTCCGCCAGGGGCCTCCGGCCCCTGGCGTCGGTCTCGAGCGTTCACTCGGAACTGCTTCGGCCTCGGTCGTTTACAAACCCGGAAAAGCTTCGTCATTGCAGTTATCCTCATCATAAAAACATATCACTGCCAAGAGTATTGAGTAACAAATGAGCTTCCAATGGATAGGTACTCACATGTGTACCATTCGCATGGCGTATTTCCTTTTTTGGCCGTCTTGGTTCAGGGGGACCTGTGGTCAAATGCAGATAATGGCTAACGTGACATGAATTGGAACAAGGCATCATGCTACTGCTACACATGTCCCGCATGTTCAACTTACAACGTCCATGGCCTACACAACAACAAGCAATTTGTTGCTGCTTCTAGCACCACCCATGTCATACCTCCACTGCCCCTGTGCTTAGCACCAATCATCCGGCCGCTGCCCATGGGTGACACAGCTCCAGTGGTAGTGGCAAGGGAAGTGTCAGGGGCGGGAACTGGTGCAGGGTTCAGGTCTTGGGCTGGTGTTGCTGGCTGCCTGCTGGGAGCAAGTGGCGGAGATGGGCATGCCTCCAGGACAGGAGCTGGTGCTGGTGCCGGGGTAGGGGCTGGTGTCGCTGGGAGGCTGGTGGGGGCAAGGGTAAGGGCAGGGGCAGGCGCCGCTGATGGGCCAGGGGTGCAGGCTGAGGTATTGGCCAGGGGCAGGGCGGTTGCAGGAGGCTGGGAGCAGGCGGTGGTAGGGGCTGGGGCAGGTTGCGAGGAATGGGCAGGGGTGGGTGTACGTGGCGAGGCCCTGCCAGGGCCGGAGGCCGAAGGCTGTTGTTGGGTCGTTGAGGCAGCAGCTGGAGACCCTGTGTACGGGTTGCAGTCTAAAATCAGGTCAACCATGCAAGGTGCTGAGTACACCAAGGTGACATGTCTTGGGGAGATACAACTTGAATTAATGAAACACCACCATATGATGCTGCGTACCTCGCAACACGTCCTTGTACTGTGGAGGGGAGGCCACCGGTGCTGTTGGAAACATTGCCGCCTCGGGTCCAATGACCGCCATTGCAGCTTTGATGCACTCCGTCACGTCTTGGCGTTGTTTTGTGATGTTCACACGAGACAGGTCAACCTCGTTGGCATAGCCCCTGCGTGACTCACAACACATGTGGGTTCAATTGTGCCATGCATTTGCCTGATCTTCACAACCAGTGCATAATGTGTTCATCATCTCCCTTACATGTCAAGCTGGTTGACAAAAGCGTACACCATGGCCAGGACATAGTGTGCGCAGTTGATACCGTCCGACTGCTGCTCCACGGTGCCCACCTCAAACCTCCATGAGCCAGCCTTGATGCACCTAGCTGCCAACTCTGTTATCAGGGCCACTTGGCGGTGGGCCTGCATTTGTACAAGTGGTTAGACATGTCTGCAATCTACCCTTCATACGGTGAGGTGGATGCTGTGTATGACAGCTTAGGTGATGGTCACGTACCGGCGAACCCTTCAGCATAGAGTTGAAGTACACCACCTGCATGGTGTCTGGGAAGAAGGCAAACAGGATGAAGTGATTTGTTACGAACATAGGCGCCAAGATCACCTTGCGCTCAGCCAATCTGTCATATGTGCTGCAATACGTGCTGTACGCCACCCAATCCTCCTCTGTCATGGGTGGGGCAGTTGATGACTCCCAGGTGCGCGTCAGTTTATCAAAGGCTTGGGTACGGAGGATGGTGACAAACTCCAGTGCTGGGTCCAGTCCCCCTTCGATCTGTAAGCGCACAAACAACCCAAGTCGTCCTTCACTACAGTGCTAATGAGACATTTTCATGCATGCATCAGGATCCTGTGCATGTCACCTTCATGGCGGCGCAGCACACATCCAATAATCCGCATGACACGAACCCATCTCTGCCCATGTCATCCAAGTCCTTCTGCTCAATTGTCGCTCTGAACTGCACACATGTAGAGTACCGGTCAGGGTAGTTGATCATTTGTTCTATCACAACTTGCATTGCTATAAGCTCTGTATGTGTGCTTCACCTTGTCCTCCAGTCCATTCAGGATCGCTGCGACACAGTCCTTTGACTGTGGAGTGTATTGGACACCCTCAATGACCTGCGTTAGAACAGGGTTACGCTTCATGCTGACCTCATCACACATGTGACACTTGTAACGTGCCAGGCACACACACCACTGGGGTTGATGTCTGTGTTGCGGGGGATGTTGAGTTCCTTGGGCGCTTGGTTATCTGCATTTGCACAACTACATCATATCATTACATGTTGTTGGTGCTTGCATTATGTACACCTGCATGTACAGGTAATGTATACCTGTGTCGCAGGTTGTGTCTTTCTCTTTGGTGTGTTTCCAGTCACCAAGCTGTTTGACACAGCTGTGACAGCCCTCACTGTGGCCAACAGCTCGGGTGTGCTCTGAATGGGCTTCTCTGCAAACACCACAACATGCGGTAGATGGGTGGCTGAGTGGCTTGGTTGCTGTGTGATTAGGTGGCTTACACCCCCTGATGCTATCACCCACTGGAGTTTGAGTAAATGTCATACAGCGTCATCAGGCACTCCATGCCCTCAGGGACGCCTGCCCCATACACTCCCACGGCAGACAGGCCTGGGTAGTGTTTGGTGGCCGCGACATATCCCTTGGAGTATTCCTTCTGGCCCTCCTCTGACAGCTTGTTCCAGGCTGCTCGTGCCTTTAAAACTTGCCTGTGTAAAAGTCTGATGCATGGTTGTAGATACTGCAGCCCCTTGTATGCTGTACTCTGCCATGTACGTCACACCTTAACACCTCCTGAGCCATCATTTCCTTGCTGGGCGGGTTGTTGCTGTTAGCGAGGTCCATGCAGCCAACCATGAGAGCCACTATGTATTTGATCCTCTCCTGGTCCTGTGCTGGATTCTGCATTGCAAGAGGCAGGTAGTGGGTCACAAGCTCCTTAGTCCAACATTGATGCAACCTAATGGAACTTCTATTACCTTCATGTCAATTATTCTCTTCACCATTGTCTCCGCCACCGACGCTAACGGAACCGTAGCGCCTGACGCACTGATTCCGGTCATATCCCCGGTGGTGAACTTTGCCGGAAATGAGCTTGCCTTCGATTGAGACATTTGCAGCGATGCGGTTTATGTTCGATGGTAAACGCTACTCGATGGTGATAGTAGCTGGCCTGAGGTCCGAAACTGTGGAATCACCATGCAAGTCTAATACAAAACACGAATACTGCTTCCTCCACCTGTAGTGGTCCACTACACTACAAGAGCCGGGATTATAACTTCATACAACGGATGCGGGAACCCTTCATATGTTTTGTGTGTGCAAGTGCATGGTGCAAGCGCACGAGTAGGCGCCAGGACTGCCGTACCGCCACAGAAAACTACAATGGCTCACGAGTCACGCCTTCTCAGCCTCCCCGACGATGCGTTAGCTTCAATCGCTGGTTACCTCGTCCGGTACCGTCAGGGCCGTAAATTCAGCCTGGTCAGCAGGAAGTGCCACGCGGCGTGCCTCGCCTCGTGCGAATCCCTCACGCTTAACATCAACACCAAAGCCATCAACGCCCACCTCTCCACTCGCATCCAGACGGCATTGCGTCGGCGTACCCTGCCTATGGCTTGGGGTGGCACCTGGCTGACCTGCAACTTCTGATAGCAACTACATCCATGCAATAGGGCACGCACAAAGACACAGACTTATGAGGAATCATTGGACCCAGCCTAGTTAACATGGGCCTAGTTAACATGGGAGTTGGACATCAGCCTAGTTAACAGCATGGAGAGGCCTACCAGTGGGAGGGGCTGGTTGTCCTCCGCCCCCTCCTCCTCGTACTGGTCCTCATCCTCCTCATTCTCCCCCTCCTCTTCCTCTTCCACCTCACCTTCATCTTCTGAACTAGAGGGTAAGGGGCTGGCAATTCGCTTGCGTATCAAGCCCTGGTCATGTCAACGTGCACGTGTACTTTACAGTGGCTATAAGCAGCTTGGGTGTGCATGTACAACTGGGTCGCATGACAGCAACACACCTTGGTCTGCTTCTTGCCTCCACTTTGCTGGAGAGGTGGAAGCAATTCTAGGCTGGCAGGTGGCGTTTGAGATGGTGCCTGAGTGTATACGGACACTACAGAGTCTAAACATGAGGCAGCAGTTACTACAGGACCACATACTGTACCTCATCATGGGCATGGGAGTAGATGACGGCCTCCACAACCTCGCCCGCTGTGGAGAACATGCCCCAGTTGTTTTGCGCGCCCGAAGCCTCCCAGGCCTTGTCGTAGCGGTTGCGCCAGAGTACTCGAGCTAACCGGTTGTAGTCAACATCAGCAAACTTTTGCAAGAGGCGGACGCTGCCATCGTCGTTAATTTCGACCTTGCACAGTTTGTGCTCCTCAAGTGCAATCTTTAGCAACTTTGCAGCAAGGAATGTGTTTGCTGCGAAACGAGTTATTTCCTTGTTATGCGAATCACGCACAACAACACTCAGCGACATGTTGCAGCGTCCGTGTTGTCCGTTTAGCAAAATGGGGTGCAGCAGGAAAAATGTGAGATGATTGAAGCCCGGCAGGACTTGAGGGGATACTTAGGAGGCTAGGTAGGAGTAGGTAAGCAGCAGCATCAACAGTGAGTCGCGAAGGAGGAGGATGGGACGGCGATACAAGCGATGTCCGGTTGCTGATTGATACATCGACGTCGCTAGGGCTAGTACTAGTGAGATGACGGCCCTGCCCGATGACAAGCATCAGACGGCGAAGACGGCATCAGACGGCGGAGGGGAAGCGTGCAAGCGATCGCCCCCGCCTCCGCTGTTGCCAGTGCCGGTATGCTGGGCGGCATGCTGGACAGTGCTCTGGGGATGGTCCCTTGCCTGGGAGCTCTCAACAACATGTCTCATTGTACGCAGGTTCGGCAACCGGGTCAATCGTATAATCAGCACATGTACGAGTTTGTGAAATGGGTCGATGTGAGGGAGACACTTGTAAATGTACAACATCTAGCAAGACCGCATGACACCATTGTACCCTTGAATGCAGGCATATTACGGAGACAAGCTGCACAAGAGTGTGGCTGGTACTGAACCAAAACAAAAGCCTGGGCCGTCAACACCATTGCAAGTACCACCCCTTAAGGTGACACATATGTGCAAGCTTGCTAAATAGGTACTGGTGAAGGATACACATTGTAATGTTGTGCACATGTGTGATACAGGCAACAGCATCCTCTGACATGCCCAAAAGAGGTTGCTCAACACCACATCAGTCGGTCCCCAAGAGGACAAAGGTATGGAGTGAACTCACAACGAGCAAAGATTTGTGACATCAATCATGTTTGTGTGTATGTGTGTCTAAATTGCATGTGTGTTGATGTTCCTCAGGTGTCTCTTGGCAGCTGCAGCAGGGAAGGGATTGATGAGTATGTGGGAGTGAGGGGTGCAGGCGGAGGGAATGGTCGGGATGTTGGGTTACGTGGTGTGGCTGTGGGTGGGGCAGATGAGGAGGGAGAACGCCACAGCACCCAAAGGAGGGGGGAAGGATCGAGTCAAGGCGATGGGAGTGGGGGCCATGGTGGTGAGGGAGGCGATGAGGTTTTCAGGGGAGCCGGTGATGGGGATTACAATGAGAGCGCTGGGGGAGCAGGCGAGGATGTTGACGGCGGGAGGGGAGGCGGGGGTGGCGGGGGAGGTGGAGGGGGAGGTGGCGGAGGAGGTGATTGGGGGGGGGGCGGGGGCGGCGGTGGAGGTGGAGGAGGTGGCGGTGGTGGTGGGGGAGGAGGAGGGGGCGTGGGAGTGGCGGCTGTTAGGGCAGCCGCCTTAGGTGGCGGTGTGGTCCATCGTCGCAAAAGCAAGGTCGCCACCATCCAGCAGCAATTGGCAGAGGGCGCGCCCTTGTTCCACAGTCCTCCAGACACGTCTTTGAGTGGTCACCTGGCATCGATCTGTGAGTACCTCGTCACCGCCTGCCCGTCAGAACAGGACGTCATGAGGGTGTTGAAGCTCATGGACAACAGCTTGGGCCCAGGCAAAACATGGCATCCTGCGACCCCACATCAGTTGTATGGTGTGCTTGGAGCAGAGGAGCAAGAGGGACAACGCGTGCACGTCTGCAACAGCAAGGGGTGTGGAGGCCATGCCTTCGAGTACCTTCCTCGGTAGGTCGGATGTGATGGTGAATGCGATATCGCTTGACTGATGGCAACCGTCTTATGTTTCCTTATCACAGGGACAAATGGCAGGATCACAAAGATGAGGTGTGCCCCAGATGTCAGACACCCCGCTTTATGAAGGGTGAGGGCACAGCCACCTGAGGCCATTGTGCTTCATACCACCACCTCCTAGCCTATCAATGCCCCATGTTCTATTACACATCGTAATGGTGTTTTGTTACACAACATGAAGTACAGCATACAATATTGTATAGACGTGGTGTGATGTGTTGTGTTTGTATTGGCAGTGGGCGGATCCCTTGAGCCACGCTACTGCATCTTCCTTCATGGCGTTGAGGACACGCTTAACCACCTTTTGGACAGTGAGGAGATGAAGGAGTGGTTGACCCAGCGCCCACAGCATCCAGAACCAGGCTCATTTGCTGCAAGTAAGACAATGAAAGGATTGTGTTATGTGCATTAGAGCCAATTATCAATAAGTCTTGAAGACACGTTTGTGATGGGCGCAGGCTGCTGTATCAAGAGCTGCAGCGTGGTCGCAGCTTCCGTGATGCTGAGTTTTGGTTGGAGCGCGCCATGCAGTACATGAAGCGATGCTGTGGCAAGCATGCATCAGGTGCTACCGTAGCCCTCACAGCCTGCAAGCGTGAAATGGTGGTCCGCCAGGCTCAGCGATTCCTTGACAAGTACAGAGCGCAGCATGGTGGGGAGGGTGAGCAGGGGGAGCAGCCCTGCCAAGCGCAGCAGGGTGTGGGGGGTGAGCAGGGGGAGCAGCCCAGCCCAGCGCAGCAGGGTGAGGGGGAGGAGCAGGGGGAGCAGCCCGGCCCAGCGCAGAAGGGTGTGGGAGGTGAACTGGTGGGTGCACCGCGCAAGGCCACTGCCAGTGTGAAGGACCCTCAGCCGTTGCCGGGGGGAAACTGCCAGCTGGTTGGGGTGGGCAAGAGGGCGTGCCCAGTTCCGGGTGGTGAGGAGTGGGTATGCCAGGCTATCTGCACCATGGTGGGGGAGATGAACGCTGGGTTGGGAGGCGAGCCCAGTGGCTGGTGTGAGCAGGACGTCGAAGATCTGTTCTCCTCTGGTGACCCTGCCCAGCCCCCTGTTGAGCAAGGGCGGGTATGGTACTTTACTTGGGCAGAATGCACGCAGCAAATGATGTTCAGTGTGGGGTACAAGCTTGCAGACAAACGCAACAACAGCTGGGTGTTGGCCCAGTATTTCAACAAGGCCAGTACCCAGACCATTAACAAGTATGCTGCCTACATCCAGTTCTGGGTGCGCCTGCAGCATCCCTTCATCCCAGACCGCTTCCTGCGTGTGGCCATCACACGGCTCTACCCCCTCTTCCCTGTGGGTGGCGTGCCCCACTTGCTGCATGGCATGAGCCTGGATCCACAGCCCCAAGCGGGTGCTGCAGCTGCGGCGACACGAGTCGGGCGTGCAGCAGGCAAGCGGGCAGCTCCACAGGACACAGCGGCCAAGCGGCGGGCAACAGATCCTAAGCCAGCAGCAGCAGCAGCAGCAGCAGAGGCAGCAGCAACAGCAGCAGATGAAGCAACAGCAGATCCGAAGCCAGCATCAGCAGCAGCAGCAGCAGGAGAGGCAGCAGCAACAACAGCAGATGAAGCAGCAGCAGCAGCTGCTGGACCCTCTCTTCTGCCCCACCCCAATGGTGGGATACTCAGCCAACAGCGCCGCTCAACCCGTGTGGCAAAGAGGCCAGCTACTGCCCCCCAGCAGGAGCAGCCCCAAGCATGCAGGATCCCCAAGCGTGACAAGTTCAAGACGAAGGAGGCAGGTGCAGGTCCTTCAGAGTGGTTTGCTGTGAATGGCGAGCAGCTGCACACTCTGTTAGTAGCGTTCTTCCCTGCAGGGGAGGGTCAAGGGGACATGTACTTCACGCCTTACAACAGCCTCAGCAAGCAGCCATGAAGGCCCCCTGTACCAGAAACATTAATGATGCATGAATCAAGTCATTACCACCACAAAGCACTAGGTTGCTTCCATGCATGGACTGTTGATGTATACATGATGGACATGATGACCATTATCCTGGATGTCCTTAATAAGCTTGCACATGCTTAGCACTCTGATTTACAATAGGCTGGCACATGCTTAGCACCCTGAACCACATGCTGAGCACACTGAACCACAGCCTGAACACACTGAACCACATGCTGAACACCCTGAACCACAGCCCTGAACACCCTGAACACAGCCCTGAACACCCTGAACCATAGCCCTGAACACCCTGAACCACAGCCCTGAACACCCTGAACCACAGCCCTGAACACCCTGAACCACAGCCCTGAACACCCTGAACCACAGCCCTGAACGCCCTGAACCACAGCCCTGAACACCCTGAACACAAACCTGAACACCCTGAACCACAGCCTGAACACCCTGAACCATAGCCCTGAACACCCTGAACACAGCCCTGAACACCCTGAACCATAGCCCTGAACACCCTGAACCACAGCCCTTAACACCCTGAACCATAGCCCTGAACACCCTGAACCACAGCCCTGAACACCCTGAACACAAACCTGAACACCCTGAACCACAGCCTGAACACCCTGAACCATAGCCCTGAACACCCTGAACCACATGCTGAACACCCTGAACCACAGCCCTGAACACCCTGAACCACAGCCTGAACACCCTGAACCATAGCCCTGAACACCCTGAACCACAGCACTGAACACCCTGAACACAAACCTGAACACCCTGAACCACAGCCTGAACACCCTGAACCATAGCCCTGAACACCCTGAACCACAGCCCTGAACACCCTGAACACAAACCTGAACACCCTGAACCACAGCCTGAACACCCTGAACCATAGCCCTGAACACCCTGAACCACAGCCCTGAACACCCTGAACACAAACCTGAACACCCTGAACCACAGCCCTGAACACCCTGAACACAAACCTGAACGCCCTGAACCACAGCCTGAACACCCTGAACCACAGCCCTGAACACCCTGAACCATAGCCCTGAACGCCCTGAACCACAGCCCTGAACACCCTGAACACAAACCTGAACACCCTGAACCACAGCCTGAACACCCTGAACCATAGCCCTGAACACCCTGAACACAAACCTGAACACCCTGAACCACAGCCCTGAACACCCTGAACCACAGCCCTGAGCACCCTGAACACAAACCTAAACACCCTGAGCCACAGCCTGAACGACCTGAACCACAACCCTGAACACCCTGAACCATAGCCTGAACGACCTGAACCACAGCCCTGAACACCCTGAACCATAGCCCTGAACACCCTGAACCACAGCCCTGAACACCCTGAACACAAACCTGAACAACCTGAACCACAGCCTGAACACCCTGAACCATAGCCCTGAACACCCTGAACACAAACCTGAACACCCTGAACCACAGCCTGAACACCCTGAACCACAGCCCTGAACACCCTGAACCATAGCCCTGAACACCCTGAACACAAACCTGAACACCCTGAACCACAGCCCTGAACACCCTGAACACAAACCTGAACACCCTGAACCACAGCCTGAACACCCTGAACCACAGCCCTGAACACCCTGAACCACAGCCCTGAACACCCTGAACCACAAACCTGAACACCCTGAACCACAGCCCTGAACACCCTGAACCACAAACCTGAACGCCCTGAACCACAGCCCTGAACACCCTGAACCACAGCCCTGAACACCCTGAACCACAGCCTGAACAACCTGAACATAGACCTGAGCACCCTGAACATAGACATCAGCAACCTGAACATAGACCTGAGCACCATGAACATAGACCTGAGCAACCTGAACTAAGACCTGTGCAACCTGAACATAGACCTGAGCACCCTGAACATAGACCTGAGCAACCTGAACCAAGACCTGAACAACCTGAACATAGACCTGAACACACTGAACATAGACCTAAACACCCTGAACATAGCCCTGAACTCACTGAACACAAGCCCTGAACACACAGAACACAAACCTGAACACACTGAACATAGCACTGAACACACTGAACACAGACCTGAACAACCTGAACACCAGCCCTGAACAGCCTGAACTAAAACACTGAACACACTGAACAAAAAACCTGAACACCCTGAACACAAACCTGAACACCCTGAACGATGCCACACAGCCCTAGCCTTACATTTTTATGACCTGATTCTTTTTGGGTTGGATTGCTTACATCACAAGCTACCAATGGGCAAGTTTTCAGCCAAAACTACGAAAGTCGGTCTTGGCGCCTGGCTGCTAATTCCTACGAGTGGCTCTCTGCCCCCCTGAACCCCCCTTGGGCCGCCCCTCCCCCCCTTGGTTTTCCTCCCGCTGTCCATCCCGTGCCTCTTGAGGGGTCTGTTGCCACTGGCTCCCTTGCCGGTATTCCCCCATCAGCCTCTCCGCGCTCCCCGGGGCACTTGGGGTTGCTGGGCAAGGCCCTCTTGAAGGGCGCGGTGCTGGCCTCCAAGGGCAAGCTCGCTGCCCGTAAGCTGAGAGATGCCACAGCTAGGGGCCTAGCCGCAGCCGGGCAGTGGGTGGGTGGGGAACCTTCCGCCAGCTCTCCCTCCCTTGACCCCATGGACGCCGAGGCAGCGGCCCCCACCGCCTCTTGCCGCACGGAGGCCACGGGGCCTGGCGCAGTTGCCCATCTCCCAGCCCAGGAGCTTGGTCCCTCCACCGGGCTGGGCACCCGGCGCGGCACGGTGCGGGTTGGGCCCGGTGAGCTGCAGGGTAGTCAGCCTCCCCGCTGGCTTGACACCGCCGCGAGGGCACCTCCGCGCCCCTCCCCGGATGACAGGAGGGCTAGGCGGGAGGAGCGGCAGCGGGTGGCTCAGTGTAGGTCGAGGCGAGGCAACACGCAGCCAGCTACCCAGCCAGCCAGAGGGGGGCCTAGCCGGCGCCGGTATGGCATTCCCTCTTCCGGTTCCAGCTCTGAGGAGTGGGAGGCACGGCGTGCAGGGCACCAGCAAGCTGGCAGGCAGCGTGCTGCGCAGCTTGGCCATGGGTCCCCACACGTGCGCCGCTACGGGTTGCTCAGCCCCTCTGTTAGCCTGGCCAGCTCGCTGGGGGCCTCCTGTGATAGCCCTGTAGTTGAGCCAGCAGGGCCCCGGGAGGGGAGGTTGAGGGTGCCTAAGCGGCAGCAGCCCGAGCAGGCAGCTCAGCCTGGGGAGGAGGTCGAGCAGCTCGGTCCTCTGCCCCTGCGGCCCCCGCTGGCCATCTATTCCCGTGAGCCTCGGGTCCGCCTGCGCCGCCCGGGGGCCAAGTTGGCCTGCATTGAGGCCACCCCGCCCCCACCCCCCGGCCCTCCTCCTTTGCCAGGCCCGCCTCCCCTTCCCAGCCCACCCGCCCTCCTCTACACACGCGTAGCCCGCGCGGGGGCAAGCCAGGACTAGCCATGCAGCGCCCAGGTGTGGCCGCCAGATTCTTGGCAGTCACCCTCAACGTGCAGGGCCTTGCCCAGCCGCACAAACTGCAGGCCCTGCTTGACTGGGC
>JASKMD010000020.1:6392931-6439517 GCA_030144725.1 Haematococcus lacustris | reverse complement strand
GGGGAGGGGAGGGCACGTGCGGTAGGAGGGGAGGGCTGGGCTGGGCTGGGCTGGGCCGGGCTGCTCCTCGCTGCTTCTGGCTGCAGCTCTACGCCGTTGCAGCCTTGCCTGTAATTACCAAGCATACTACACATGTGATGCTCATGGTCAAGGCTGTTGTCACACTGCTGGCAAGCATGGAGACATGGTTGCAACAGCCTATGCAGGGGGGCAGCAGCCGCAGCAGAGGGGCAGCAGCAGCGGCAGCAGGGGGGCAGCAGCAACAGGGGGGCAGCAGTTGCAGGAGCAGTAGCAGCAGCAGATATAGTAAGGGCACTGTAGCACCTACCTACCTTTTGGCGGCTTGATGACTGCTGCTGGGAAGGGGGTGGGAGGGTGAGGGGAGGGTAGATGTGGAAGGCGGGAGGCGGGAGGCGGGGAGGCGGGAGGCGGGAGGCGGGAGGCGGGAGGCGGGAGGGGGGGAGGCGGGGCGGGGGTGGGTTGGGGGCATGGTTTGGGCTGGGTGGGGGCCTGGGTTGGGCTGGGTGGGGGCCTGGGTTGGGCTGGGTGGGGGCCTGGGTTGGGGGCATGGGCCTGGGTGGGGGCGGGGGAGGGAGCGGGGGCGGGGGCGGGGGAGGATGAATTGGGAGGGGTTGGTTGTGTAGGGAGAGTGGAGGGGAGGTGCCCATCAGACCTGCAACCAAGGGGCGTGCACGTGCGGTAGGGTGACCAGGCTGGGCACTGTGTTAGCTATCACCGTGGCCTTACCATATCACCAGGCAACATCTCCCATGCGTCAGTGGGGTGGGATTGCGATGAGGAGTATAGGGTGTAGGGAAGGGAAGGTAGGGTTAGGTGAGGTGGGGGCTGCGATGCCACGTCAATCGAAGGGTAGGAGAGGGGAAGGGAGGCTTGGGAGTATGGGAGCATGGGAGTATGGGAGGGGAGAGGGAGAGAGAGGGGGAAGGGCGGTAGGGCGGGAGGTGCTGGTGGAGGTGGAAGTGGAAAAGGGGGATGGGTGTGACCAGAAGAACCTGCAGTTACCAAGGGCATGCTAGCAGTCAGACTGGGTACATGGAGCCACACATTTGCCACAGCAAGCCACTCACCATTTGTAGAGTGGAGTGTGTGATGGGGGGAAATGGGAGGGTGCTGCTCATGATTGCCTTTCATCGGTGCCGCTGATCATTGCCGCTCATCGCTACAGTTTCTAACTGCTCCTGGCTGCTCCTAGCTGCGCCGCCTTACTGCTTCCAATGGCTGCACTTCCTGGCTCTTGACTGTCCTCTTAGCTGTGCCATGTTCATCTTGTTTCGGGTTCTTGGCGCTCCACCTGCAAGCAAGCCACGCCACATGAGCCTTCCTGCACCTTCTGCTTCTGCTATCTCGCTGCGCTTTCTGCTCCTTTCGCTCGACCTGGTCGCGGTTGCGATGAGGCTGCATGCATAGCTTGCATTTGGCTGCGATATGCTATGTTGTGAGGCTGCTAGCTGGCGATGGCTGGCTGGCATGGCTACATCGCTAACATAACTATGCCTCTTTTGCGTATTGCGTTTGCGATGTCTACTACGAATCAGGCTGCGATTTGCTCCTGGCTGCTCCTGGCTGCTCCTGGCTGCTAGCTCCTGCGATATGCGTGTGCAGCCTCTTGATCCTATCGCCTGACATGATTGCTATGGCTGGTCGCGAATGCTGTAAGGCTCCTGGCTAGAGATGGCTGTCTAGCTCGTGGCTACCCTTCTCGCGACGATGTCATGTTCGCTGCTCCTGGCTGCTCCTGGCTGCCATTATGCAACATGCCAGCTTGGCGGTCAAGATGCCCTTCGCGATTCCTTTGCTTCCTTCACGGTTCTTTTGCGAAACCCCCATGCACGCCTCCATGCAACTTGATGTTTTCCATGCCACATGATGGTCCAGCAACTCCCCAACGACTGAGATTTACACTTTGGCCTGAGAGAGACTTGTACTCCTCAAAGTTATAGCAGTCCACATATCTAATTTCAGGCCTGAAATCGTGAGCTACAGTTGACCCTGTTGCAAAGGGTCCTGGCGCACACCCACAGGGTCCTGGCTGCCACACCCACAGGGTCCTGGCACCACACCACAGGGTCCTGGCCCACAGGGTCCTGCTGCACACCCACAGGGACCTGCGTCACACCCACAGGGTCCTGCGTCACACCCACATGTGGGTGTGACGCAGGACCCTGTGGGTGTGTGCCAGGACCCTGTGGTGTCAGGACCCTGTGGGTGTGCGCCAGGACCCTGTGGGCCAGGACCCTGTGGTGTGGTGCCAGGACCCTGTGGGTGTGCGGCCAGGACCCTGTGGGCCAGGACCCTGTGGTGTGGTGCCAGGACCCTGTGGGTGTGCAGCAGAACCCTGTGCAACGTGCCAGGACCCTGTCGGCGTGCGGCAGAACCCTGTAGACAAACGTGCGCAGGACCCTGTCGGCGTGCGTGCCAGGACCCTGTAGGCCTAAGTGGTAGCCAGGACCCTGTAGGCGTGCGGCAGGACCCTGTAGGCCAGAACGGTGCGCAGGACCCTGTGGTGTGCGGCCAGGACCCTGTGGAAACGTCCAGGACCCTGTGGGTGTGCGCAGGACCCTGTGGTGTGTGCCAGGACCCTGTGGGTGCGGCAGGACCCTGTGGTTTGCCAGGACCCTGTGGTGTGCGGCAGAGACCCTGTGGTGTGGTGCCAGGACCCTGTGGTGCCAGGACCCTGTGTGTCGCAGGACCCTGTGGGTGCGCAGGACCCTGTGCCAGACGTCCAGGACCCTGTGGTGTGGTGCCAGGACCCTGTGGAGTGTGCGCAGGACCCTGTGGTGTGGTGCCAGGACCCTGTGCCAAGTGTCCAGGACCCTGTGGTGTGGTGCCAGGACCCTGTGGTGCCAGAACGTCCAGGACCCTGTAGGCGTGCGGCAGAACCCTGTAGCTAATGTCGCAGGACCCTGTGGCCGTGCGGCAGAACCCTGTAGCAAACGTCGCAGGACCCTGTAGGCGTGCGGCAGGACCCTGTAGACTGTGTCGCAGGACCCTGTGGCCGTGCGGCAGAACCCTGTAGCCAAACGTCGCAGGACCCTGTAGGCGTGCGGCAGAACCCTGTAGCAAAGTCGCAGGACCCTGTGGGCGTGCGGCAGAACCCTGTAGCGTTGTCGCAGGACCCTGTAGGCTGTGCGGCAGAACCCTGTAGACGTGTCGCAGGACCCTGTAGGCGTGCGGCAGAACCCTGTAGACGTGTGTCGCAGGACCCTGTAGGCGTGCGGCAGAACCCTGTAGCAAAGTCGCAGGACCCTGTGGCTGTGGGCAGGACCCTGTGGTGTGATGCCAGGACCCTGTGGCCAGGACCCTGTGGTGTGGTGCCAGGACCCTGTGAGCAAGAACCCTGTGGTGTGGTGCCAGGACCCTGTGGTGTGGTGCCAGGACCCTGTGGTGCCAGAACCCTGTGGCGATGGTGCCAGGACCCTGTAGGTGCCAGGACCCTGTGAGCCAGACGGTGCCAGGACCCTGTGGTGTGGTGCCAGGACCCTGTGAGCCAGAACCCTGTGGTGAGGTGCCAGGACCCTGTGGTGTGGTGCCAGGACCCTGTGGTGTCCAGGACCCTGTGGTGTGGTGCCAGGACCCTGTGGGCCAGGACCCTGTGGTGAGTGCCAGGACCCTGTAGGCGTGGGAGACCCTGTGGTGTGTCCAGGACCCTGTGGGTGGGCAGACCCTGTAGACCAGGACCCTGTGTGGCAGACCCTGTGGGTGGTGCCAGGACCCTGTGGTGCCAGGACCCTGTGGTGAGGTGCCAGGACCCTGTAGGGCCAGGACCCTGTGGTGTAGGTGCCAGGACCCTGTGGTGTGGTGCCAGGACCCTGTGGTGCCAGGACCCTGTGGTGTGGTGCCAGGACCCTGTGGGTGTGCAGCAGGACCCTGTGGTGCCAGGACCCTGTGGTGTGGTGCCAGGACCCTGTAGGCCAAGACCCTGTGGTATGGTGCCAGGACCCTGTGGTGTGGTGCCAGGACCCTGTGGGCCAGAACCCTGTGGTGAGGTGCCAGGACCCTGTGGTGTGGTGCCAGGACCCTGTGGTGTGGTGCCAGGACCCTGTAGACCAGGACCCTGTGGTGTGGTGCCAGGACCCTGTGAGCCACAACCCTGTGGTGTGGTACCAGGACCCTGTGTAGAAAGACACTCATCGTAGGACCCTGTACAGGGTCCTGGCACACATAGTCAAAAGCATCTAAACGGGGTCAACAGAACCAACCACAAGCTATGTAGTAATCCTAACAGGGTTCTATGACATAGGGATGCAAGGAATGATTATAATATCAACACTCATTGGGTACACAGGACCCTGTACAGGGTCGGCAGGACCCTGTACAGGGTCCTACGACCATGATGACGCTAGGAACCTGTACAGGGTCCTAGGACACGGGCCATAGCTCATCACAGGCTGGGACTTTTTGCATGCCACCTACTAGGTTGGGCAGCTGTAACCACCCTTTACAACCTCCCATACTCACATTTCATGAAAAGTCACTTTGGTCACACGGTGCCAACTCCCTTAGCCAAAATCAGGGTCTCAGCCCCACACCTGGCCCAGCAACTCGACACCGAGTGAGAATTACACTTTGGCCCAAGAGAGTCTTGCCATCCTCTAGGTCACAGCAACCCACATACCAAGTTTCAGACCTCAACTCTCAGGTTTTTCAAGCCAGCCAGGCCTTAATTTGCACGAGTGTACCAACATCTGTGCAGCTGCTGATACCAACATCTGCACAGATGTCGACTATTACATTCGGGCCTTGGCTGTGCAGATTATGACACCGTCATCTGTGCAGATGTTGACGACGACATCTGCACAGATGTCGACTATTACATTCGGGCCTTGGCTGTGCAGATGTATGACACCGTCATCTGTGCAGATGTTGACGACGACAACTGCACAGATGTCAACTATTACATTCGAGCCATGGCTGTGCAGATGTTGACACCGTCGTCTGTGCAGCTGCTGACGACGACATCTACACAGATGTCGACATTACAACCGGTGCCTGGCTGTGCAGTTGATAGTGTGTCTGATTGTGCAGGTATTAAGGGGAGCACTTGGCATGTGGATAATGCTTCCGATGCCTACACATCAACTACAATGTTGTTATGGCATTATGGCAAGTTTGCCATGTGCGCAGTGTACTGATAATATGTTCATGGTGACATGCGCTAGTGTCTCAAAGTCATTGCCTGACATGCAACAACTGTCATAGTCATGCATGCTGTTGTCAGTGCAAAAGCCCTTTCATGCATCACGCACGGTGGTGCTGACATACTGCTGGAACATCATGTGACCATGCTCCTCACCATGGGGGAAGCAGCAAACCAGCTTGTAGCGGATGGTCCCACCATCCACCATGTACAGGTTGTTGGGACCCACACCTCGTACCAAGCACGACTTCTGGCCCTTGGGCACCACCACCGCCTCGCCGTTGCTGTCAGTGGCTGGGAGGCCATAGCTGTGGTAGCATGCAATGCTGGCCTCTGGCTCCGCAGCTGACTTTGACATGTTGAACAGCCGAGCTGCAGCCAGCCGCAGGTACATAGGCTCGCTGCTGCCACTGTCAGACTGCGAGGGCTCTGGAGGTGCTGGGTGCTGCAGACAAACCCAGAACAGCACATGGGCGGCGTTGTGCTCAGTCTTTCCACCCCCCAAGTCGTAGTCTGCCTGGATCCAAGTGCTGTTGCGCACTTTGACACGCTTGTACTCGCTGCTGTGAATCACCTCCTCATTGCACTCTGCCCGACGAAAGAACAGCACATGGTCATCGTAGTCTGGAGCAACGCCTGAGATGCTGGGGAAGATCATGTGGACGTGCTGCTCTGTCCAGGGGAAGTCCTCGTTCATGCTCCGCTGCGACTTCACATACGCCAGCACTGCTGACTTCAGGGTCTTGCTGTGCGGCCCTGCCAGAGTTGAGGGCTGGGGCATGCGGCAGCCTTTCAGCACACAGCGCTGAGTGGGGCCCAGCACCACATCATCTGCAGGCTCATCATCCCCACGAACCGAGTCCAGACCCGGCGCACCCACGCCGTCCGCATAGTCACCCTTGGCATGCTCTGCTCGGCCCTTCCGCACAAGCTCCTCCTTCATGGCCACGCTCAGCTCAAGGTTCATGGGGACGGCGTGGCTGCCCACCCACGACTTGAAGTACTGCATCAGCCTCTCCACCCACATCTCCAAGTCCAAGTGCATCAGGCCACGCCGCTTCTCCTGCCTCCCGCTCCTGCACTCACTCACACAACACACCCTAGTGTTTGTATTGGTATGCCATCGCCCATCTCCGTGTGTATGGTATGGTGACTGCATATGACAGGTGAGGGGTCGAATCAGAGGCCAAGGGTAAAGGACTGGAAGGTGGTGGGTTGTGTTCCAACGGACACACAGCAGATCTCACTGGCATTCCAGGATGTGGAGGTTCGGCTTGTACATGTCCTCCGTTATCTGCAGGCACATCATCAGCACCATGCCTCTTTATCTCATGTTGCATGCTGTAGCTGTGATGAGTGGCAACAGCCTGTATCAACATACCTTCATCTCAACACTCCACTCTTCCATGAAGTAGGCGTACTTGCGAATCGCCATGTGGGCAGCATCCATGGCCTGCTGAGTGCCCTGATTATCATCCCCTGCACATGGTATTGTGTCCCACATTGCATATACAACATGTTACTGTACAATGAGTGGCCATCACAGCTATCAAATGCCGTGCGTGCATCATCAATGGAAACGCAAGCATGATATGTGGCATTGCGTTGATTACTACCCTATGTAACTTGCATTAGCCTTGCCTGGGCGCAAGTAGTGGAGGGCTGCAGTGCGAAGGTACCCAAGCAAACGGCTCTGCTTGTAGTCCAACAGTCTAGCAAACAGCATGGTACAGGTGGTGAAGATGAACACTCGCGCCGATTAAGGCCGGAAGTCACCTACATCATTTCTCCCGGGAGTCATACCGCAGATAGCCCCAGGAAAGGCCGACTCAACGCCGTTGTTGTCATTGGAAAACTCAAAGTTCCTGCGATGTTATAACCATTTGAAATCCGAAAAAACCCTGCGCAGGGTCCTGCCGACCCTGCGCAGGGTCCTAGCGCATCGGCCATTTGCAGGGTCCTGACGACCATTTGCAGGGTCCTGGTGACCCTGCGCAGGGTCCTAGCGACCCTGCGCAGGGTCCTACTGACCTCATTTGCAGGGTCCTCCCGATCATTTGCAGGGTCCTGGTGACCCTGTGCAAGGTCCTACTAGCCATTTTACAGGGTCCTGCCGATCCTCCGCAGGGTCCTGGCGACCCTGCGCAGGGTCCTGGCGACCCTGCGCAGGGTCCTGCCGATCCTACGCAGGGTCCTGGCGACCCTGCGCAGGGTCCTGGCGACCCTGCGCAGGGTCCTGCCGATCCTACGCAGGGTCCTGGCGACCCTGCGCAGGGTCCTGGCGACCCTGCGCAGGGTCCTGCCGATCCTACGCAGGGTCCTGGCGACCCTGCGCAGGGTCCTGGCGACCCTGCGCAGGGTCCTGCCGATCCTACGCAGGGTCCTGACGACCCTGTGCAGGGTCCTGCCGATCCTCCGCAGGGTCCTGGCGACCCTGCGCAGGGTCCTGCCGATCCTACGCAGGGTCCTGTGGAGGGTCGCCACGGAGGGTCATTTTACACGGTCATCATGACTCTTGTACATGCCATTCCAATTCTCTCCTGCCATGTCATGTGTTATGATCCCTCATGCACTCTCCCTCTTGTTGCTCACGTGCATGTCATCTAAGCCATCATGACATTCACCTTGCACGCGCAAACCTGCCATGTCATGTCTTACGGTACAACCTTACAACGTATGCAACACCACTACAAACGGCTTGCATTGCTGATGCTGAGCACATGCATTGATGCAAGATGGTAACACCACACAACACCACAACACAATACCACTGCAACAACAACAACAACACAACGACTCATGCCTTACTCACAACCTATGCCATGTGCACAACCACAAGGATTGGATGCACTTGCTATGGGCTAACACCTCATCACGGGACTGCTAAGCACTTTGCCTTGCTGCCTATGCCCCATGGCACCAAATCAGGCTGATCTAGGCTAGGCTGGGCTAGGCTAGGCTAGGCTGGGCTAGGCTTGGCTCTAGGCTGCCCGCTCCAGGCTGCCCGCTCTAGGCTGCCCGCTCCAGGCTGCCCGCTCCAGACTGCCCACTCCATGCTGCTACGCCAAGGGCTGCTGGGTGCCATGGGGTGGGGGAGAGGAGAGGGGAGGGGAGGAGGGGAGGAGGGGAGGTAGGTGGCAGACTCGGATGTGGTGGTGGTGGGATTGGGCAGGGAAGGGGGAAGGGAGAAGGGGGCAAGGGGCAGCAAGTGTGACCATCAGACCTGCGGCAGCAAGAGGCATCCTTGCAGTTAGGCTTGGCATTGGTGACAACTCATGTGCAGGGACTGGCCACTTACAGCTATGCTCAATGCCCCCCTCCATGTCACGCCGCTACCACCTTGCTTGCAATCACCAAGCCTTGCTACACTTGTCATACTCAAGCTGTCAACAACTGCAAGCAAACATAAGCCAGCAAGCAGATGAATAAGGACATGCATGACCAGAACTGGGCTGGGTAGGCTGACACCACCAGAGCATGTGCACCCACCGGAAGTCCTGGCTACCGCTCCAAGCTCGTTGTGTGTTGCGAAGAGGTGTACAAGCGCTCAAACCTTGTCGTATCCTTGCTGGTGGCTTCTCTGATGCAACCCAGCATAGGCTCCCAAATGCAAGGCAATACGAACCACAACATGCATGCTTACTCACCTGCCAAGGTGAGGGTGAGGGTGAGGGTGAGGTCAAGGGCGAGTGGGAAGGGAAGGGGAATGGTAGGTCAGGAAGGTAAGGGGACCTGTAGCCACCTGTAGAGACATGTAGAGGGGGGGAGGGCGTGAGGGAGGGCGTGAGAAAGGGCGTGAGGGAGGGAGGGAAGGAGGGAGGGAAGGAGGGAGGGAAGGAGGAGGTTGCTCCAGGCTGCAAGGTAGGATAGGGAGTGGGGCAAGGTGCGACGACGGCCTGGGAGGTGGTGGTGGCAAAGGGGAAGGGTCAAACCATTAATCCTGCAGCAGCACAAAAGGCATGCCAGATGTTAAGCGGTGCCACATACTTGCAGAGGGATAGCCACTCACCTTGACAACTTCGCATGGATGTTTGCATGGCTGACGGCGAGGCTCGGTCGTTGTGTGTCGATGCGTGGCTAGGCTTGCTACGTTGGCTTTTTGCGTTGCTGCGTGGCTGTAACATATCGAGATTGCGAGGTTGTGTGGATGGCTGCGATGCTGGTGAAGTAGCTGGACTGCGTGGCTGAGCTAGCGACGTAGATGGTTGTACGCCTAGCATCCGGGTTGGCTGCCTCATGGTAGGGGAAGTGGCTGGGGCTGCACTGCTGGCTAGGCTAAGTTGCGGCTAAGTTGCGTGTCTGAGCTAGCTAGCTAGGTGCGATGTGACTGGAAGCGAGCATAGTTTCGGGCCTGGCTGCGAGCTGAGTTACGAGGCTCTGAATGCGTGGAGCTGACTCATTGCAATTGGAAGTCGCTACTAGCTAGAGACGCACCTTAGGCGTTGTTCATCGACTTGGCAGTACGAGATGTCGCAATGTAGAGCACGTACATCGCGTTTGTGCTAGGCGTGTTGTAGAGCAGGGACGTTGCAAGTTGGCTGGGTGACAAGAAGGCTGCGAGGTTGCATGCCATGTTGCGAGGATTTTTTTGAAATTTTCATTATGGCTTTCATCCAGATGCCACCGACCTCTGCCAGTCAGCAGGACCCTGTAGAGGGTCTGAAATTTTCCATTATGGCTTTCATCCGTATGCCACCGACCTGTGCCAGTCAGCAAGACCCTTCACAGGGTCAGTAGGACCCTACAAAGGGTCAGTAGGACCCTGCAGAAGGCCAGAGCGCCAGGACCCTGCACAGGGTCACCAGGACCCTGCACAGGGTCGGCAGGACCCTGCGCAGGGTCCTAGCGCCTTTTAAATATTAAATACATGTAATGTTGAAAATAAGCTACAAAATAGTTGTTCTAATATTTAGTTTTAATTCTAACCATGGTCGTAGGACCCTGCGCAGGGTCCTGGCACACAGGGTTTTTAGGACCCTGCGCAGGGTTTTCAGGACCCTGCGCAGGGTCTGTAGGACCCTGCGCAGGGTCCTAGCGTCACCATGGTCGTAGGACCCTGCGCAGGGTCCTGGCACACAGGGTCAGCAGGACCCTGCGCAGGGTCTGTAGGACCCTGCGCAGGGTCCTAGCGCCTTTTAAATATTAAATACATGTAATATTAAAAATAATCTACAAAATAGTTGTTCTAATATTTAATTTTAATTCTAACCATGGTCGTAGGACCCTGCGCAGGGTCCTGGCACACAGGGTCAGCAGGACCCTGCGCAGGGTCTGTAGGACCCTGCGCATGGTCCTAGCGTCACCATGGTCGTAGGACCCTGCGCAGGGTCCTGGCACACAGAGTCGGGAGGATACCAAACAGAAACGACAGGACCTAGCATAGGGTCAGTAGGACCCTGCGCAGGGTCGCCAGGACCCTGCGCAGGGTCCTACGACCATGGTGACGCCAGGACCCTGCGCAGGGTCCTAGGACACGGGCCATAGCTCATCACTGGCTTGGACTTTTTGCATGCTACCTACTAGGTTGGGCAGCTGTAACCACCCTCTACAACCTCTCATACTCACATTTCATGAAAAGACACTTTGATCACTCGGTGCCAACTCCCTTGGCCAAAATCAGGGTCACAGCCCCACACCTGGTCCAACAACTCGACACCGAGTGAGAATTACACTTTGGCCCAAGAGAGTCTTGACCTCCCCTAGGTCTCAACAACCTACATGCCAAGTTTCAGACCTGAACTCTCAAGTTTTTCAAGCCAGCCAGCCCTTAATTTGCACGAGTGAAGTGCAGGTAGTCCTCGATGATCCAATGCCCCCTGTAATCAGCATATGTAACGCACTCAGAGGGGACCCCTACGTGCTGAGCTTGCCGTCCCAGCTCATACCTGTCGTCAATGCAGCACGTTGGCTTGCGTCCATAGTCGGTAGGGATGTGCAAGGCCGCCTGGCGCTCACGGATGGTTGCCTTGGCCGGGGCTGACAAGCTGCTGGCTGTGGACAGCAGGTACTCAATGAAGTCCCTCAGCACGCCCAGGCAAAAGGTATGGTAGGTGGGCATCACAAAGGCATCCAGGGAGGAAGCGAAGTCGCTCAAGTGCTGCGTGACCACACACACCCCTCGGGCACCACGGCATGCTGCGCTGTACACAATGCTGCTGTCCTTCAGTGGCTTGTTAGCGGCATGTGCAGCGGCAAGGGCTGCTTCCACCTCTTGCTGAGCAAGCAACCCACGGGCATCGTACTGCTCATCCGTCAACTGCATGTGGTCCTGGTGGGGGTGGCCGATGTAGATTGCAGTGATAAAAGACACCGGGTCTGTCCACTCGATCTCCTGCGTATATGTCATGATGCCGTGTTCATGACAGCACCATGGAATGTGTATGCAATACATGGCTGCTCACCTGCTGCGCGTTGTACCCTTTGTGCTTGGGGTTCTGGCCTGGAGTGTGCCACTTGCACGCCATGCAAGGACAGCCACTAGAGTGCCCAAGGCATCTGGTCAGCTTCATCCTGCAACCATACAACGAGCTAGCCTCAACAGCCATGCACCTGCTCTGTCTAGTGTGCTGGCCCTTCCTGATGTCACACCCACCTTGCCGGCAAGTCAGCCATGAAGGTGGTGAAGATGGGCACAAAGAAATGTTCAATCTTGTTGACCATGATGCAGATCTTGTTGTAGATGGCGGCTGCAGCACAGAACACATGAGGCTGGGGGTTACACCCCCTTCATGCACAAGGGATTGTTGGTACTGCGCCACAGGCTAACATGTGTCATACCGTTAATGTCTCTCAGCGGTTGGTCCATGAAGCCATGAACGTACTTGGCTGGCTCACTCTTCAAGAAGATGGCCAGCATGGCAATGCAGGCATCACGGCCTTGCACATGACGTGGTACGTCACGGGCGCGGAGGCCAAGCACACCCACAGACTGGCCGTTGACCGTCAGAAAGTCCATGCCTAGGTCAAACAAGAAAGACGTGATGTCGTCAAAGATGTTGCTGCCTGGTACCTTTTCCTTCAACTTGCTCCGGGTCTTCGCTGCTGCCGCACCTGTGTCGCCACGCAACATGCCAGCACCATCCCCAACATGGCACCCATCTCATGACAATGCATGGATTGTTCTGTGTTGTATCTTTGCAATGTTTGTCTTGTGTGGTATAATTGTACTTACTAGCGCGGTAACTGCCTTGGGAAGTGTCCCTGTTGAGGCCCATGTTGAAGAACTCCAGGAATGATGGACGGCCGAACAAGGCCTGGATGGTAGACTGAAGCCCGAAATAGTACATGGACCACCGAGGCACGACATGCCACCGGGTCAGCAGGCCACATGAACCTAAGGCACACACCATGGGAGCCAAGTCATGTCACAACAATTGCAACTATCCTGCCATTGACATGTATGGGAATATGTACCCTGTTCATCCTTACCCTTCACTTTCTTGGCAGAGAAACGACGTTCATTGCACCGTGGACATCTCTGATCCTTGTGTTGCTCGTACTGATCTCTGTGCACAAATGCATGGTGTACGCAGTGTATGGGAGTGTTGGGTCAGGGGTAGGGGTCGGTGGTGTAGGTATGAGTAGGGTTAGGGTTAGGGCTAGGGCTAGGGCTATGGCTAGGGTTAGGTCTAGGGCTAGGGCTAGGGCTAGGGCTAGGGCTAGGGCTAGGGCTAGGGCTAGGGCTAGGGCTAGGGCTAGGGCTAGGGCTAGGGCTAGGGCTAGGGCTAGGGCTAGGGCTAGGGCTAGGGCTAGGGCTTGACATGACGTGAGGTTGGGGTTGGGTTAGGGTTAGGGATAGGGCTAGGTTAGGGGTAGGGTTAGGTCTAGGGCTAGGGTTAGGGGTATGGGTAGGGTTACTATTACCTCCGTAGGTGTGGATATGTGTACCCACGGCAATGCAGCCCATTGCAGACATGCAGGGTCTTCTCTGCCTCCAGGTTGTCCTCGTGGTTCATGACCTCCTGGAATAGGTACCACGAGACTGGGAAGTTGTGGACCGGGCCCAGCAGCACACAACACAGCTTGATGATGACCTCCATGTCCGCCCTCAACCACTTGCGCCTCTTCATGAGCATCACAAGGGTCAGCATCAACCACTTGGTTGTGAAGCTGCTGTTAGGAGCGCAGGGCTCATTCCACTTGGAGCGAATTGTGTCAGTCTTGATGTGCCGGTGCTGGGGTCCATCCCCAGCCTCCTTTGCAGCAGCCTTGGCCTGTGCTTCAGCATGTTTGCGCAGGGTTTCCTCAAATTCAGCAGCGTCCCTCGCTATGTCGGACTGGGGGGCCACTCCTTCCTGCAACACAAGGCAACAAGCGCCGCCATTTCTGGTATTCATGTATGAATAGCTATGCTTGACCTATGGGTCTGTTGCATGTATCATCTCTGGGTTGCTTGCCTCATCCTCCTCCATGGGTTGTTGTTGCTGCGAGTGGTGATCGTTGTGCTCTTCAACGCACTCCTCCGCCTGTGTACAAGCTTCAATTCACCACCAGTCTGTAGTAGTGATGTGTCCTATCGCCCGTGCATGCTATCTCACCTCCATATCAGTGGTGTAGGTGCCCATGGACCAGGCTTCCCACGCCTCATTCTCGTCTAAAACAGGCAACTCAGCCTCTGGTCCCTCCTGCATATCAAACAGTGAACCCGCATAACATTTAGGGCAGCGCTGGGTTATGGGCAATAAAGGGGTGTAATCTGAGCGAAGCCTACTGGTTGGGTGTTAGCTGCTGGGACCTCTTCGGCTTCCGCTTCTTGGTTTGGTGACTCCTGTCAAGACATGCGACAATCAACATCTCCTCAGGCATCGGCATGTGTGTGGGCGACATGGCAACGAGTCTGACTGAACTCCCTACCTCAGCTGCCGGTTTCTTGGCGACCTCCGCAGCAACACCCGGCGACGCTTGCAACCCAGCGCTGGGTACCCAGCGATTTGCATCCATCATGTCATTGGCGGCTGTAGAGGGTCCTGCACCCTGAGTGGGCGACTGCGACGGCTCCTCTGAGTCCTGACTACTATTCGCCGGTATAAGGTCGCTGTGGTAATCCTTGGCATGCTTTGTTGCCCCATAGTAGCTGCATCCATTTCTACACCTGTTACAACTCGAAATAATGCATCGCCACTTGCGGTCTTGTTGGCATCTTGCTATGATGTTGCGGTATTTGTTGGTGGACTTATTGTCATACGGTTTCCTGACGCCTGTCGTCATGATGGTCGTGGGCGATGTGGGTACAAGCGACATTTCCCGGGCGGACGTTGATACGGTTATACAGGCTATACAGGCTGTGCGGTCACGGTGCTTGCACTGCTACATAGCTATTTCAATACCTGCGTTGTTTGCTTACCAGGTATCTCATCATGTCCCCTAAGCCGACCGAGTCAGGCAAGAAATCAGGCAAGCGCGCTAGGACCTCGTCTGAAGGAGCCTCGGTCTCTACTCCATCCTTCAAGACACGGTCACTTCCGGTGCGTTGCATGAGGTTGTGTGTCGCCAGCGTTGTTCTTACCTGCCATGTTATTGATGTTGCAGGAATCCAGGCGTTTGACTGCGGCAGCTACTCCCGCTTCACCTGGAGCCGCAAGCAGTGCAGTGAGCTCACTGCAATGTATTAAATTGACGATGTAATGCAGCTTTGAACCAGATGCATCATGTGTGTGTTTGATGTGTAGGCATCCGAACTACCTTCAGACAGGGAAGGTGTCGATGAGTGGTTTGCACCAGAAGTTACCATAATGCCCCATGACTACAGAGCCCACCTTGTGGCGGTGCTGGTCCAGTATTTTGTGTTGCAGCTGGCTGGGCGCGTGGAGGATGCGGTCAGTATGCTATGCCTCCTGAAATTATGTGTCCTCCCTTGTTACCATACATATGCGCATGTTGTCTTGTTGTACAGACTAAGGGGTGCCGGTATGAGAGATGGCTGGATGCCACCAACGCCATTGTGGGCGCTGTCCTCATGGGGCTGCTGGAGAACCTCGGGCATGTGCCCACAGAGTACCCTTACGCGTCACTTGTCGCCAAAGTCCACAAGTGAGTTTGCTGCCCTGTAAATATGCGTTGCATTGAAACATGCATGTGTGCGTGTGCATGCTGTTCTCACTTTGTTTCCAGGTCCGGTCAGAATCAACTGAACAAGAAGGGTCGCGGCCCTAATGCTGGAGCTTCAGATGCAGTGAAGCAGGGCAAAGAAGCGGGCTTTTCTGAGTGGCAAAAGGTGTGGGGAAAATTTTTCGAAGTCAGGAAGCGCCCAAGCACCTGGGAGAGGCTCATCGACATTGCGGAAAAGTATGAGAAGGGTAGGTATGGGGATGCTTCCCACTGTATGCATGGTGGTGCACCTAGTGTTGTCGTTACGTTTGTACAATTTGGTGTGCATGTAGGTATCCGGCCTGACCCACAGTTCTTCACTGTGAAGTCTACCTTTGTGACCGACACCATGGCCAAGCACATCGACGCTAGTTTCAACAACATGGTGGCTGACATGGGCGTCACCCTTAAGGTGTGCCATGGTGTCGATCTTGCATCGCATGATTGTTGCACATCGGGTGGCTTGCCTTCCTGGATAAAATGCGCATGTCGTACCATTGCACATGGTGCCCATTACTTGCTTATTACTACCTACTGCAGCCGGTTCAATTGCGTGACGTCATCGAGGCTAAGATGCAGTCTAACCAGGTCAGTCTATCCCCATAGTGGTTGTGACCTCTGGATGCTGTCCCGGCCATGTGTTGTCCACTATCTTAAACCGGGGCCTACATGCTCCACAGGAGGATGCTGAGGGAGGGGCGTCGCTGGTGATGGAGAACCCATCTGAGCATGGCTTGACCGCACAGGTATGCTTCTCGTCACCCTCTTGGCTCTGTCACCCATCAGCCATCATATCATACACCTAGAGAGCTACAGTCTTGCAGACTTGTGTTGTTTTATAACCAATCTCATCATCCAGTTATTTGTTGTCTGCCTGCAATCTCATGTAGGCTGCCATTGTGGCAATGACGAGGTCCTTCACCAGTGCTGTGGAGGACGCTCAAAATGAGCATGACGTTGCTGAGCGTCAGCGCAAGGAAGCCGAAGCTGCAGCAGCTGAGGAGGCAAGGAAAGCAGCAGAGGCAGCAGCAGCAACAGCCTCAGCAACAGCAACAACAACAGCAGCTGTGGCATCTGACCCACGGGCAGCCAAACTCGCAGAGCTTGCTGCCAAGAAAGCCAGACTGGATGCAGAGTATGAGGCGGAGCTGAAGGCGTTGCAGGCTGAGGAGGCTGTGTCCGTGGGTGGCACCACTGAGCAGGCTGGGGAGGAGAGCTCTGCTACTGTATAGGTTGAGTTTTGGACTGTTAGGCATGATCAGACTAGGCAATGTAAGTGAGTGCTGTCATGGTTGGGCGGACATTGTAACGACTAATATGAGCTCATGCGATGACAACGTGCAACGCCTGTGGCCTTGTATGCACGTTACAGACATCTGATCCAACAGTCACCACATGGTTCCAGGTGCAGCACGCTCCAGTTGCTGTTTGAGGCCGACGTCACGTCATTTGCGTCTCAGGATTACAGTTAGCTACATTGGCGAGACATGTCCTAAAACAACGAACCAGAAAGTCACTAAATCCTAAGGCACAGCTGATTGCTGTGTGGTCGCTGCAACTGTCGCATCGGACCACGATTGATCCACAGTCACGCCAATCATAGCGTTCTCCCATTCGCCTTTCTGACGAATGTGCATGAAGGTGCACACTGGCTTCCCTGGCCTCCATAGTCTGTGCTTGTTCGCCTCGTAAAACTCGCGAGCAGCCCGCGAGTTGGGTTCCTCCGTGAATGAAGGAGCTGGTTGCTGTATGGAATGTGGCAGTGTCGTGGGTGCGTCAGGTTGGGCCACTGATGGGTTAGGCATTCGTGGCGATGTAGCGCTTGCTCCGGTGTTTTTGCTGCTTGGCATGCTGGGTATCTGTGCGCTGCAGTGTTACATCGGCCTACTGCTGCTGTGCTATGCCGTGCTGTGGGCCCTGGTGTGGAATAGAGTTATGTATGAAGTCGCAATGGGGTCAGCATCTGTGCAGATTATTGGTGCAGCATCTGTGCAGATGTCGTAAGATGTCAACATCTGTGCAGATGTTGGTAGGTAGCATCTGCACAGATGTTGTGAGGGTCAACATCTGTGCAGATGTCGTAGGCAGCATCTGTGCAGATGGTGTAAGAGTCAACATCTGTGCAGATGTCGGTAGGCAGCTTCTGTGCAGATGTCGTTTTAACCAACATCTGTGCAGACATTGATAGGTACCATCTGTGCAGATGCCGTGAGAGTTCAGTTGTCCCACATGGCCGTATCCCAACGCGGCGAATTCACTGTGCCTATCGTCTTGTCATATCCGTGCGTGCCTTTGTACTTTCCCGTACAGCCAATCGAAGCATGACGCGACTGGAGGACCGCGTGCGAGCCTGCATTCATGCTCGTTGGCGACCTTGGTTCCGCTGGGTTAGTGCTTGCGTGTCCACCTGTCTGTTGGTCGTGTGCGTCATGTCAATTGTTTGCTTTGCCTTGCAGAATGAGTTGAACACCGATTCCCGGGCCCTGATGGGTGCTCTCATCATCCTGGTCAAGACGGATGTGGGCCTTGGGCTCAAGAGAGATTGGCCCCTGGAGAGGCTGAGGACCATGATCAGGGCGTGAGTTCCATCATCATGTAGGCTTGATCCTTTGGTAGCCTGCAACAGTTGCCCTGAGCGCAGGGTTGAGCAACCTGGCAGCACGGGGGATGTGCACCTCCCTGCTGAAGCACCCCAGCACATCTCTTTGGTGTTGGCTAGGCTATACCTTTACTACCAGACCTGTGAGTTACCTTTGCGCCCCACGCACAGGTCTTTATGATGCATGCCTTGCTTTGAGTGTGTCATGTAATTGTGGCTGCAGATAAGGATGGTAAGTGCATGCCCCAAGGGAACGATGCTGCAGCCAAGAATATTATGAACCACCAGCAGCAGGCTGTAGAATGCATGGAGCAATACTTCCCTTCAAGCAGCTGGCGTACAACTGCAACCTCACGCAGTGTGGCCAAGGTTTGTACATGTTCCCACGGACATGCACGCCTTATGTCTGTGATAGCAGCTCCATGCATGTGTGAGTATCTCTGTTTGTATGCAGGGGCCTTCCCAGTCCCAAGCAACCCACTCCTATTTGGCTCACCTGCCCTCACCCGCCCCTGCCAACAGTGCCAGAGCGCCTGCAGGTCCCAGTGCTCTGCCAAAGCCGGCAGCCCCTCTAAGCCACACTCGCCTGCCCTCAGCCCAGCCCAGCCCCATGCGCCAGCCCGCAGCACCCCTCAGCCCCCCTCAAATGCCCACAGCACGCAGCTCACCCGCCCAGTCTCTCACCGGCAAGCCACCGCCTGTCATCCGACCTCCATCCCTGCAGCAGCAACCTTGCTCGCAGCAGAGCGCCATGCCCCTACTGCAGCACACTGCTGAGTTCACCTCTGGTACTATCCAAGGTTTCCCGCTCAGAGTGTTGACGAAGAGGAGGCTCGCTCTGTTTAACGTGCCTGGTGATGGCAATTGTTACTTTCATGCCGCATGCGTGATGCAAGGTCTCCTCGGTGCACAGGCGAGTGATTCCAGTGTAGATTAGCCATGGTTGTGGGTTGCACATGCTATGTCCTTCACTGCTAATGCCCAGATGTGCTATTTTCTTGATTTAGTCATGTATAAAGGTGCTTGGCTCCGAGTTCCATGTGCATATTTGCTGTGATAACAGGCACATGTGGCAGAGCGTGCGGCCACAGTGGCGTTTATTGAGAACCTTGTGAAGAAGTACAAGGAGCTGGTGGCGGCAAAGGAGTGTCCATCTCAGCTGGAAGTGTTAATGGAGCACACTGCCCACCTGCAAGACACAGAAGAGCCGGTACTAATTGACATTTGGTATAAGTCTCACGTTGCACCGCAGCGTGCCTGGGCCGACATCACTGTGTTGGCGCTACACAGCATGTTGAGGGGCGTGCCTCTGTACTTCCTGGATAAGGGGCGGCACAAGAAGCGGCCATGGTATGCCCAGGGCCCCCACAATGATCGTTTTGGCCTGTCCACTGAGCAAGTGGCCAGCCTCAGGCCACCAGGCTACAAAGCCGGTGAAGACGGTGAAGCCATGTACTTGTTGATGCGCAACAACAACCATTTTTTGGTGATAGGGCGTGAAGATGGCACCCGCCTGCGCGATGGAGAGCTGGACCTGCTGGAGGTGGCTGAGGAGGTAAACAAAGCAATGGGGCAATTCGCAGCTGGGCCGCGCCATGTAGCAACACAGGCTTCATGCATGGGGAAAAGCTTGGAACATGGCCTGCATTACTTGGTTGCTGCATGGTGTTGCAGATCAACGATATCCAGTGCCCTGGTACAAAGCGCTGTGACTCATCACAGACGCCAGCATCCAGTGGTCATACTGGGGCAGCAGCGTCCACCCTGGCCGCACCAAGGGTGTCAGCGGAACCGCCAGCAGTAGTCCCAGCTCCGTCACTCCCTCCACGCCACTTAGCTACAGCAGCATCATCCCCCACCCGCGTAACAGCCTCTCCCCGCTCACCACCAGCCACATATGCTGCAGCCATAGCAGCACCCCCACCTGTGGCAGCAGCACCCCCATCCCATGCAGCACCCCCAGCAGCAGCGGCCCCACCAGCAGCAACACCACTACCAGCACCAGTACCACTACTCACAGCTGCAGCAGCAGCAGCAGCAGCAGCACCCTCACCACCTGCAGCACCACTAGGAGCAGCGGCTCCACCAGCAGTAGCACACCGGCCATCACCAGCACCGCTGCTCACAGCAGCAATAGCAGTAGCTACCGCAACAACACCTTCTGCACCCTCACCCTCTGCTGCAGATGCGGCACCCCTCGCAGCAGATGAGGCAGATGAGGCAGCAGATGAGGCAGCAGCTGAAGTGGGGGCTGCAGGGACATTTGCAATGCTACAAGCCCGTCTATCAGCAAGGCAGGCTAGGGCTTTAGCAAAGACCAGACCAGGGGCAGGGGCAGCAGCGAGGGCAGGGGCAGGGGCAGGGGCAGGGGCAGGGGCAGGGGCTGGGGCTGGGGCAGGGGCAGGGGCAGGGGCAGGGGCAGGGGCAGGGGCAGGGGCAGGGGCAGGGGCAGGGGCAGGGGCAGGGGCAGGGGCAGGGGCAGGGGCAGGGGCAGGGGCAGGGGCAGGGGCAGGGGCAGGGGCAGCGGCAGCGGCTGGGGCAGCGGCTGGGGCAGCAGCGGCGGCGCCAGTTCCTGCACCAACACCAGCAGGTATACCCAAGCAACAGCTGAAAGGCCGATATCATAAGTTCAGCCCTACATCATGTCTGTGAAATGTTTGCACGTCTGCATGTCATATGTATACATGCGCACATAGACACAGATACACATATGCGCATGTCTATGTATGCCCACACTTACCATTGTAGGTGCGAAGGCCCAGCAGCTGTGTCACCTGGTGGTTCATGTGGCCAACTGTGCCAGAGCTGCCGCGATTACCACGACAGAGCTGTTACAGGCTGGGCAGCTGGTGGCAGAGCCCGCCAGAGGTGTGGACGACTCTGTACCATTTGACGCAGCCCAGGTATGACCTGAGGAGAGGGTGGGTACATGATATGGTCAAAGTTACCTGGCTGTCTTGGTGAATACATGTCTTGGCCCAGATGGGTGCATGAGTTACATACAAACATGGCTGGGGTATTTGTCGCAGGTGTTGAAGATTTCCAGACAATGTGACGCTGAAGCATTGAGTCGCCTGTCTCCAAATTCGCCGTATCCACATTACCTGGGCACCTTAGATGTTACAGTGCTGCTGCGCGGTCAGGATGCATGGCTGGCTGCGAACTAAACTCCGGCTGCAGCCGCCAGAGACATGTTGCCGCTGTGGCTGACTACGTACTCGTAGACAGCTTCCGACTAGCGTGGCAGTGCTTTGTACTTACATCGTCAAGAAGATGGCATCAGTAAAAACAGTTCTCATCGCATTCCTACGTCACTGAACCAGTCATCCGATCCAGAGTCCCCAGAAGTCTTTGAATCCCCGACACTAAGCAGCGCTCAGGCTTAAGTAAGCCCAGAACAACTAACAACCGTCATGACAAAGTATGACATGACAAATCCAGATCTCGCATGCAGGGCTGAAAAGATCTGCATGCGCATTTCAAAACACATTCTGGTTTCAAAGCAGGACTGTAACATTAGAGATCGATGTTGCTGCAGCCAGGTTGACGGTAGGGAATGTACAGCCTGGGCACCCAGGTATAGCTGTCATGCATGGCACGGTGTACCGGTACGAGGTCTTCTGGCTGTCACTACGTGGTGCGTTGCAGGTGGAGTATGGCCGTGAAAGATCGTTCATGATCTGTGACATCTGGATGACCTGCAATCTGCTGAAGGACGACAACAATCCAGTAGACTACACCCGCTACGCACGGACAACCAGCCAACCAGACAAGTGGTTGAAGTCCAGGGGGTTTCGTCAGTGGTCGGATGTTGAGGCCCTGCTGCTGCCGCTGAACATCAGCGAGCAACACTGGGTGCTGGTGGTGGCATACCCCAAGAGGGGCATCCTTGTGTTGTGGGACAGCTTGCCGGTGGGTTGTACCTTCCTGTACACCAACAGCATATCCACGCTGACGGCTCACTGGACACTCGTGAATACGACTTTCCTCACTGACTCGAAGGTGGTGCATGTCTCACTGGTGCAGAAGCCCGGTGGCCTGGATGTCTGGCGCTGGGATCGCATCCGGCGCTGGTGCTCAGGGGTGTTGGGTGTGAGCGAGTGGAGGTACATCATTGGCGCAGTGGATCAGCAGCGTGATGGTAACACGTGTGGTGACAGGATCATCCTGGCCATGGAGCACCTGTGCAGGGACATGTACATGACAAGGTGAGAGTGGAGTCCTGCAGCATGCCAATACAAACAGCGTGCATCAATGCAGTGCATGGATGCCCGGAGACTCATGCAACGTGCTGAGTGTGGATGCAGGGGGCCATCCTTTGTGACCAGACTCACCATCACGGAGGCGGAGGTAGCCAAACTCCGGCCTACCCTGTTGAAGACGCTGAGGGCCGAGTCAGGGTGGACCACATTGGTGAGCTCGGTGCCCTGCATATGATAACCTACCACCACACCCAGTGTCACTCTTGCAACGTGCCATGAGTGTGCAGGTGGCGCCCTACAAAGAAGAGTTCCCTGACTTTGCCTCGCTGCCCCCACCCGGACCATATGTACCTGACCCCAACCCCACCATGATTGACTTGTGCACTCAGGAGGTGGGCGTATTAGGCAGAGACAGCACCAACCGCACCTCAATAAAGGACGAGGCTTGCCGAACACCACTTTTTACAGCTCACTTCAACCTGGGATGCAGGAACAGATGACCCTTGACCAGGACGTGACCATCCTTGACAGCCAAGGGGACCCCGGCCAGAAACAGGCGGCTGATGTGGTATGTCAGATCATATGTAATGCACGTCATGCATGAAGACACATGGCCCAATAACACCACACTTGCTTGGACTGTTGTGCTTGACTGATGCACATGACAGATGGAGGCCGATGCGCCCCTCCCTGCATGCCAGGATGAAGAGCCCATCCCTGACAGCCAGCTAGACAACCCACTGAAGCGGCCACGGGAGCAGGCTCAACAGACACAGGCGCCAAGCACAGAGGAGGTAGGAAGTGCTATCGGATACCACACAGAGCGACAGGGGTTGGCAGCCATGACTTGTATGTCCTTCAACCACTTGACTTGCAGAAGCCAGGCCACGCTGCCATCGCTGGCACCGGGTACTTTGGGTCACTTGCTGACGACGACGATGAGGTGAGGCACCCTTGTGACATGGGCATGACGCATGAGTAGGTCTCATTTGTGGCTGACCTCATAACGTTGCTGTCATGCATTGCAGGCGCTGCCACCCAAGCCGGCGACAGACGATGATTCGGAGCTCACAGTTTCTGAGGAGCTGACGCATGAGGTGAGCCATACAAACGTTATGGGCATGGTAGCTAAGGCACTGGGCTGGTAGGTAAGGCACTGTCGCATGTTGCACACCCACGATATGTACACATTGCCCATGCAGGAGCCGGTGACAGCAAAGGGGGTGAAGGGCGCGCGGGGTGGCGGCAAGAGACAGGGCGGAGGCAGGAGCAAGGGCAGGGGCAGAGGCAGAGGCGAAGACGGCAGCGACAGCAAGGCCAGAGTCGGCGTCAAAGCCAAAGGTCGGGTGAGTGTGCCCTACTTGTCACGCGGTAACAGAAGCTCACACCACGACACACCGCATAGATTTGGATGTTGCTGAGATGAAGCTGCTCACCTTCTCCATGCAGTTGCCTTCTATGTCAGTCAGCTCCATGGAGGACGAGGAGGCGGGCACCCTGGACGCACAAGCTGCGGCAGTGAGTGGACTGGCCATGGCATGCCCATGCACCCAACAACGTGCCTTCCATATGCCATGTGTACTATCATGTTGCAGGTCCACAGCCAGGGCCCTAACAGGCCAAAGAGGGCAGCTGCATCGGCCTCCCAGGTGGGTTGCATGGGATAACACAAATGCTGGAGGTACACATGCTGGAGCTCCGGTGTCTCAGGTGATAAGTGCTACATGGACGCAAGTGGGTGGACTGTGGTGCAGGCAAAGGGCACGCTCAACACAGCTGCAGAGGCTGTGAAGGGGAGAGCCCCACGCGCGAAGACGGGTAAAGAGGTGAGGCAGCGCTCATGTAGCATAGATAGCACTAACACAATGAATGCCATGGCACACATCAACCCTTGTCAACCCTTCCACACGCTGCAGGCTTGGGATGAGGCCAACAAACCCCCCCTAAAGCCCGCCACAGTGTGGAGGCTCCCTGACTTTGACCCCATCAACCCAGATGTGCATGATGTGGACAGTGAGGAGCAGCGCATTGCATTTGCTAGGAAGGTAGAGGATAAGGGGTTTGCCATGATGCGCCTGCCAGAGCGGCTGCACCCCAGCCGATTCCCCAAGTTGCTGTGGGCGTTGCTGTTCTTAGTGATCCAGTTTGCAGAGGTCATCTTCAAGGAGGGCACCTTTGACGACGAGGGGAACATGACTGACGTGGGCAACAGGCTGGGCACGGACTTTGGCACTGGCCAGCGCCTCCAGATGTCTGTCACCAAAAGTGTCAAAGGTAAACTGAGTGACTGTGCCAAGATAGCTGGGTTGACCAGCCCATGGGCGAATAGTCAGTGGGAGGCAATGAAGAAGGAGGCTGGTGACAAGGCAGAACTGCTGACGCGCCGTTTGCACATGGCAGTTGAGGTGGCCACACTGTACTTGAGGAAACTGATGCCATTCATCCAGAAGGTAGCGGGGGGTGCCATCAAGGGTGGCACCATCATCGGCAATGACCCCATGCACATGAGGAAGGTGGTGTACTATGGGAAGACAGACAAGTTCGCCTACGCCAAGCATCCAGCCCATAGGACTGTAGAAGCACAAGTGGCACACGTGGATGTCGCACCGAACACATTGAATGACAGTGCATCATTGAAGGCTGAGTTAGACAAGGCCAAGCATGATCCTAAGGCCATCCAGCGTTACCGTGACGGCATGGTGTTCATCATTGCCATCCAGACATTCTACTTGCTGTTGTGTGAGGACAGTGTGGAGTGGGTATTAGTGACGGAGGCGCACGCAGAGGCACTGTGGGGGGAGAAGTCCACTGATGCCCAGAAGGCAGCCTATGCAGCAAAGTTGAAGGGCATGCCTAAACTGTACATAAAGAGGGTGAAGGTGGAGGCTGGGTCATGTGTGTGCATCAGGGGGTACTTGCTGCATGCGGGGGATGTTGGGCAGCCTGACACCATTAGTGTCCGCATTCACTTTTATTCCTCGCTGGGTTTTGTGTCAGGTACCACCACCTACGTGCACAGCCTCAGCAAGGAGTTTTGCATGAATGTCATGCCCACAGTGCAGCCACGTCATGGGTGGCCATTGGTGCAGGAGTTTGACAACTACAGGAATGTCATGGTGCCTTTGCCACCCTACAAGCCACCAAAACAGCAAGAGTATGAACTGCATTACCGACCTGAGTGGGACATGGAGCTGCCAGCACATCACATTAAGGGATTGGAGCAGGCAGTGAGTGATGCTGCTGCGAAGGCTGAGGCTGAGGCAAGGAAGGAGAAGGAGGAGCATGAGGTGCAAGTGAAGGCTGCCAAGAGGGCTAGGAGTGTTGCACAGCCTCCCCAACATTTTGAGCCCTGACCAAGAATGTAACAATGAAGCCATCCCAGATACTGTCTAACCAAGGACGACACCCTTACAGAGCCAGCAACATTGCACCATCATTGCTGAATAGATGGGCTACTCGCATGGCCATGAGCCGACACAATAACTTAGTTATGTATGGCCAGTGAGCGGGCCTGAGGTTAGGCACCAATCGAATTCCCACAGTGTAATAATGTTGCTTCCTAAAATACAGATGCCATCCACGAGTCTTGCTGTATGGATGTTGTCAGGGACAGTTGTGCATAGGTATATAGCTGTGAGCATGGTTGGTGAGAGGACTTCCATTGAGGTGAGGTCACCATAGAACAGAGACCGGGTGATCTTACAGGGCATCAAATGGGCTGTCATAGAAGACAAAGACCAAGTGATCTCATGGTCGATCAAAAACGCTGTTATACCAGTCCATCTCCTCCACGCACACACGCAGTGGCCCAAACTGGTAATCAGACAGATCACATTCACCCAGATCTTCCTGGGTCCCCATTGGGGACGTCAGGAAGTAATCGACTTGTATGTCGATGTCCCTACCACCATGCTTCTCCACATACTCCTCCATGGACAATAGCACATCCTCATAAAGGTCGTAGCACTGGTGGATGTGCACCTTTGCAATGGAGGGGACGCGATCCACAATGGCCTGCCACATCTCAGGGCTGGGCTGCAGTGAAGCCATCCTGATGCGCAACTCACTGCAGCCCTGGCACACCGGGAGCAAGGCCTCCACGACAGTTGCATCAAACTACATCCACCACGCGGATGCACCCAGCCAAGGGTTGCAATGCAGCCAGAACAGCCAGCTCCTCCTCAGACGTGTCAACAATGTCGACACGCAGAATATCTACCTTGGGCCTGACAGACACACCCGCTGCGAAGCATGAGGCACCTGCTGTGATATCAGCCAGGTCGTCAGCCCTAGCAACCACATGCAGCCTGCCAATGTGTACCACATCCCTCACAGCATGCAGGGGCAGCTTGCTCAAATCGTCAATGTCTGCCTTGCCCACACGCAGCGTGCGCCACTGGCATGGCAGATCATGCAAAGACTCCCCAGGGCTGTCCATGTGCTCCATCTGCAACGAGTGGAGGCTGACAGCTTCCCTGTAGAACGCAGACTTCCCAGGGCTGTGGAGAAATGCCTGGCTGATGTCTACATGGCGTAGCTGTGCCTTCAAAGCTGTGTCGGATAGGAGGCGGGCTAACGCTTCATAGCTCATGCCGAAAGCCAGGGTGAGGGAGTCCAGGTTGGGGAAGCTGTCTGCCAAGGTGGCTCCTAGCCAGGCACCCAGCTCCTCATTTCCAAAACCACGGCCGTCCAGCACCACCTCATGCACGGCCGTGCATCCCCTGAGCAGCCCGATCACAAACCGCAGCATGTCGGGTATGTTGTGTTGCTGCCCCGCCACGTTCCATAGCAGCTGCAGCTGCAGCGGCTGCTTCCTTGCTCGCAAGACCCCGAGAACAGCTGGGGACAGGAACCGGCTGACTTTCGTGCTGTTCAGCTGCAGGACCAACGTCGGGCAGGTGGCTAGACAGGCATGTAGATTGGCCTTGCAAGTGAGGCTTAATCCCCGTGCACCGGGGGCTGCAGTCGCGAACCGTGCAATGTGAGCGAGGGCACCACAAGGCAAATCGCTGAACTGGGTGGCGCGCGACATGACTGGTGGGCTATACTGCGAGTCGCGAGAATGATAGCAGTAATATCTATCATTACACTAAAGCTCAGTAGCCATGTGGGGCGGCTGTGCAGATGTCGGTTATGTATCTGCACAGATGTTGGTTTTAACGACATCTGTGCAGATGTCGCCTGGTCTGTCTGCACAGATGCTGATAATACCAACATCTGCACAACTGCGTAAATCAACATCTGCACAGACTCTGTCACGGACATTTGTGCAGATGTCGTGAAAACCAGCATCTGTGCAGATACATAACCGACATCTGCACAGCCGCAGAATGGAAGCAACATCAGGACCACCCAGATTGCAACACCGCAGCTATTTCCTGTATCTGAACAGACATCAGCTCTAATAACACCTGCCAGCTGTCTCACAAAGACCAACTTAGAACTTGACGCATAATTTCCAGCATCGAATTGGTGCATGTGCAAGCGCCCGCAAGCGATCATGATGCAAGCCGTGCGCCCAGCCCGCAGTACAAGCACTGCGGTTCACAATGCAGCAATCAGCTATGCTCAATGACTGGGCCGAGCCCGTCGTTGTTACAAGCGACGGCCATTTTCTACGGCCCGGTCTGGGTAGCAATTCCACTCCAATTAACCCAGAGTGCCGTGAGACGTGCCTAACAACTTGCGACTTCCTCGTTCTCAGCATCGACTCAGTTTCCATCTACTCGCATCTACCACCTCGCTTCTTGGCGGCTCTGCGTGGACGTCGGCAGCCTGTAATGCTAATGCTGACCCTGGAGCAGCGACTTGGTCCACACATGACCAAGTGCAGAGTGGAGGGGGTGATCGGGTTCCTTGGGTACTGTGAAGCGGTCCAGAGCGTGGAGATCAGGCTCATTATGGATGAGGACACGGCAGAGGCGCCCACCTATGAGCAGCTGCCAGTGGGGGCGTGGTTAGCGGAGAGGCTGATGTCCAACTTCCCCAACTGTCAAGTGTTGGGTATCAAGCCTTTCCTAATGCAGCCATCAGAGCTGGTTGAACTCCTCAGCCACCCCCTGGTTGTGGGGCGCATCCAGCATCTGGACATCCAAACTGTCAACCTGACTGCTAGGGAAAGGGTGGTTCTTGATGCGTGGGTGGAGCCAGCTTTGGGGCTGACATCCTTGCATGCCACCTACTTGGGCCCCCTCCCCATGTCCCTGCGTGACCGCACATGCAACCTTGTGGAGCTGAAGGTGACGGAGATGTACCTAACAGACGTGGGAAACCTACCACAGTCCGTCTCAACCCTACTGGTATCAGCCCTCGATGTTGTCCTCCCAGAGCCGAACATGGCGGCCTTGAACAGAAGTGTGGCAGACCTCAGCTCTGGCCGGTTTAAGCATCAGGTAATTGGAGATTTGTTCATGGGCATCGTGAGGAAGGAAGGATGTGCAGCAGTAGCAGCCCTGCAGCCCCTCGTGGGCCGGTTTGGGAAGGCCCTGGTGCAGGTGGGGGAGCCAGGCAATGATGGCAAGCAGGTGGTGCAGTGTGATGTGGTTCAGGCTGTGCTTCCAATGTTGAAAGGGTGTGCTGGGGTCATGTTCAGGAATGCCATGTGCCCGCTGTATTCATGGCACGAGTGGGCAGTGAAGAACGCCATGGCTCCGGGTGCGTGCTTAGACGTAATCTATCACTGACATGCGGACACCTTGCTACTATGACCAAGGTGTCAGGGACATGGTGAGGCGTTGGTTGTACAACACGGACTGCAATGATTGGTGGTCTTGGATGTCAACGTTGATTGATGCCTAATCTTAAGCACCATTGCCTGCAAGGCCATGACGGCATCGTGTACATGCCCAGGCGCTGTGGTGGGACGTTGATTATTATCTCCAGGGTATTCATTGTGCGTGCAAGTGCATGTTGCAAGTCGGTCGTCCAGCCAGCAGTACCAACACAATGGCCCAAACGTCGCGGCGTCCGAACAGAGTCGACCCTGTGGCTATAGCAAGCAACGGCAACTTTTTCCGGTTCGGTCAGCGGTGCACGGCAATCCGCAAAGAGTGCCACGAGCCATCCCTCGCGACTTGCGAAACTCTGATGCTCAACATCGACTCTGAATCCATTTTCAGTAGCCTCTCCCCTCGCCTCCTGACGGCACTGCGTGGACGGCGACTTCCCCTGGCGCTCCAACTGATCGTGACGACTCCACTTAAGCCGCACATATTCCGGGGTACGGTGGAAGGGGTGCTTGGCCTCCTTGGCTACTGTGAGGCTGTTCACAGCGTGGAAATCAGATTCATCTACAAGCAGCAGGCCATGGAGGAGGCGCCCACCTATGCGCAGCTGCCAGTGGGGGCATGGTTAGCGGAGAGGATGATGGCCAACTTCCCCCAGTGCCTGTCACTCCGTCTACGAGGTCTCCAATGCGCGCATCCAGAGCTGGCGGAGCTCCTTAGCCACAGCCAGTTTATGGGCCGCCTCCAGCAGCTGGACATTCAGCAGCTTCACATCCAGCATGGCAGTGTGTTGGACGGTCACTACGAGTGGGTAAAGGCATATTTGAGGCTCACAACCTTGTCAACCGTGTACCTGGGTCCCGTGCCCACCTCCTTACAAACCTGCCCCAGCAGACTCGTGAAGCTCAGCGTGACAGAGATGTACCTCACAGCAATCAGTCTGATACCAGAATCCATCGAGAGCCTCCACATCTCTCACCTTCATGTCGCCCTACCAGAGCCTCATCAGCAGGCCTTGACCAACGGGGTGACAGCCCTCAGCTCAGGGCGCTTCACCACGCTGGAGATTGAGAGTGTGAGCCTGTACTTCACCAGCCTTGAAGGAGGAGGGCACGCTTCATTGGCAGCCCTGAAGCCACTGGTAGGACGGTTTGGTAGGGCAGAGGTGGAGCTTGGGGTGATAGCACCAAATGGTGAATATGAGGTTGAATTAGTCATTCATAATTTGGTGCCACTCTTGCAAGGGTGTGCTGGGGTGGTGCTCGTAGGGTTAGCAAGGCCACTTTCTAGCTGGTGCATGCATCGTTTGAAAGGTATCATGGCCCAGGGCGCCACTGTGGAGGTACAAGCATGAATGTAGAGGTAGAGGCGAAGGTCATGGAGAACGAACAAAGGGTTGACAACGTCATACACCGATTTTAGTTGTAGCCAATGCATGTAACTGGCCTCAGAGTGTCTCGCCGGTGCACACAGCCACTCTACTGCGTATGGAACTGTATGAGTGCCTACTGCATCTGGACCAACATACAAGTTACTAAGAAAGCACGTCCCTGAGGATAGAAGTCACATGCTTTAGTACGTCACGAACAGGGATGTCAGCCTTACAAGAAACACGCCATGCAAATAGATTGAACATGTCAGCCCACACATGTGGAAGCCCACACGTCGTTTGATCTGGGAGTGGGCTATGTACGTTCGCACGACAATCTAGCGCACCCAATGCACACGCAAGGCATGCTGACCAGTCAGATTCACGAGGACATCAATACCATCAGCATACGTGGCATAACACTGAATGTAGATGTCCATGGCCCTGCACCCCTCACGGCTGCCCACCTCCCGCAGATCATCAACCGGCCAGCCATGATTGCACTGGATAAAATGCACCTCAGTGATGGACGGCATGTCATCCACAATGAACTGCCACAGCTGAGGGGATGATTGCAGCAGTGCATACTTGACACTCAATGTGTGGATCCCTCCACACAAGGGCGCCACTGCTGCCACAGCCGCCACATCAAAGGGCTTATTGTTCCATGCATCACCCCAGCAGGCCTGCAGCTGATCAAAGCAACCGTTCAGAGGCTGCAGGGCAGCAATGTACGCATCCACATTCTCTGTGGCCACAAATACACTGAGGTTCAACACATCAACCTGTGGCCGCACAAGCACACCATCAGCAAAGCTGGTAGCCATGGCCGTGACAGCTGCCAAGGGGTGGTACACCGTTGACACAGTCAGGCACCCAATATGCACAGCCTCAGTGACGGCATGGAGAGGCAGCTTGCTGACGGCGGTGCTCTCCATGTTGTCCACATGCAGCGTACGCCAGCTGCATGGTGCGTCACGCAAAGAGACCTGCAGCTGGTCCAGGCTGCTGACATGAAGAGAGTGGAGGGAGAGAGAGGCCTGGACGAAGGCTGCGACTTGTGTTGGGCTTGCATGTAGCACCTGGACTGTGCTGATGTCCACATGGGTTAGCTGGCTGCTGAGAGCAGGTCTGGTGAGCACACCGACTGCCTGGTCAAGGCGAAGGCCCAGCCCATGGATGGTGAAGCCATGGAGGTTGGGGAAGCACGCCACCATGCTGTCAGCCAGCCACGGCCCCAGCTGCAGCTGCACCCCCCTGACTCCTTCCAGCTGCATGGCATGGACGGTTGTGCAGGCCCCTAGCTCGTTTAGCACATCTCTCAGCAGGCCTGAGACGAAAGTGGAGTCAGTGTTGTCACGTTGCCGGAATATCAGCTTCAGCGGCGTAGTCCTTGTGCGCAGCACCGCCACGGCTGGCAGCTTCACGAATCGCTTCACTTCTACGCGGTCCAAGTAGAGGGTGAGGGTCGAGCAGGTCGCTAGGCGGGCTGTCAGGACTGCGCCACAGGTGCGGCTGAACGCCATTACATCAGCCTTCGACAACAAGCGCGAGGCAATGTTGGACAAGACTTCTGTGGGCAGATGGGAGAGCTGGGTGGTGGCGGCCATAGTTGGCGAATAGGAATCGCGACGATTGCACGGCACAACAATTGCACCAATCATTGCAAGTCCAACCAGTACAACCGCAAGGGACATGTGCACCACCCAGTACATCGCACACAGCAGCAACTGCGTCCCACGATGTCACAACCCACGGACCGCCTAAGACCCTGGGCGACATGCCCTATGAGATACTGGCTAGTATTGCGAAGTCGGTGACGGCGCTTCCAATAGCTCATCGTTTCAGCCGCTGCAGCAAGGACACCCTCACCGGTTGCCTGTCGACCTGCAAGACCTTGGTGTTGTACATCGACGCTTACTCTGGCTTCCTGAGACTGTCGGCCGCGGAGGCATTCAGGACAAGGGCGGAGCCTGTGGTGTTGGTCTTGAAGCGGCGGGGTCTCTGGCCCAGGAGCGATTTCGCCTTACGTCTGGGCAAGTTGGTCGGAGACTTGGGCACTTGCCCAGTTGTCCACACAGTGCATCTCAAGGGAGAGCTTGTGGCATATGATGTCATACGCAACACGGAGCTCCAGTCCTGGCAGGATTTGCTGTCCACCAGCCTACCCAATTGCACAGCCCTCAAGGTCAGTTCTGAAGCAATCAACATCCAGGATGTGACCAGGCTCCTGTCCCACCCAGCCATAGCTCAGCGGCTGACCCATCTGGACATCACCACATCCAGCTGGACGGGCGACAATAACAGCGGCCTGTCAGCCTTTGTCAAGGCCACCCTTAACCTACGTGCCCTCCATGTCCCAACTCTGGACGACCTGGAAGACTCCCTTGCTGAGCAGGTCAGCATGTGGGACACGTTGCATGTGGACACCATGCACTGGGCCACACTCAGCAAGCTGCCAGCCCAGAATGGTTTGGTGTCTATACACATCAAGCGCCTGGATGGGTCCTGGGGTGGCGAGGACGAATCCATGGAGGGCTTTTACGCTGCCCATGTTTCACACCAGCTGGTGGTTGATGAGTTGCGCATGAGTGTGGGGAGCTACCCTCCCGAGGTAGTAGCTGCCTTGCATCCCTTGCAAGGGTGCTTCAAAAAGGTGCAATTGGAGTGTGGCAGCAGCGTCTACCATTCTCCAGTGGCTGCTAGTGATTTGGAAGCCTTGGCGGGTTTCGGTGGCATGTGCACCTGGTTGAATATTGAGTTTGCCCACATCACCTCATCTGTTCAGCTGTGGAAGGCCATCCTTGTAGGCTTACCCAGCCTCCGCAACGTGTGGCTTAAAAAGTGCGTGGGGTGCCATTATGATGATGTGGCTTTGCACATGCAGCAAGTGGTGGAAGAGGAGGCATGCAATCAGGTGACCATCTACATCGACATTACGTACATAGGGGGGGGGGGGGCGTATCATGGAGGATGTGGGTCCTTTGCGTGTGGAGTGGCGGGCTTAGATTATATCAGGCGGCTGCACAACCATGATCCCATATGCAGCAACATAGTACAGGCCTAGCATGCACGACACAATGGATGCATGAACAGCTGGTTTGTTTGTCACGTAAGTACCATGGTACAATGAGTATCATGACAATTGTTTCAACAGTCACAGCTGGTTTCAAGGCGACATGAGATTGAGTGAATGAGTAGCAAGACACCATTGACACCCTGACATTGGTTATCACCATCTCTTACATCAAGGACGATGGAGCACAAACACCACATATGTAAGACCCATATCTCAGCACATGCGATGCACAATTAGCACCATCTTCCTGAACTATGTTCCATGGCTTATCATGATCCTATCGCCGGGACTTCTTGGTAGGTGAATCATGTTGAAGTGCATTGGCATCATCAATGCATCCTTGCTCCTGAGAATCCATAAGCAGCACTGGCCAATCACCCAGCAAGGGAGGAGTGGCCAGGTCATCCAATCCACTCGCTTCATCAACGTGCGGTGCTATGGGTGATGTAGGAAGGACATCAGGGTATGGTTGGGTGGCAGGGACCATGTCAACCTCGTCCAGTTCAAAGGCAGCCTCCAGTGGCTGTGTAGGTGGCACAGGAAGGTGTGGTAGTAGATGAGCTTCTTCACTCATATGCAGCACGAGGCTGACAGCGAAGACAGTGAAGGTCACCAGGTGGAGTAACCAGGTGGTCAACACCAATAGCGGCAAGAGCGTTGTCAGAGAATTGATGACCAGCAGCCGCATTTGTTGCTCCAGGTAGTCGTGGGTGCGTTGTAGCCGTAGTTGGACTAGCAGGCTGCGAGGCATACAGTGTTGGTCCAAGTACTGCTGCAAATCGGTGGGTGACGACGTATCACATGGTGAAGCTGCGTGTCGAGGAGGAGGCTCGCGCACAGGCTGTACGGGAGTGGCGACGGCTTCTTGACGCTGAGCCAGTTGGTGCAAGTCGACAGTGGTTGCCACGGATGAACTCGCGCCTGATGTCGACATAGTCAATAGATATCATATACACAGCATATATTCAGCAAAGATGCAAGCCTTTACTGAAATGCAAGGCATGCTATATAACAGAAATGTCATCTGTGCAGATGCCGAGGGATAAAGCTGTGCAGATGTCGAGGGATGCAGCTGTGCAGATGTCGACTGTGTCGACAGCTGTGCAGATGTCGAGGTATGCTTGGCTGTGCAGATGTCGACTGTGTCAACAGCTGTGCAGATGTCGACTGTGTCAACAGCTGTGCAGATGTCGAGGTATGCTTGGCTGTGCAGATGTCGACTGTGTCGACAGCTGTGCAGATGTCGAGGTATGCTTGGCTGTGAAGATGTCGACTATGACGACAGCTGTGCAGATGTCGAGGTATGATTGGCTGTGCAGATGTCGACTGTGTCGACAGCTGTGCAGATGTCGAGGTATGCTTGGCTGTGCAGATGTTGACTGTGTCGAGAGCTGTGCAGATGTCGAGATATGCTTGGCTGTGCAGATGTCGACAATGTCGACAGCTGTGCAGATGTCGAGGGATGCATCTGTGCAGATGTTGAATGTGTCGACAGCTGTGCAGATGTCGAGGGATGCTTGACTGTGCAGATGTCGACTATGTCGACAGCTGTGCAGATGTCGAGGAATGCATCTGTGCAGATGTCGACATTGTCGGCGGCTGTGCAGATGTCGAGGGATGCATCTGTGCAGATGCCGTATGTCCATAGGGCATCTACATGCATCTGCACAGATTCCGGGCTCATTTAACCAACATCTGTGCAGATTCCCAAAAAGGGGGGGGTACCTCGCGCGCGGATCGTTGTATCTCCGCAACCGCTGCGAGTTAGGACTTCATTCAAGAGCGAGGTCCCCCTTAAACTCAACGCTCTATCGTTCTATCGGAGCAGAAAGTCCATCCGATGCAAAAAAGGCCCTCGCGTCGGCCCTATTTATCGTGAGTGTAGTAGCTGCCAGGCAGGCTTCCGCCGGCACCAGGACACTATGACCCAACTGCAAAGCCTAGTCATGGCCCTCGAAGACGCCAAGATAGGCCAACAAGACATCTACGCACTCATCGTAGACTTTACCTCTGCCTTTAACACCACCGATCAGGATAAGACACTCTGGATCATGTATGACCTGGGCTTTCCCACAGATGCCATCGAGGCAGTGAAAGATCTATACACCGGAGCGAGCAGCACAGTACAGCTCACACCACAACTGAAAGGCCAACCTGTTCCTATCACACGAGGCACTATCCAAGGAGACTCTCTCTCTCCTCTACTATTCCTAATCTACATGGAGCCGCTCTTGCGATGGCTGCACGTCGGAGGCAGAGGGTATGAGCACAGCTGCCTCGATGCAACACAGCACCAGGACAACACTCTACGACACCAAAACAAACTGAGCAGCCTAGCCTTTGCAGACGACCTCATCATTCTCACCTCGTGCCTCTCCGACCTTAAGATCCAGGCGCATAAGCTCACAGAGTTCTCCACTTGGGGTAGCCTGCAAGTGTCAGGCAGCAAAACCAAAGTAACAGGCATACTACACCAAAAGGCCAAGACAAAAGTCTATGGCACAAATGATCCCACAGCCCAGGTGGCAGCCCAGCTCCATGGCCAGATTGAGGTGCAAGGACAGGCCACTCAGTACCTCCCCCCCACCCAGCCCTTCCTGTACCTAGGTGTCAACATCACCATGACCCTGGACTGGAAGCACCAGCATAGACGCATGACTGACACCCTCCGCTCCAGGCTTGAATGCCTCCGCACATCATACGCCTCACCTCGTCAGACCCTCCACATCGTGAAGACGGCAGTGGCCACCTGCTTGGCCTATGCCTTTCCAGTGACACCCTGCTCACCCACTGACCTAGAAGCATGGGACAGCATGATAACCACAATGATGAAGCGCAGGTTTGGCCTGTGGGTCAGCGCACCTAGCGCCATGATCCGTGAAGATACAGACACCTTTGGCCTAGGATGCACCTCACTGGCAGTGGAATACAACAGCCGCTGCGTGAAAACACTATTGGAAGGACTCCAAGCGGAGGGCCGCTATGGCAAGGTCACCAGGTCCATGCTTGCCATGCAGATCACGTACCTCTCGCAGCTGCTAGCCCAAAAGCCATCCAGACATCAGACTCAGAAGGAGCTGCAGAAATGCTCTCGCACTCGCCAGCTGCTCTGCGCCCACAACAGCTCCCTGCAAGTGGCACTCCAAGGCACCACCATTGACCCCCCCCTGTTGGCACAGCTACAAGCTATACACACAGCATCGGTGGCCCAACCCCTAGACAAACACCACACTAGAGTGATGCGTGCCATAGTGGGCCCCCTGATTGCACTTGGCTTCTCTGGCCCCCACCAGCTCTTAGAAATGAAAGGCACCAACATCATATCAGGCAGAGAGTTGAGGGTCCTCGCCAAACAAAGGGGCAGGAGGGCAACACACAAACACATTGGAGCCCTAAACCGCCTGCGCCTGCTGCTTCAGCTAGGGGAGGAACCCACCTCAGACCAACTGCAAGCCATCATGAACCACCGGGACATCAACCTTGACCTGGACCTCAAGCACAGGCAGACGCACCACAGCATGGGAGGCCTCACAGCCTGCCAGTGGACTGACAAAAGCACATACGCACTACCAGGGTGGAACTGGCAGGTCTCAATTGCCGCCAACCAAGTCATTCGCATCACCGACCTCCTCAAAAAGCCCCCCGAACAACCCACTGCTGCCCCACCACCCCACACAAACACACAACACAACAGTGCAACCACAACCGACCCACAGAACATCAACAACAAGAGGCCTGCGCCGAAACCCCCCACCGGCAACAAGAGCATGGGCAGAGTAGCCCTACCTGATGCCACTGACCTCCCTCTGCCACACCTGAACCCGACCCAGCTATACACCTGGAAGGAGGACCAAGCCACAAGTGGCACAGTTAGCCACAGCCAAATGATGTTGAACCAGATGTTCAGGCACAGGGAGAAGATCAAGAAGGTCTTTGGCTGGCAGATTACTAACACCACATTTGGCCTAGACCTACGCCCCAAAGCAGCAAGAAGGACACACCAAAAGCAACAATCTAAAGAGGAGGTTGATGGCACCATGCAACAGCAATACTGGGTAACATGGCACCCGTCAAGAGTTGAGAAATGGGCCCTCCCCCTCTACGCCAAGAATGGCTACCACCCGCAGAGCGTAAAGCCCTACCCACGCAGCCAACTCAGGGACGACGACTGCGACTGTGAGCTATGCTGGTCACCCAACAGCAGGGAGAATGATGCAGATGCTGCAGACATGTATGTCTGTGACACATGCCAGCGCACGTACCACTGGCAGTGCCTTCTTGACTGCAAATGCGCCAAGCCAAGTGAAAGACCTGGCTCTGATGACAACACAGAATGGGAATGCCCCTCGTGCGCACCGCTAGCTCCACACGAGAAGGAGGACGCAGAGCCGCTGCTGACGAGGAGATAGTAGAGGTCCACTGGGAACCCAGCGCGGAGGCATTCACCATGCTAAATCACCATACAGACTTCTGCGAGCTTATGGAGGAGTACAAAACAGAGACGGAGGCTAGGCAACACGCACTCACAAGCACGCGCAAGGACGGCGACATTAACGACGATCTGATGCGACAAAGCATGAGCGACACTGCACGTGGACAATGGCAGTCCACCCACGGCGACCCGCTACGCTCCAAAATTAGATTCGACATCCTCCCCACTAACCCGCAGCTTGACATATGCCCAACTGGAAGGTGCGAAGTGTGGCTTCGACATGCAGACTTCTACCCCTGCCAACAAAACCCAGCCCTCACACAAGCCTTACCCCAACCAATCACACAGCAGGTCGTAGCCGTCTACAACACAGATGGTAAATGCATGGGAGTCATCACACCCGCCCGAGCAGCAAACCTGCTATCTAGATACAACGCAACTCAGAAGGACGCCCCGACACCTCTAAACACTAGCTTTGCCGCAGAGCTTGTCAGCCTCTTGGCAAGGCATGGCCAAGCCACCGCTGATGCCACACACACAACCCCCACACCAATCGTCCACATCCTGAGACAACACCTGGAGATCACCAAGGAACGCTACACCACCCCTCTCCACTGCAGCCCACTCTTTGAAGAGTACTACAGCCCATGCGAAAAAGACAAACTGTTTTGCTCACTGGGCCCCCCCTTACTCTGCCAGCACCAAGGCATGTCATGGGCCCAACCCACCAAAGCAGACATCACTATGGCTGTCCGACACGCCCTACACGCAGCACAAGCCCCAACACACACACCAACCCTCACTGCCATGCTCCTGCCCAACAAAGGACGCACAAACTCTGCAACATACATGCGGTGGATTTCTGAGCACCCCCACCTGTGCACCAAAGTTGGCACCTTCGCACCCCATGCGCTGCAGCCAGACCCGCCGCAAGCGTGGACTGGGGGCATACCGTACACCTGCAGCAACAAACACCACTCACTGCTCGTACTTATTCACAACTCGATTGCCATACATCATCTGCAAGCACGGAACCCACTATGGCTCGACAGCCTGCGCGGCGCCTTGAGTCAGCTCGCTGGTAGGAAGTTCCTACCCCCCTTAAACACACGCCCCCCCCCCCCACCGCCGGCCCACACAGAAGAAAGAAAGAAAACTACTCCGGTACAAACCGGCGTGCATTAAGGGAGGAGCTTCCGCCTGTGGCGCGGCCTGCTCCCACCTCCAAACATTGGACACAGGCTGGACATGTCCCCATCAAGCTGCCCTAGCTGTAGCCACAGACCACAGCTAGCACCCAAGGCAAACAAAGAGGCATGAGAGGAGCAAAGACTAGTGCACTCGGCAGCTGGCCTTATCTCTTCTCCTCGTTGACGAGAGCAATTCCAGCCTTGTCCGCCGGATGTCGCACTAAAAGCTGAAGTTCAGGCTCCAAAAGTCCAAACTTCAGCTGTCAGCCAACTAGCTCTGCTCCCTCCTTGACGACGCCAGCAACTCCACAACAGCTCGATGACCCGCAGCGGTCGTGTGCGGCACCCGGACCTCATTTGTATTCCGCTGGACAAAGCGGTGCCCGTTCAAGCCTGGGAAGGCTGTCCCGTTGCATCCCAATTTATATACCGCTGGGTGCGGTGGTGAGGTAGCTTAGCCAATCCGTGCGACCGAAGTCAACGCGGATTGTTACCAGGGCCACCGCGTGGAGGTGCCTCACCGCCAGCCCCGCCGGCCCACACAAGCTTGACAGGGGCCGGCACCTACAGGAAACTACCCCAAGATACACCAACACCCCCCACAGCCCTCCCCCCCACCTCTCACACCCTCGCTAACTACTGGAGTGGCACCCACCTCCAACCAAAGGTTGGGGACTGGAAATCATGGACATACACCGATGGCAGCTGCACCACAGCACCAGGAGCACCCCAACGCATTGGAGCAGGCATCTACCACCCCCAAGGCACACAACAACACCAAACCATCAACCCCAGTGGAGAGGGGGCCACCAACACGATCACAAGAGCCGAACTCGCAGCCATCAAGGCAGCACTAGATCAAGGGCACACACACATCGCCACCGACAGCCTCACCGCCATGTTTCAAATAAGGATGGCTGTCCTCCAACCCATGCGTCTCCACCTGCACAAGCACAAGGATATCCTTACCACCATAGTACAAACAATCAAAGCTAGCCCTACCACGATACACCTCTTCAAGGTGAGAGCACACAATGGCATCATTGGCAACGAATACGCCGACCACACAGCCAAACTGGCAGCACAACATGATAACCATGATATCACCATCCCAGGTTGCAAGGATCCCTACCATGACACCCATTGGCTGCAAACTCCTGGGAAGGAGGACCACCCCCCCTGGCCACTAGGAGACCTGATGGGCAGCCTGAAAACACACATGCACATCAGACATAGACTAGGACTGGCCAATCAAGACTCTATCTACTATGAGGCCTGGCAGTCTATCACCCTCATAGCGCACAAGATGAGCAACTTCCTTTGGCGCGATGGGGCCATCACCACGCCACAACAACGGTGCATAATGCGCTATAGAACTGGAACTCTCTACAATCAGAAGCACGCAGTCCGTTTTGGGCTCAGCGACAGCACAAACTGCCCACTATGCGGCCAGCCGGACAGCGCTCTACACATCCTGTCAGGTTGCACTGCTACGAACAAGCTAGTCACGCACCGCCACAATGCGGCCGGCCGCGCCATCCTCCGAGCCGTGCAGGACGGAGCCCTCGGCGCCGGCCTGGTCTTCACCGATGTCGGCGACCTGTACGAGGACAGCGACACAGCTTCTCCGATCAAAAGCAAGCTCAAACGCAGAAACCTGAGACGCGCGCTCGATATAGACCCCACCACTACAGGACGAATCACCTACCCGGACGCCGTGATTATCTCCCCAAACGGGCCCTACGAAGGACCGGCGACGAAGATCCCGCTGAGGCATAGACATGTGACCCTGATAGAAATAAAATATTGCATGGACACCGACCCAACGGAACAACTACACAAAGCGACTGCGCAGCACGCCAACTTGCTCCAAGCACTTCAACCAGGCATCAACTGTGCCTCCGCGAAACAAATCAACATCATGCTAGGAGTGGGTGGCACAATATACAAGGACCACACCCACAAGCGACTTCTAGAGCTAGGAGTCCAGGACACAAACGACAACCTGTTGAAGTGGCTACATCGACATGCGATACAAAGTGCACATGCACTCGTTGTAGCGAGACGGCAAGCTGAACCGCCGAAACAGCAAAGAAAGCAAAATAAACAATGGACACGAACGGCAAGGGCACCGGCTGGATGAGCTATGCGGGGGAGGGAGGATGTTGACATGGCCCCTGGGTGCGCCCGGTAGCCTGGCAACCCTCCCTCCCCCCCCCCCCCCCCCCCACCTGTCTCCGGTGGGAGGGTAGCAAGGGCACGCCCCGAGGCTACTCTCCCCCCTTAATGCACGCCCGACGGCGAGGGCGTAGTCTTTCTTTCTTTCTTGGGAGGGGGTTGCTTGTGGGGTGTGGACCTTTGCTTGGGGTGTGTGGACCTTTGCTTGAGGTGTGTGGACCGCTGTGTTTGGGTGGGGTGCTTGGGGATCGTGTATGCGGAAACCTTGTTTGTTGTAGTCTTTCTTTTCTTCTTTTCTTTAGTCATTCTCACTCTCTTGTAATGCTCCTACGATGAAAAAAAAAAAAAAAACAGGGCCAGGTGGGCCCGCATCAAGCAGGGCCTGGCCATGCGTGCCCAGCACTTCCTGCGGGCCCAACGCCGCGCGCAGCGTGACCTGCAGCAGCGCAGGGAGAAGGCGGCAGCAGTGGCCAGGGCTCACCTTGTGCGGCAGCTGGTGCGGGTGGAGCGAGAGGGGGAGGCTGAGGTGCAGGCGGCGCAGCACCTGGGAGAGGCCGCAGCCCTGGCGGGTGTGGGGGCGAGGGAGCAGGGGGCCCAGCAATCCCTGCTGGCCAGCGCTGTCCTCGACCAGTACTACGGCGACCGCTCCTCCTTCTACTTCTACCATCGCGACCAGCCCGCGCACACCCCCACCCTCATCTCCTCTCTCCAGCTCCCCGGCCAGCCAGGTCAGCCAGCAGACCTTACCACGCCGGCCGGGGTGAAGGCAGCGTGCAGGGCTTTCCAGCAGCACTACTCAGCTGCCGAGCCCACCGGTGTCTACGCAGCCAAGCCGGTGGACACAGCTGCGCACGCCACGCTGCTGGGCAGCCTCACCTCCCACCTCACCCCCACCCAGGCCAGGGCTGCCGAGGGCCCCGATGGCATCCCTATGCTATCAGAGGAGGAGCTGGGCCGGGCTCTGCAGGGCTGCGCGCACAGCAAGGCCCCGGGGCTAGATGGACTGCCCATGGAGGTCTATGACCGGCTGTGGGTGGAGCTGGGGCGGCCGCTGCGGGCCATGTTGCGAGAGGCCCTGGCAGACACCGCTGACCCTGCCCCCCTGGCTGAGTTCCTGACAGGCATCATCACCCTCGTGCCCAAGGCTGGCAAGCCGAGGGACCAGGTGGCCGGCTACCGCCCCATCACGCTCCTCAACTGCGACGTGCGCCTGGTGGCCAGGGCAGTGGAGGACCGGCTGCAGCTGCCCTTGGACCTGCTGGTGTCCCCCTCTCAGTCCGCCTTCATCCTCGGCAGGGACATCAGCGACAGCGTGCAGTTCCACCTAGGCCTGCTGGAGTACCTGCAGCAGCGGGGCAACCCAGCCTGGCTGTTGTTGCTGGACCTGGCGGGTGCCTATGACAACGTGTCCTGGGGCTTGCTCCAGGACACGATGGAGGCCATGGGGTTCTGCCGGGAGGGGCATGTGCGCTGGGCTCAGCTGCTGCACCGGGGGGCCACGAGCCAGGTGCTGGTCAACGGCCACCTCACCGACAGCTTCCCCCTTGCGTCGGGGCTGCTGCAGGGCAGCGGGGCCTCCCCGCTCTACTGGTGCATCGTGCTTCAGCCGCTGGTCAGCTACCTCAGCTCGCTCCAGCTGGCAGGCCGCATCAGCACCCCCACCATCCCCTCCAGCCCTCTGGCCATGCACAGGGCCGCCCTGACCCCCGCGCTCCCCTCCAAGGAGTATGCGGACGACCTCACCATCGTGGTGCTCGATCGGGTCAGAGACGGGAAGGTGGTTGTGGAGGCCCTGGGCCTGTTCCGCGCCGCTGGGGGCCCTGCGCTGAGCGTGAGCAAGAGCTCAGCCCTGCCGTGCGCCCAGCCAGAGCCTGGGCCGGGCAACCAGGAGGGCTCAGGCCCCGAGGGGGCGGGGAGGGGAGGAAGGGGGGGTGACGGGGGGGAAGGGGGCGGGCAGGGGCAGGTGGGCGAGCAGGGGCTAGGGGGTGGGCTGGGGGAAGGTGGCGGGCAAGGGCAGCAGCAGGGCGGGCAGGAGCAGGGTGGGGAGCAGGAGCCGGAGGTGGTCATCCCAGCTGTCCGAGCGGGGGTGCCCGTGCGCCACCTGGGGGTCCCTCTTGGGGCGGCCTCCTACGCTGCCACCAGCGAGGCCGCCTTCGGTGGGGCGGCGGCGGCCATGATGGCAGCCTCCCTCCCTTGGCGGCCCCAAGGCCTCAACCTCCTGGGGCGGGTGCAGGTGGCACAGCAGTGCCTGGCCTCCAAGTCCATTTACCAAATGGCTTTTGTGCAACCCTCCGCTCCTCTGACGCAAGCCATGGCCTTGGCTGTCAACCGCTTTGTGGCAGCCTCAGACCTGCCCCAGGAGCGCAGCCCCAACAGCAGTCGCCTCTACCCTAGCAAGGCCATCTGCGTGATGCCCCGGGGGGAGGGAGGGGTGGGGCTTCCCGACCTGGGGGTCACCAGCACGGCCATGCTGGCGAAGATGCTGGCCCAGCTCTGGTCGCCCCGGGTTCGTCCCTGGCAGCCTCTGACCCACAGCCTGCTGGCAGACCCCTCCCACGGCCTCAGCACGTGGGTCATCACCGACCCCACCGCCCCCCCCTCGCGAGGCATCAGCCCGCGGCTGCAAGCTCACGTGGCGGCCCTGTCTGAGCTCAAGCTGTTCCGTGCGGTGCCCCCCGCTAGCCAGTCCTTCTTCTCGGTGCTGGCAGAGCCGCTGTGGTACAACGCGCAAGTCCGCATGAACCCAGCAGCAAGGGAGGCAGCAGCTGAGCAGGGTTGGACCCACGTCCGCCACGTGAGGGAGGCCCTGCATAGCCCCCAGCTGGAGGGGGAGGCCCGATGGGCTGCCGACCTGGTCAGGGCTTGCCTTCCCGAGCCCTGGCAGGGCATGGTGGACCGCCTGCAGCCTCCTCAGCCGGAGTGGGAGTGCCTGAGGGTTGGGCCAGGGGTGGGGTTTGTGATGCGGCGCACCCCCCTGCTCCAGCCCTCCCACTGGGTGGGCCCCAACGGCCGCCTCTACCCCCTAGACCCCACAGGGCAGGGGCCCCTAGGGGCTTTCTGGGCGGAGGGAGGGGCGGCCTGGGAGCCAGCTGCGGTGGCCCGACTCAACAAGCCCAGCTACAGGCTGACTCCGGAGGAGCGAGCCGCCCACCTCCGCCCTCTTCCCGCCGAGCATCACGTGGCGCAGGAGCAGGCTCAAGGGCAGGAGCAAGGAGGAGCCAGGGCGGTTGGCAGGGGCGGGGGGCGGGCAAGGGGGCGGGGCGGGGGCAGGGGGCGAGGGCGTGGAGGAGGTGGAGGGCGTAGGGGAGCAGGGGGCGGGGCGGGAGGGCAGGCTGCCGACCCAGCTGACGAGGGGCCTGGCACCTGGCCTAAGGAGGAGTGGCTCTTGGGCCCCTGGGCTCACCTGCAGCTGGACCCTCAGGTGTGGGGCATGGGCACCACCACCCTGCTGGACTTCTCTGTCAAGCATGCCAGGGTGCGCCTCCACCAGCTCCAGCGCGTCAGTGCCGACCCCCTCTACCCACCAGGTGGGGGCCTGTGGCCAGCGCTGTGGGGTGTGCGCCCCCCCCGGGCAGCGGGCGGACCGGAGGTGGCAGCGGTGGCTGATGGGGCCCTGAGGGAGCTGGAGCTCAAGTGGGAGGCCAGCGTGCAGCAGGTGGCAGGCCAGGGGGCAGCGGGGGAGCGGGAGCAGCAGGGCAGGGATGTGGAGGAGCGGCTCCCCGAGGAGGTGCAGGGCAGCCAACCGCCTCGCTGGCTTGACACCTCCGCCAGGGCGCACCAGCGACCCTCGCCGCAGATGAGGGCGGCCCAGCAGGCTGAGCGGCAGCTGGAGGCCCAGCAGCGGCGTGGCGGCAGGCAGCCAGTTGCTCAGCCCGCCCCCCGGGCCGACACCGTGGACCAGCTGGCTGTGGGTGTTCAGGCGGGCCAGCCGTGTGCGAAGGTGTGGAAGGAGCTGCTAGACCCCACCCTCCGTCGGGAGCATGTCATCGTGGCCTGGCGGGTGCTTCACGCCAGCCTCATGGTGGGGGCCTTGTGGGGCCACATCCTCAAGGGTACGGCTGCCCCGGGCTCTTCCGCCTGCCGCTTCTGCCAGCCGGGGCACTTGGAGACCCTCACCCACGCCTTCCTGACCTGCCCCGCCGTGGTCCCAGCCTGGGAGTGGGTGCTGGACGTGTACGGCCGCCTCACAGGCACCCGCCCCCCCTCAGGCGACGCCATGCTGCTCCTCAGTGGGCGCCCCACCCGCGGCGAGGCCCCCCCCTTTCAGCCCCCTGACAGCCTGCTGTGGCTGCGGCTGCGCGTTGCCTACCTGGGCGCAGTGTGGCGCCTCCGCAGCTCAGGAGCCGCTACAGCCCTGCAGCCACAACAGGTGGCGAGGCGGGTCGTGGAGGAGGTCATCTCCACCCTCACCACGGCCGTCAAGCGGGACTGGCATCGGGTGGGGAGGGACATCCGCGTGGGCCTCTGCGGCGCTGTGCCCTCCACCTGGTTCAGGGGAAAGGACCCGGAGCTGGACGCTGCCCACTTCGACCAGCTGTGGCCCGAGGCGTCGGGGGGCTGGTTTGCCAAGCAGCCCAGGAGGGAGCGGAGGGGAGGGCAGGAGGAGGCAGAGGGGAGGGTTGGGGCAGGAGGAGTGGAGGAGGAGAGGGCAGCAGGGAGGCCTAGGCATGGGGAGGGCAGGGCGCAGGGGGGGGGAGAGCTAGTGGTTCGCCTCTCCTTGCAGTGGCCCGTCCCCTTCCCCGTCGAGCCAGCCTGAGCTTCAGGGTTGCTGGTGGGGGCTTAGGGCGTTCGGTGGGTGGGGTGGGCTAGGCTTCGGGGGGCTGTCTGGGTGTAAGGGTCTTGGTATGAGCGTTGGGGGTAGGGTTCTCGGTTTCAGGTCGAGGGGCGGAACTTAGGCTCGTGTGGGTAGTTTTGTGGGGAGGGTATGGGGAGGGTCTGGGGAGGTGAGCTAGGGTGGAGGGCGTTGGTGTGGGGGAGTGTCTTGACGTTGTCCTAGGGAGGGGGTTGCTTGGGTTGTGTGGACCTTTGCATGTGGGGTGTGGACCTTTGCTTGGGGTGTGTGGACCGCTGTGTTTGGGTGGGGTGCTTGGGGCTCGTGTATGGGGGAACCTTGTTTTGTAGTAGTCTTCTCTTTTCATCTTTTCTTTAGTGTCACTCTCTCTCTTGTAATGCTCCTCCATCAAAAAAAAATAAAATAAAAAAAAGGGCATGATGGCAGCCTCCCTCCCTTGGCGGCCCCAAGGCCTCAACCTCCTGGGGCGGGTGCAGGTGGCACAGCAGTGCCTGGCCTCCAAGTCCATCTACCAAATGGCTTTTGTGCAACCCTCCGCTCCTCTGACGCAAGCCATGGCCGCGGCTGTCAACCGCTTTGTGGCAGCCTCAGACCTGCCCCAGGAGCGCAGCCCCAACAGCAGCCGCCTCTACCCTAGCAAGGCCATCTGTGTGATGCCCCGGGGGGAGGGAGGGGTGGGGCTTCCCGACCTGGGGGTCACCAGCACGGCCATGCTGGCGAAGATGCTGGCCCAGCTCTGGTCGCCCCGGGTTCGTCCCTGGCAGCCTCTGACCACA
>JASKMD010000020.1:6297327-6392431 GCA_030144725.1 Haematococcus lacustris | reverse complement strand
AAACCAGCCCCCCGACGCCTCGGGCCACAGCTGGTCGAAGTGGGCAGCGTCCAGCTCCGGGTCCTTTCCCTTGAACCAAGTGGAGGGCACAGCGCCGCAGAGGCCCACGCGGATGTCCCTCCCCACCCGATGCCAGTCCCGCTTGACGGCCGTGGTGAGGGTGGAGATGACCTCCTCCACAACCCGCCTCGCCACCTGTTGTGGCTGCAGGGCTGTAGCGGCTCCTGAGCTGCGGAGGCGCCACACTGCGCCCAGGTAGGCAACGCGCAGCCGCAGCCACAGCAGGCTGTCAGGGGGCTGAAAGGGGGGGGCCTCGCCGCAGGTGGGGCGCCCACTATGGAGCAGCATGGCGTCGCTTGACAGGAGGGCTAGGCGGGAGGAGCGGCAGAGGGTGGCTCCGTGTAGGTCGAGGCGAGGCAACACGCAGCCAGCTACCCAGCCAGCCAGAGGGGGGCCTAGCCGGCGCCGGTATGGCATTCCCTCTTCCGGTTCCAGCTCGGAGGAGTGGGAGGCACGGCGTGCAGGGCACCAGCAAGCTGGCAGGCAGCGTGCTGCGCAGCTTGGCCATGGGTCCCCACACGTGCGCCGCTACGGGTTGCTCAGCCCCCTTGCTAGCCTGGCCAACTCGCTGGGGGCCTCCTGTGATAGCCCTGTAGTTGAGTCAGCAGGGCCCCGGGAGGGGAGGTTGAGGGTGCCTAAGCGGCAGCAGCCCGAGCAGGCAGCTCAGCCTGGGGAGGAGGTCGAGCAGCTCGGTCCTCTGCCCCTGCGGCCCCCGCTGGCCATCTATTCCCGTGAGCCTCGGGTCCGCCTGCGCCGCCCGGGGGCCAAGTTGGCCTGCATTGAGGCCACTCCAGCCCCTATCCCCGGCCCACCCTCTTTTGCCCGGTCCGCCTCCCCTTCCCAGCCCACCCACCCTCCTCTACACACGCGTAGCCCGCGCGGGGGCAAGCCAGGACTAGCCATGCAGCGCCCAGGAGTGGCCGCCAGCTTCTTGGCAGTCACCCTCAACGTGCAGGGCCTTGCCCAGCCGCACAAACTGCAGGCCCTGCTTGACTGGGCCGCTGACAGCCCGGCGCAAGTGGTGTTCCTCCAAGAGTGCCATAGGGCGGAGAGCGTGTGGCAGTGGGCAGAAGCCCACTCGGGGGCCAAACCTGCCTGGCGGGGGCAGTGGTTTTACACCCCTGGCACCGGCAGCTCCCAAGGCTGTCTGGTGTTGGTCAAGCCCTCCACCATCCTCTAGGGGTGCACCCAGGTGCAGCTGCAGGCAGAGGGGGCCCAGGGGCAGGGCTGCGGGTAGACGGGGAGCTCGCAGGCAGGCCGGTGTCCCCGCAGCCTCGTGGTAAAGGGCCTCCGCCTGTAGGAAGTCCTTGAGGCAGTCCAGCAGATCGGGGTTGTCAAGGTGGGCTGGGTGCAGCTGCCAAGGAGCGGGGACGGTGAGAGGCAGGTCGGGGGGGCACACTGCCACTGACACGGGCCGGTGGTCGGTGGGCACTGGCAGCACCCCTTGGATGGCGCTGTCCATCTGCCACTGCACCAGCTCCTCCGAGACGTACCACCGGTCGAGGCGCGCACCCGTCTGCCAACGCTCGCTGAAGTGGGTGAGGTCTCTCTTGGAGGGGTGCAGATGGCGCCACAGGTCCACCAGACCCCGCTCACCCACCAGCTGCCGCAGCTGCTCCGCCCCCTGGCCCCGGCTGCCCACCCAGGCCTCCCCATGCTGCGAGCCCTGCGGGATGCCCACTCTGTCCACGGGGGCTAAGATGCAGTTGAAGTCGCCCCCCATGAGGAGGAGGCGGCGGTCGGCGGCTGGCGGGAGGCAAGCGGGGAGGCACTCTGCGTAGAACGCTGGCCGCTCTGCCTGCTGCGCCGGGGCGTACACGCACACTAGGGACACCGGCCTGCCTGCGAGCTCCCCGTCTACCCGCAGCCCTGCCCCTGGGCCCCCTCTGCCTGCAGCTGCACCTGGGTGCACCCCTAGAGGATGGTGGAGGGCTTGACCAACACCAGACAGCCTTGGGAGCTGCCGGTGCCAGGGGTGTAAAACCACTGCCCCCGCCAGGCAGGTTTGGCCCCCGAGTGGGCTTCTGCCCACTGCCACACGCTCTCCGCCCTATGGCACTCTTGAAGGAACACCACTTGCGCCGGGCTGTCAGCGGCCCAGTCAAACAGGGCCTGCAGTTTGTGCGGCTGGGCAAGGCCCTCCGGTAGAATTGGTCATGTCCATGCGGGGAAGAAGGGACCTCCTGCCTCGTGTAGGAGCTGCTGCACCGCCAAGCTGGAAAGGCCGACTCGCGGGCCCCTGACCAGTGGAGGGGGCGGCTGGGCTGCTCGGCGACAGACCCTGCGCCTCCTTCTCCCCCGGCTGCGCTGACTCACCCCTTGAGCACACCCGGGTAGCCCAGGACGGGCCCAGCCACGGAGTCCCCCCAGAAAGCTCTGCTGTAGCTGGGCCCCAAGAGCTATCAAACCGGGAAGGCCTTCCACGGGGCGGAGCAGACGGGTGGATCCCGAGACCCTTGAGCCCTGGCCCTCTAGCCCCTGAGGCATCCCCTGCCACCGCTACAGCCTCTTTCCCCGCCCCCGCTCCCACCCCAGGGTTGTGCTGCTGCTGCTGCTGCTGCTGGGCCACCTGGGCGCCCTGCGCCACCCGGACCCCCTCATCCCCAGCTGTGCCACCCCCATCTGAGGAGAGCTTGAGGGGGGCGACAGCAGCTGAGGCAGGGTTAGGGACCCGGGAGGTAGGGCTGTGCTGCTGCCGCTGCTGGGCCACCTGGGCGCCCTGCGCCACCCGGGCCCCCTCATCCCCAGCCGTGCCACCCCCAACAGAGGTGCGCTGGAGGGGGGCGGCAGCAGCTGAGGCAGGGTGAGGGCCCCGGGAGGTAGGGCTATGCAGCATCTGCTGTTGCTGAGCACCCTGGGCGCCCTGCGCCACCCGGACCCCCTCATCCCCAGCTGTGCCACCCCCATCTGAGGTGCGCTGGAGGGGGGCGGCAGCAGCTGAGGCAGGGTCAGGGTCCTGGGAGGTAGGGCTGTGCTGCTGCCGCTGCTGGGCCACCTGGGCGCCCTGCGCCACCCGGGCCCCCCCATCCCCAGCCGTGCCACCCCCAACTGAGGTGCGCTGGAGGGGAGCGGCAGCAGCTGAGGCAAGGTGAGGGCCCCGGGAGGTAGGGCTATGCAGCGTCTGCTGCTGCTGAGCACCCTGGGCGCCCTGCGACACCCGGGCCCCCTCATCCCCAGCCGTGCCACCCCCAACAGAGGTGCGCTGGAGGGGGGCGGCAGCAGCTGAGGCAGGGTGAAGGCCCCGGGAGGTAGGGCTATGCAGCATCTGCTGCTGCTGAGCACCCTAGGCGCCCTGCGCCACCCGGACCCCCTCATCCCCAGCTGTGCCACCCCCATCTGAGGTGCGCTGGAGGGGGGCGGCAGCAGCTGAGGCAGGGTCAGGGTCCCGGGAGGTAGGGCTGTGCTGCTGCCGCTGCTGGGCCACCTGGGCGCCCTGCGCCACCCGGGCCCCCCCATCCCCAGCCGTGCCACCCCCATCTGAGGAGCGCTTGAGGGGGGCGGCAGCAGCTGAGGCAGGGTCAGGGTCCCGGGAGGTAGGGCTGTGCTGCTGCCGCTGCTGGGCCACCCGGGCCCCCTCATCCCCAGCCGTGCCACCCCCAACTGAGGTGCGCTGGAGGGGGGCGGCAGCAGCTGAGGCAGGGTGAGCGCCCCGGGAGGTAGGGCTATGCAGCGTCTTCTGCTGCTGAGCACCCTGGGCGCCCTGCGCCACCCGGGCCCCCTCATCCCCAGCTGTGCCACCCCCATCTGAGGTGCGCTGGAGGGGGGCGGCAGCAGCTGAGGCAGGGTCAGGGTCCCGGGAGGCAGGGCTGTGCTGCTGCCGCTGCTGGGCCACCTGGGCGCCCTGCGCCACCCGGGCCCCCTCATCCCCAACTGTGCCACCCCCATCTGAGGTGCGCTGGAGGGGGGCGGCAGCAGCTGAGGGAGGGTGAGGGAGGGTGAGGGAGGGTGAGTAAGGGTGAGGGAGGGTGAGGGAGGGAGGCAGGGAGGGTGAGGGTGAGGGAGGGGGAGGTAGAGCTGGGGGGTCACCAGGTGACTGGGTAGGTGGCTGAGCTGTGTGTGGTGGGGGAGGTTGAGCACGGGGGGGTGGAGGAGGTAGAGCAAGGGGGTCATCAGGTGGCTGGGAAGGGAGCTGGGCAGGGGGCTGAGGAGGAGGATGGAAAGGGGGAGGGGGGGGAGGTTGAGCAAGGGTGTCACCTGGTGGTTGGGTATGGGGCTGGGCAGGGGGTGGAGGGGGAGATAGAGCAGGTGGGTCACCTGGTGGCTGGGCAGGGGGTGGTGGGGGGGGCTGAGCAGGGGGAGGTGGGGAAGGTTGAGCAGGGGGAGGCGGGGGAGGATGAACGGGGGGTCCACCAGGATGCTGGGCAGGCGGTTGGGGAGGAGGATGGGCAGGGTGAGGCGGGGGAGGTTGAGCAGGGGGGTCACCTGGTGGCTGGGCAGGGGCCTGAGCAGGGGGGGGTCCTTGGTCGAGAAGAGGCTGGGTGTCCCCCCACAGCTGCAGGATCTGCAGCTTGCCCCAGCCAGTAGGAGTGGCATACACCTCAGGCAGCAGGGCTAGCTTTGGGTCCCCTAGAGGGGGCACCACGACAGCCTCCACTATGGCACCGTTACCCCCAGGCGACCCCCAGAAACTGCTTGTGCGGGAATGGGCACCCAGCCGCTCGCTAAGCACGACTGCTGTGTGCAGGTCCAGGGCCTCCGGCAAGCCCGCTGTTGGGGCCGGGCTGACCTTGTACCCCACTGCCTTGAGCACCCCCTCTACCAGACCCTCCCTAGACGCCAGGGGGTAGTGGTGGTGGAAGACCAGCTTGACTGCACCTGGGGGGGGGCCATGGTCCATGGGCTCCACGGGCACACGCACGTTCCGGCCAAAGAGAGGCATCTCCAACCACGGCTGGGAGATGAACTGGGAGTCCAAGGCCCTTCCCTCCATGCTGGCTGCATCATGCACGACCACCAAGCTGTAGAGGGGGTGGCCTGCAGAGTGGAGGGTGGAGAGGGAGGCAACAGCACTGCCATGCCGCTGTTTGTGAGCCAGCAGGGCTGTGCTGCAAGTCTCTGCGAGAGCCCAGGCATCTTCATAAGGGGCAGGCAGCAGGGGGTTTGTTAGTTGCATACCCTCCCGGTGCAGTTGAGATCAAGCACCGGGATTGTAGGGTGTGCCTGCCAGCGGCCCGGCCGCGATGAGTGCGAGTGTGACTGCCGTATTTAGGGCAGACACCCGGCAGTCGTAGGCACCCTGAACTGGTGTCCGCGTCTGCCCGTGCTCTTCCAACAGGTAGGCGCAAGGTTGCGCAAGGTTGACGCAAGGTTGCGCGCTAGCAGTTGTGGCAGATCAATGTAACTACCCTGAACTGGTGTCCGCGTCTGCCCGTGCTCTTCCAACAGGTTATGGGCCCACGCGCTGACGCGCGATAGGACTCCAGTAAGTTGCTGGCTAGGGTTCGTGTGGTTGACAGCCCAGTCGATCAGCGATGGCAACTTCTCCTGCTTCAGCCTCCGGCAATCAGGCCACCATTCTCGATGACGACAACTGGCCAATTTGGGGCATCCGCACCGAAGGCCTGCTAATCGAAGCAGGCCTTTGGTCCGTCGTCGCCGACGGCGTCACCCCCTTACCCACCGCGCCAGCAGCTAACGCCACTCAGCAAGAGCAGACTGCGTATGCTGCAGAGCTAGCCAGATCTCGCGCGGACAGCGCACTGGACCGCAAAGCCAAAGCCTTTATCCAGCGGCACGTCTCCAACCTCCACATCTTCACTGTCAAGTCTGCAGACTCAGCGCAAGACGCCTGGGAAACCCTCGAATCTCAGTTCACCGAATCGTCAGTCGCGCGACAGTCGCAGCTTCAGCAGCAACTCAGTCTCCTGCGCATGGAGCCCGGCGAGTCAGTAGCGCGCTTCTATGCGCGTTTGCAGCAGCTGCTTACAGAGCTGGAAGCTTGCAACTGTGAGACATCTGAGTCCACAGTGGTACTCGCCATTTTGGCAGCCCTACCGCCTGAGTACGAAAGCACAGTCGAAAGGCTACGCTACGATCAGACCAGCGCCGACCTAAAAGTCGAGCGCATCAAGCGTGTGCTGTTGACTAAGGAGGCTGACCTACTCAGCAAGCAGATGCAGCAGCAACTCAGCACCTCCTCATCCTCACTCTGGTCCTACTCCTCCCCTTCTGACAGCAGGGGGGCTGGTAGTTCAGGCGGACAGGGGGGCAGGGGCAGGTTCAGGCTACCTCAGCAGTCTCGTGAGCAGCAGCAGCAGCAGCAGCAGGCCAGAGCACAGTCACCTGACAGGTCCTCCAGGGAGGTCAGCTCACATGCTCATCTGACCTGCAACTACTGTGCTAAGCCTGGTCACATCATGTCTGAATGTTTCACCTTTGACAGAGATCAGCGCAATCGCATGAGGACCCTTTTCAGCAACTCTGCCAGACCCAGCAGCCCAGGCAGGCGTCCTAGTCCAGGCAGGAGCTCTAGCCCAGCAGCCAGGGCATCCAGCCCCAGCAGAGGCAGGACCCAGACCCCTGGCAGAACAGCAGCTCAGAGCCCATCCAGGGGAGCCAGCCTGTTCACCTACTCCACTGCTGCTGCTGATGATGATGATGATGATCTTGATGATGTACTCATGCAGATGGTGCAGCCCAAACTGAACTTCAACAGTGACCTGTACAGCCCCTTCTGCATTGACTCAGGTGCCTCACAGCACATCCTGAAGGACCTGCAGTTCTTCTACAACTACACACCCTTTGCGCCAGACAAGCACAGGCCTGTTAGGCTGGCAGCTGAGGGCCACAGGGTCTGGGCAGTTGGGTCAGGCAGTGTGTTCCTAAGCACCAAGCGTGGCTCCTGGTTTCTCAGCCATGCTTTGTATGTGCCTGACAGCAAGCAGAACTTCATTTCAGTGACAGCTGCAACAGACGAGGGCAGCAGCTTTCTTTTCCGTGGAGATGTGTGCCAGATCAGCTGCAATCAGTTTGGCAGCATGCTCAGGGTGAACGCGCATAAGGTCAGAAACTCCTACATCCTGTCAGCTGTTCCCATGCCAGATGGCCCTGACACAGACTCAGAGCAGGAGCAGGGTGCCAAGCTGTATGGTGTTCGACAGTCAGCTTTGCAGCCTGACCCCAGGATAAGGCTGGAGCTCCTGACCAACGTGGCTGCGCCCTCTGCTACCAGCGCCACCTCCAACTCTCCTCAGGTGTGGCACCAGCGCCTGTGTCATACTTCCTATGATGCTCTGGCACGCATGCAGTCAGCAAACATGGTGTCAGGTGTACCTGTCACAGCCGCACAATTCCGAGCAGCTGCCTCAGACCCAGCTGTGTGTGTGGGCTGTGTCAAGGGCAAACAGCACAAGAATGTTGCATTTGCTGGACCACCCCCCAATGCAGCACCAGTGACAGCTCCCCTAGGGCTGATCCACATGGATGTCTGTGGCCCCATGCATGCCAGGGCCAGAGACGGCAGCCTGTATGTGGCTACTTTCCTTGATGAACACACCAAGCTGTCTGTGTGTGTGCCCATCAGCAGCAAAGCTCAGGTGCCAGACACAGTCAGAACAGTCATTGAAGAGCTTGAGACCCAGTCAGGTTACCGCTGCAAGGCCATCCGAACAGACAATGGCACAGAATACGTGAACAGCCGCATGAGAGAGTACTGTGCCAGCAAGGGCATAGTGCACCAGCACTCAGCCCCCTACAGCCCCCAGCAGAACGGTGCAGCTGAACGCCTGAACAGAACCATCTTTGAGAAAGCTCGCAGCATCATCCACTCAGCAGATATCTCACTCAGCTTCTGGGCACATGCTGTCAAGTTTGCCAATCATGTCAGATGCCTGCTTCCTGTGTCAGGCCAGCCGCTCACACCTTGGGAGGCCTTCTACGGTGTCAAACCTGATCTGTCGGGTCTCAGAGTGTTTGGCTGCAGAGTCTGGCTCCATGTCCCTGATCACCAGCGCAGCAAGCTGCAGGCCAAGTCTGTTGAAGGCCTGTTCATAGGCTATGAGCCTGGCTCTAAGGCCTACAGGGTATTGGTCAACGGTAGAGAGACTTGCAGCAAGGACATAGTGTTTGACGAGCTGTCAGTCCTGCAGCCTGCTCGCCAGCAGGACCAACCAGCCCAGCCTGTGTTTCTATTACCTCTCCCACCCAGCCCAACCCCCTCTGAGCCACTGACCCCAGCAGCTCCTGCTGAGGGGGGCAACAGTCTGCAACAGACCAACAGCAGTAGCTCTGAAGACAGTGGGAGCAGCAGCAGCATCAGCAGGCCAGGCAGCAGTGCACAGCGACCACAGTCCAGACCCCTGGAAGGCGTAGGGGCACATCAGGACAGCAGCAGCTCAGACTCTCCACCCAGTGAGCACGAACCCAGTCAGAATATCAGCCTCACTGCCAGATATGAGCCAGGCTCCCACATGTGGCACCAACAGCAACTGGAGCTCATCAGCAAACTACCCAGACCAGGAATAGGCAGATTCAGCCTTCGCTCTATGCCTCTAGCCAGGGAGACAGTGGGAGCACAACCAGCTGCAGCACCAGCAGCAGCAAGACCAGCAGCACCAGCTGCAGCACCAGCAGCAGCCAGACCAGCAGCACCAGCCGCAGCACCAGCAGCAAGACCAGCAACATCAGCTGCAGCACCAGCAGCAGCAAGACCAGCAGCACCAGCTGCAACACCACCTGCAGCACCACCAGCAGCACCAGCAGCAGTCAGACCGTCAGCATCAGCTGCAGCACCAACAGCAGCAAGACCGGCAGCACCAGTAACAGCAGTTGCTAGACCAGCAGCAGCAGCCAGACCAGGCTTGGCACAGCCTGCGCTCCGTGTTCCTCTGATCCCAACATCAGCAACAGCAAGACAGGCAGCACTTGCAGTGCACCCCTCTATGCCCATGCCTCCTGCACCTGACCCACGGCCTGCCTCACCTGAAGCACCTGCTGCACCCGTGCCACGGCGCAACCCATCCAGAGAGAGGCACCGACCTGAGAGGTTCAGGGACTCTGACTTGTTTGCCATGAATGTGTCAGACTCTCCTGTCAATGACACACCCACTGTGGCAGAGGCCCTGGCAGGTCCCATGGCAGACCTATGGATTGAAGCCATGAATGCTGAGCTGGCCTCCCTGCATGCCAACCAAACATGGTGCCTTGAAGAGCGTCCTGCCAATGCACGTGTGCTGCCCACCAAATGGGTACTCAAAGTGAAGCGTGATGCTGCAGGGAACATTGAGAAGCTGAAGGCCAGGCTAGTGGCAAAGGGGTTCTATCAACAATCAGGTGTGGATGTAGGAGACGTCTATGCACCTGTCAGCAAGCACACCACATTGCGCACCCTCCTGGCCAAGGCAGCAGCTGAAAATGGAGATGGAGATTCATCAGTTAGACTTTGAGACAGCCTTCCTGAACGGCAAGCTAGAGCCAGGGGAGGTCATCTATGTGCAGCAGCCAGAGGGTTTTGAGGAGGGCAGCACTAACACTGTGTGCCGCCTGCAAAAGGCCCTGTATGGACTGAGGCAGGCCCCTAGGGCGTGGCATGCCAGGCTGTGTGAGGAGCTGCTGAGCATGGGCTTCAAGGCCTCTGAAGCAGACCCTGCCCTGTTTACCCTGCAGCTGAGCACTGGCATGGTGTACCTGCTAGTGTATGTGGACGACTGCCTTCTGTGCACCCAGCAGGGAGACACCGCAGGCTTGGCCCACGTGAAGAAGCAGCTGTCCTCAGCATTCAAACTGAAGGACTTGGGTGAGGCACGGTGGTTCCTAGGGATGCAGCTGACCAGGGACAGAGCTGAGGGCACCATCAAGCTTGACCAGCACAAATTTATCCAGGAGCTGGGTACAGCCAACAGCAAGTCAGCAGCTCACAGCAAGCCTCTGCCCATGGCTCCTGCTGTTAAGCTAGTCAGGGAAGGGGATGCATTGGACACGACTCTGCATCATTACAGTGCCCTGGTGGGCAGCCTGCTTTACCTGACTTGCTGCACACGGCCAGACATTGCCTTTGCTGTGGGCGCCTTGGCCAGGCACATGTCTGCACCCACTAAGCAGCACTGGGCAGCCGCCTGCAGTGTGCTATGTTACTTGAAGGGCACAGCAGATCAAGGACTCCTGTTTGGTGGTGTGTCAGGGCTGCAGGGCTTCTCTGATGCAGACTATGCAGGGGACAAGGACACAGCCAGAAGCACCACTGGGTATATCTTCACTTTGAATGGGGGTGCCATTAGCTGGTCCAGCCGCCTGCAGCCGACTGTGGCTATGTCAACAGCAGAAGCAGAGTATATGGCAGCCTCCAGCGCAGCCAAGGAGGCTCTGTGGCTGCGCAAGCTCATGAGGGATCTGCAGCTGGATGCCAGCTGTGTGCACCTGGGCTGTGACAATCAGGCAGCCATTCAGCTCTTGCACAACCCCATGGCCACCTCCAGGGCTAAGCACATAGATGTGCACCACCACTTTGTCAGAGAGCGCATCAGCAGGGGTGAGGTAGCTTTCCACTACTGCCACACCTCCAGCATGCTGGCAGATATCCTCACCAAGCCCTTGGCAGCAGTCCAGTTTAACATGGGCAAGCAAGGATGTGGAGTGTTCAGCTGAACAGGCACAGGTCTTATCTGATCTGAAACAGCCTGTGGTATCCAGCCTGGTGTGCTAATCAGGACTGGAGCATGGAAGGATTTTAGGCACAGGCCTGCTTGCCTGTTAACAGCCTGTTGTTCTTAGCATGGTGTGCTTTTGCCATGATCTGAGAAGTTGCCCGCAGTTGTTTGCTTGGCTCAGGCTTGCATGCCTGCTAACCGCCAGTAGCTTGCTTAAACAGTTGTTGGAAGCGCAAAGTTGTTGCTCTCACCTAGCCAGACCTCTGAGTGGGAGTGTTAGTTGCATACCCTCCCGGTGCAGTTGAGATCAAGCACCGGGATTGTAGGGTGTGCCTGCCAGCGGCCCGGCCGCGATGAGTGCGAGTGTGACTGCCGTATTTAGGGCAGACACCCGGCAGTCGTAGGCACCCTGAACTGGTGTCTGCGTCTGCCCGTGCTCTTCCAACAGGTAGGCGCAAGGTTGCGCAAGGTTGACGCAAGGTTGCGCGCTAGCAGTTGTGGCAGATCAATGTAACTACCCTGAACTGGTGTCCGCGTCTGCCCGTGCTCTTCCAACAGGGTTAATCTGTTGGAGCCGCAGCAGCTCCTTGCTGGCGACGCGCCTGATTGGCATGAGCCATGCCATGGGCCCGCCGACCAGGGGCTCAAAAAGGGGAGGGCATGGGTCCCGGGACAAGAGAGGGGCCCGGGACCACGCAAAGTGCCGAAAGACAGGCACAAGCTGCTGCGATCTGCAGCTGGCCTCCATGACGCGATAAGCCGAAGCAACCTGGAGGGCCACAGGCGCAGGCAACACGCGAGCTTGAGACGGGCACAAACTAAGGGTCAAGCGCACTGGTTGAGCACTTAACTTAGCCTTCCCCCATTGACCCGGGGGCTAGGCTTGGTTCTCAGGTACGCCGGCTCGCACTGAATTCAGTGGAGCAAACCCCGGCGGTGGGCCTCCGACCGTTGTCGTCTCCTTGGCAGTGACGCGACAGGCGCCGGCAGAAGGCGAGGCACGCGGGGGGGAGGAGGAAGGGGGGGAGAAGGAGAAGAGGGTGGGGGAAGGGCAGCTGGGCGGAAGCTGCAGCGGTTGAGGCGGTTGCCTCAGGATACCGGCAGCGCTGTAGGCTCCCGCGAACTGCTGGCTGTGGGTCGCACAAGAAGCGACAGCAGCTGCACACAGCGATAGCAGGAAAGGACCTGCGGCTGGAAAGGCTGCTGGAGGCGGTTGGAGCGGTTACACCTGCGGCAGCTGCGAGGTAGCGGCGGCTGGGATGAGGCGCTCAGGTGGCGGCGCCAGAGAGAAACGGCTGCGGCTGGCGCAACCTCACAGACGTAACGAAGCGGAAAGCCGAAAAGAGCAAAAGCGCTGCTGGCGGCCGTTGGCGGCTGCTGGCGGCTGCTGGCAGCTGCTGGCGGCAGGCTGCGGCTGAGAGCAAACAGACAGAGACGACCACACCACCTTAACGCAGCTCCTGCTCCTTGCTGTTTAGCTGCTCCGCAGCCTGAAACTCGCGACTTGCTGCCTTAGCAACAAAAACTGCGAAACAACGCTCCTCCGGCTGCTCCTGCTGCGAAAACGCTAGCTGTGCTAACGGGAGGCGCTAACTCGCGACCCACGCGAAATGGCAGGCTGCGAAAAGTGCGGGAGGCGAAAAGTGATGCCCACTCTGTCCACGGGGCCCACTGCCACTGACACGGGCCGGTGGTCGGTGGGCACTGGCAGCACACCATGGATGGCGTTGTCCATCTGCCACTGCACCAGCTCCTCCGAGATGTACCATCGGTCAAGGCGCGCACCCGTCTGCCAAAGCTCGCTGAAGTGGGTGAGGTCTCTCTTGGAGGGGTGCAGATGGCGCCACGGGTCCACCATACCCCGCTCACCCACCAGCTGCCGCAGCTACTCCGCCCCCTGGCCCCGGCTGCCCACCCAGGCCTCCCCATGCTGCGAGCCCTGCGGGATGCCCACTCTGTCCACGGGGGCTAAGATGCAGTTGAAGTCGCCCCCCATGAGGAGGAGGCGGCGGTCAGGAGGAGGAGGCGGCTGCAAGCTCACGTGGCGGCCCTGGCTGAGCTCAAGCTGTTCCGTGCGGTGCCCCCCGCTAGCCAGTCCTTCTTCTTGGTGCTGGCAGAGCCGCTATGGTACAACGCGCAAGTCCGCATGAACCCAGCAGCGAGGGAGGCAGCAGCTGAGCAGGGTTGGACCCACGTCCGCCACGTGAGGGAAGCCCTGCATAGCCCCCAGCTGGAGGGGGAGGCCCGATGGGCTGCCGACCTGGTCAGGGCTTGCCTCCCCGAGCCCTGGCAGGGCATGGTGGACCGCCTGCAGCCTCCTCAGCCGGAGTGGGAGTGCCTGAGGGTTGGGCCAGGGGTGGGGTTTGTGATGCGGCGCACCCCCCTGCTCCAGCCCTCCCACTGGGTGGGCCCCAACGGCCGCCTCTACCCCCTAGACCCCACAGGGCAGGGGCCCCTAGGGGCTTTCTGGGCGGAGGGAGGGGCGGCCTGGGAGCCAGCTGCGCAGGAGCAGGAGTGGCGCAGGAGCAGGCTCAAGGGCTGGAGCAAGGAGGGGCCAGGGCGGTTGGCAGGGGAGGGGGGTGGGCAAGGGGGCCGGGCGGGGGCAGGGTGCGAGGGCGTGGAGGAGGTGGAGGGCGTAGGGGAGCAGGGGGCGGGGCGGGAGGGCAGGCTACCGACCCAGCTGACGAGGGGCCTGGCACCTGGCCTAAGGAGGAGTGGCTCTTGGGCCCCTGGGCTCACCTGCAGCTGGACCCTCAGGTGTGGGGCATGGGCACCACCACCCTGCTGGACTTCTCTGTCAAGCATGCCAGGGTGCGCCTCCACCAGCTCTAGCGCGTCAGTGCCGACCCCCTCTACCCACCCTGTGGGGGCCTGTGGCCTGCGGTGTGGGGTGTGCGCCCCCCCCGGGCAGCGGGCGAACCGGAGGTGGCAGCGGTGGCTGATGGAGCCCTGAGGGAGCTGGAGCTCAAGTGGGAGGCCAGCGCGCAGCAGGTGGCAGACCAGGGGGCAGCGGGGGGGTTAGCGGGGCAGCAGGGGGGGCAGCGGGGGGTTAGCGGGGGGGCAGCGTGGGGGCAGGGGGGGGGGGGGGGGGTTCTTTTTTATGGAGGAGCATTACAAGAGAGAGAGTGACACTAAAGAAAAGAGAAGACTACTACAAAACAAGGTTCCCCATACACGAGCCCCAAGCACCCCACCCAAACACAGCGGTCCACTCACCCCAAGCAAAGGTCCACACCCCACATGCAAAGGTCCACACAACCCAAGCAACCCCCTCCCTAGGACAGCGTCAAGACACTCCCCCACACCAACGCCCTCCACTCTAGCTCACCTCCCCAGACCCTCCCCATACCCTCCCCACAAAACTACCCACCCGAGCCTAAGTTCCGCCCCTCGACCTGAAACCTAGAACCCTACCCCCAACGCTGATACCAAGACCACCTAAGCCCCCGGTCCCCTGACACCCAGACAGCCCCCCGAAGCCTAGCCCACCCCACCCACCGAACGCCCTAAGCCCCCACCAGCAACCCTGAAGCTCAGGCTGGCTCGACGGGGAAGGGGACGGGCCACTGCAAGGAGAGGCGAACCACTAGCTCTCCCCCCCCCTGCGCCCTGCCCTCCCCATGCCTAGGCCTCCCTGCTGCCCTCTCCTCCTCCACTCCTCCTGCCCCAACCCTCCCCTCTGCCCCCTCCTGCCCTCCCCTCCGCTCCCTCCTGGGCTGCTTGGCAAACCAGCCCCCCGACGCCTCGGGCCACAGCTGGTCGAAGTGGGCAGCGTCCAGCTCCGGGTCCTTTCCCTTGAACCAAGTGGAGGGCACAGCGCCGCAGAGGCCCACGCGGATGTCCCTCCCCACCCGATGCCAGTCCCGCTTGACGGCCGTGGTGAGGGTGGAGATGACCTCCTCCACAACCCGCCTCGCCACCTGTTGTGGCTGCAGGGCTGTAGCGGCTCCTGAGCTGCGGAGGCGCCACACTGCGCCCAGGTAGGCAACGCGCAGCCGCAGCCACAGCAGGCTGTCAGGGGGCTGAAAGGGGGGGGCCTCGCCGCAGGTGGGGCGCCCACTATGGAGCAGCATGGCGTCGCTTGACAGGAGGGCTAGGCGGGAGGAGCGGCAGAGGGTGGCTCCGTGTAGGTCGAGGCGAGGCAACACGCAGCCAGCTACCCAGCCAGCCAGAGGGGGGCCTAGCCGGCGCCGGTATGGCATTCCCTCTTCCGGTTCCAGCTCGGAGGAGTGGGAGGCACGGCGTGCAGGGCACCAGCAAGCTGGCAGTCAGCGTGCTGCGCAGCTTGGCCATGGGTCCCCACACGTGCGCCGCTACGGGTTGCTCAGCCCCCTTGCTAGCCTGGCCAACTCGCTGGGGGCCTCCTGTGATAGCCCTGTAGTTGAGTCAGCAGGGCCCCGGGAGGGGAGGTTGAGGGTGCCTAAGCGGCAGCAGCCCGAGCAGGCAGCTCAGCCTGGGGAGGAGGTCGAGCAGCTCGGTCCTCTGCCCCTGCGGCCCCCGCTGGCCATCTATTCCCGTGAGCCTCGGGTCCGCCTGCGCCGCCCGGGGGCCAAGTTGGCCTGCATTGAGGCCACTCCAGCCCCTATCCCCGGCCCACCCCCTTTTGCCCGGTCCGCCTGCCCTTCCCAGCCCACCCACCCTCCTCTACACACGCGTAGCCCGCGCGGGGGCAAGCCAGGACTAGCCATGCAGCGCCCAGGAGTGGCCGCCAGCTTCTTGGCAGTCACCCTCAACGTGCAGGGCCTTGCCCAGCCGCACAAACTGCAGGCCCTGCTTGACTGGGCCGCTGACAGCCCGGCGCAAGTGGTGTTCCTCCAAGAGTGCCATAGGGCGGAGAGCGTGTGGCAGTGGGCAGAAGCCCACTCGGGGGCCAAGCCCGCCTGGCGGGGGCAGTGGTTTCACACCCCTGGCACCGGCAGCTCCCAAGGCTGTCTGGTGTTGGTCAAGCCCTCCACCATCCTCCAAGGGTGCACCCAGGTGCAGCTGCAGGCAGAGGGGGCCCAGGGGCGGGTGCTGCGGGTAGACGGGGAGCTCGCAGGCAGGCCGGTGTCCCTAGTGTGCGTGTACGCCCCGGCGCAGCAGGCAGAGCGGCCAGCGTTCTACGCAGAGTGCCTCCCCGCTTGCCTCCCGCCAACCGCCGACCGCCGCCTCCTCCTCATGGGGGGCGACTTCAACTGCATCTTAGCCCCCGTGGACAGAGTGGGCATCCCGCAGGGCTCGCAGCATGGGGAGGCCTGGGTGGGCAGCCGGGGCCAAGGGGCGGAGTAGCTGCGGCAGCTGGTGGGTGAGCGGGGTATGGTGGACCCGTGGCGCCATCTGCACCCCTCCAAGAGAGACCTCACCCACTTCAGCGAGCTTTGGCAGACGGGTGCGCGCCTTGACCGATGGTACATCTCGGAGGAGCTGGTGCAGTGGCAGATGGACAACGCCATCCATGGTGTGCTGCCAGTGCCCACCGACCACCGGCCCGTGTCAGTGGCAGTGTGACCCCCCGACCTGCCTCTCACCGTCCCCGCTCCCTGGCAGCTGCACTCCGCCCACCTTGACAACCCCGACCTGCTGGACTGCCTCAAGGACTTCCTACAGGCGGAGGCCCTTTACCACGAGGCTGCGAGTCAGCTGGGGCTGCCTAGGGATGGGCACAGGGCCGGGTGGGCCCGCATCAAGCAGGGCCTGGCCATGCGTGCCCAGCACTTCCTGCGGGCCCAGCGCCGCGCGTAGCGTGACCTGCAGCAGCGCAGGGAGAAGGCGGCAGCAGTGGCCAGGGCTCACCTCGTGCGGCAGCTGGTGCGGGTGGAGCGAGAGGGGGAGGCTGAGGTGCAGGCGGCGCAGCACCTGGGAGAGGCCGCAGCCCTGGCTGGTGTGGGGGCGAGGGAGCAGGGGGCCCAGCAATCCCTGCTGGCCAGCGCTGTCCTCGACCAGTACTACGGCGACCGCTCCTCCTTCTACTTCTACCATCGCGACCAGCCCGCGCACACCCCCACCCTCATCTCCTCTCTCCAGCTCCCCGGCCAGCCAGGTCAGCCAGCAAACCTTACCACGCCGGCCGGGGTGAAGGCAGCGTGCAGGGCTTTCCAGCAGCACTACTCAGCTGCCGAGCCCACCGGTGTCTACGCAGCCAAGCCGGTGGACACAGCTGCACGCGCCACGCTGCTGGGCAGCCTCACCTCCCACCTCACCCCCACCCAGGCCAGGGCTGCCGAGGGCCCCGATGGCATCCCTATGCTATCAGAGGAGGAGCTGGGCCGGGCTCTGCAGGGCTGCGCGCACAGCAAGGCCCCGGGGCTAGATGGACTGCCCATGGAGGTCTATGACCGGCTGTGGGTGGAGCTGGGGCGGCCGCTGCGGACCATGTTGCGAGAGGCCCTGGGAGACACCGCTGACCCTGCCCCTCTGGCTGAGCTCCTGACAGGCATCATCACCCTCGTGCCCAAGGCTGGCAACCCGAGGGACTAGGTGGCCAGCTACCGCCCCATCACGCTCCTCAACTGCGACGTGCGCCTGGTGGCAAGGGCAGTGGAGGACCGGTTGCAGATGCCCTTGGACCTGCTCGTGTCCCCCTCTCAATCGGCCTTCATCCTGGGCAAGGACATCAGCGACAGCGTGCAGTTCCACCTGGGCCTGCTGGAGTACCTGCAGCAGCGGGGCAGCCCAGCCTGGCTGTTGTTGCTGGACCTAGCGGGGGCCTATGACAACGTGTCCTGGGGCTTGCTCCAGGACACGATGGAGGCCATGGGGTTCTGCCGGGAGGGGCATGTGCGTTGGGCTCAGCTGCTGCACCGGGGGGCCACGAGCCAGGTGCTGGTCAACGGCCACCTCACCGACAGCTTCCCCCTTGCGTCGGGGCTGCTGCAGGGCAGCGGGGCCTCCCCGCTCTACTGGTGCATCGTGCTTCAGCCGCTGGTCAGCTACCTCAGCTCGCTCCACCTGGCAGGCCGCATCAGCACCCCCACCATCCCCTCCAGCCCTCTGGCCATGCACAGGGCCGCCCTGACCCCCGCGCTCCCCTCCAAGGAGTATGCGGACGACCTCACCATCGTGGTGCTCGATCGGGTCAGAGACGGGAAGGTGGTTGTGGAGGCCCTGGGCCTGTTCCGCGCCGCTGGGGGCCCTGCGCTGAGTGTGAGCAAGAGCTCAGCCCTGACGTGCGCCCAGCCAGAGCCCGGGCTGGGTAACTAGGGGGGCTCGGGCCCCGAGGGGGCGGGGAGGGAAGGAAGGGGGGGTGACGGGGGGGAAGGGGGCGGGCAGGGGCAGGTGGGCGAGCAGGGGCTAGGGGGTGGGCTGGGGGAAGGTGGCGGGCAAGGGCAGCAGCAGGGCGGGCAGGAGCAGGGCGGGGAGCAGGAGCCGGAGGTGGTCATCCCAGCTGTCCGAGCGGGGGTGCCCGTGCGCCACCTGGGGGTCCCTCTTGGGGCGGCCTCCTACGCTGCCACCAGCGAGGCCGCCTTCGGTGGGGCGGCGGCGGCCATGATGGCAGCCTCCCTCCCTTCCCGCCCAGCTCTGGTCGCCCCGGGTTCGACCCTGGCAGCCTCTGACCCACAGCCTGCTGGCAGACCCCTCCCACGGCCTCAGCACGTGGGTCATCACCGACCCCACCGCCCCCCCCTCGCGAGGCATCAGCCCGCGGCTGCAAGCTCACGTGGCGGCCCTGGCTGAGCTCAAGCTGTTCCGTGCGGTGCCCCCCGCTAGCCAGTCCTTCTTCTTGGTGCTGGCAGAGCCGCTGTGGTACAACGCGCAAGTCCGCATGAACCCAGCAGCGAGGGAGGCAGCAGCTGAGCAGGGTTGGACCCACGTCCGCCACGTGAGGGAAGCCCTGCATAGCCCCCAGCTGGAGGGGGAGGCCCGATGGGCTGCCGACCTGGTCAGGGCTTGCCTCCCCGAGCCCTGGCAGGGCATAGTGGACCGCCTGCAGCCTCCTCAGCCGGAGTGGGAGTGCCTGAGGGTTGGGCCAGGGGTGGGGTTTGTGATGCGGCGCACCCCCCTGCTCCAGCCCTCCCACTGGGTGGGCCCCAACGGCCGCCTCTACCCCCTAGACCCCACAGGGCAGGGGCCCCTAGGGGCTTTCTGGGCGGAGGGAGGGGCGGCCTGGGAGCCAGCTGCGCAGGAGCAGGAGTGGCGCAGGAGCAGGCTCAAGGGCTGGAGCAAGGAGGGGCCAGGGCGGTTGGCAGGGGAGGGGGGTGGGCAAGGGGGCCGGGCGGGGGCAGGGGGCGAGGGCGTGGAGGAGGTGGAGGGCGTAGGGGAGCAGGGGGCGGGGCGGGAGGGCAGGCTGCCGACCCAGCTGACGAGGGGCCTGGCACCTGGCCTAAGGAGGAGTGGCTCTTGGGCCCCTGGGCTCACCTGCAGCTGGACCCTCAGGTGTGGGGCATGGGCACCATCACCCTGCTGGACTTCTCTGTCAAGCATGCCAGGGTGCGCCTCCACCAGCTCTAGCGCGTCAGTGCCGACCCCCTCTACCCACCCTGTGGGGGCCTGTGGCCTGCGGTGTGGGGTGTGCGCCCCCCCCGGGCAGCGGGCGAACCGGAGGTGGCAGCGGTGGCTGATGGAGCCCTGAGGGAGCTGGAGCTCAAGTGGGAGGCCAGCGCGCAGCAGGTGGCAGACCAGGGGGCAGCGGGGGGGTTAGCGGGGCAGCAGGGGGGGCAGCGGGGGGTTAGCGGGGGGGCAGCGTGGGGGCAGGGGGGGGGGGGGGGGGGTTCTTTTTTATGGAGGAGCATTACAAGAGAGAGAGTGACACTAAAGAAAAGAGAAGACTACTACAAAACAAGGTTCCCCATACACGAGCCCCAAGCACCCCACCCAAACACAGCGGTCCACTCACCCCAAGCAAAGGTCCACACCCCACATGCAAAGGTCCACACAACCCAAGCAACCCCCTCCCTAGGACAGCGTCAAGACACTCCCCCACACCAACGCCCTCCACTCTAGCTCACCTCCCCAGACCCTCCCCATACCCTCCCCACAAAACTACCCACCCGAGCCTAAGTTCCGCCCCTCGGCCTGAAACCTAGAACCCTACCCCCAACGCTGATACCAAGACCACCTAAGCCCCCGGTCCCCTGACACCCAGACAGCCCCCCGAAGCCTAGCCCACCCCACCCACCGAACGCCCTAAGCCCCCACCAGCAACCCTGAAGCTCAGGCTGGCTCGACGGGGAAGGGGACGGGCCACTGCAAGGAGAGGCGAACCACTAGCTCTCCCCCCCCCTGCGCCCTGCCCTCCCCATGCCTAGGCCTCCCTGCTGCCCTCTCCTCCTCCACTCCTCCTGCCCCAACCCTCCCCTCTGCCCCCTCCTGCCCTCCCCTCCGCTCCCTCCTGGGCTGCTTGGCAAACCAGCCCCCCGACGCCTCGGGCCACAGCTGGTCGAAGTGGGCAGCGTCCAGCTCCGGGTCCTTTCCCTTGAACCAAGTGGAGGGCACAGCGCCGCAGAGGCCCACGCGGATGTCCCTCCCCACCCGATGCCAGTCCCGCTTGACGGCCGTGGTGAGGGTGGAGATGACCTCCTCCACAACCCGCCTCGCCACCTGTTGTGGCTGTAGGGCTGTAGCGGCTCCTGAGCTGCGGAGGCGCCACACTGCGCCCAGGTAGGCAACGCGCAGCCGCAGCCACAGCAGGCTGTCAGGGGGCTGAAAGGGGGGGGCCTCGCCGCAGGTGGGGCGCCCACTATGGAGCAGCATGGCGTCGCTTGACAGGAGGGCTAGGCGGGAGGAGCGGCAGAGGGTGGCTCCGTGTAGGTCGAGGCGAGGCAACACGCAGCCAGCTACCCAGCCAGCCAGAGGGGGGCCTAGCCGGCGCCGGTATGGCATTCCCTCTTCCGGTTCCAGCTCGGAGGAGTGGGAGGCACGGCGTGCAGGGCACCAGCAAGCTGGCAGGCAGCGTGCTGCGCAGCTTGGCCATGGGTCCCCACACGTGCGCCGCTACGGGTTGCTCAGCCCCCTTGCTAGCCTGGCCAACTCGCTGGGGGCCTCCTGTGATAGCCCTGTAGTTGAGTCAGCAGGGCCCCGGGAGGGGAGGTTGAGGGTGCCTAAGCGGCAGCAGCCCGAGCAGGCAGCTCAGCCTGGGGAGGAGGTCGAGCAGCTCGGTCCTCTGCCCCTGCGGCCCCCGCTGGCCATCTATTCCCGTGAGCCTCGGGTCCGCCTGCGCCGCCCGGGGGCCAAGTTGGCCTGCATTGAGGCCACTCCAGCCCCTATCCCCGGCCCACCCCCTTTTGCCCGGTCCGCCTCCCTTCCCAGCCCACCCACCCTCCTCTACACACGCGTAGCCCGCGCGGGGGCAAGCCAGGACTAGCCATGCAGCGCCCAGGAGTGGCCGCCAGCTTCTTGGCAGTCACCCTCAACGTGCAGGGCCTTGCCCAGCCGCACAAACTGCAGGCCCTGCTTGACTGGGCCGCTGACAGCCCGGCGCAAGTGGTGTTCCTCCAAGAGTGCCATAGGGCGGAGAGCGTGTGGCAGTGGGCAGAAGCCCACTCGGGGGCCAAGCCCGCCTGGCGGGGGCAGTGGTTTCACACCCCTGGCACCGGCAGCTCCCAAGGCTGTCTGGTGTTGGTCAAGCCCTCCACCATCCTCCAAGGGTGCACCCAGGTGCAGCTGCAGGCAGAGGGGGCCCAGGGGCGGGTGCTGCGGGTAGACGGGGAGCTCGCAGGCAGGCCGGTGTCCCTAGTGTGCGTGTACGCCCCGGCGCAGCAGGCAGAGCGGCCAGCGTTCTACGCAGAGTGCCTCCCCGCTTGCCTCCCGCCAACCGCCGACCGCCGCCTCCTCCTCATGGGGGGCGACTTCAACTGCATCTTAGCCCCCGTGGACAGAGTGGGCATCCCGCAGGGCTCGCAGCATGGGGAGGCCTGGGTGGGCAGCCGGGGCCAGGGGGCGGAGTAGCTGCGGCAGCTGGTGGGTGAGCGGGGTATGGTGGACCCGTGGCGCCATCTGCACCCCTCCAAGAGAGACCTCACCCACTTCAGCGAGCTTTGGCAGACGGGTGCGCGCCTTGACCGATGGTACATCTCGGAGGAGCTGGTGCAGTGGCAGATGGACAACGCCATCCATGGTGTGCTGCCAGTGCCCACCGACCACCGGCCCGTGTCAGTGGCAGTGTGACCCCCCGACCTGCCTCTCACCGTCCCCGCTCCCTGGCAGCTGCACCCCGCCCACCTTGACAACCCCGACCTGCTGGACTGCCTCAAGGACTTCCTACAGGCGGAGGCCCTTTACCACGAGGCTGCGAGTCAGCTGGGGCTGCCTAGGGATGGGCACAGGGCCGGGTGGGCCCGCATCAAGCAGGGCCTGGCCATGCGTGCCCAGCACTTCCTGCGGGCCCAGCGCCGCGCGCAGCGTGACCTGCAGCAGCGCAGGGAGAAGGCGGCAGCAGTGGCCAGGGCTCACCTCGTGCGGCAGCTGGTGCGGGTGGAGCGAGAGGGGGAGGCTGAGGTGCAGGCGGCGCAGCACCTGGGAGAGGCCGCAGCCCTGGCGGGTGTGGGGGCGAGGGAGCAGGGGGCCCAGCAATCCCTGCTGGCCAGCGCTGTCCTCGACCAGTACTACGGCGACCGCTCCTCCTTCTACTTCTACCATCGCGACCAGCCCGCGCACACCCCCACCCTCATCTCCTCTCTCCAGCTCCCCGGCCAGCCAGGTCAGCCAGCAAACCTTACCACGCCGGCCGGGGTGAAGGCAGCGTGCAGGGCTTTCCAGCAGCACTACTCAGCTGCCGAGCCCACCGGTGTCTACGCAGCCAAGCCGGTGGACACAGCTGCACGCGCCACGCTGCTGGGCAGCCTCACCTCCCACCTCACCCCCACCCAGGCCAGGGCTGCCGAGGGCCCCGATGGCATCCCTATGCTGTCGGAGGAGGAGCTGGGCCGGGCTCTGCAGGGCTGCGCGCACAGCAAGGCCCCGGGGCTAGATGGACTGCCCATGGAGGTCTATGACCGGCTGTGGGTGGAGCTGGGGCGGCCGCTGCGGGCCATGTTGCGAGAGGCCCTGGGAGACACCGCTGACCCTGCCCCCCTGGCTGAGCTCCTGACAGGCATCATCACCCTCGTGCCCAAGGCTGGCAACCCGAGGGACCAGGTGGCCGGCTACCGCCCCATCACGCTCCTCAACTGCGACGTGCGCCTGGTGGCAAGGGCAGTGGAGGACCGGTTGCAGATGCCCTTGGACCTGCTCGTGTCCCCCTCTCAATCGGCCTTCATCCTGGGCAAGGACATCAGCGACAGCGTGCAGTTCCACCTGGGCCTGCTGGAGTACCTGCAGCAGCGGGGCAGCCCAGCCTGGCTGTTGTTGCTGGACCTAGCGGGGGCCTATGACAACGTGTCCTGGGGCTTGCTCCAGGACACGATGGAGGCCATGGGGTTCTGCCGGGAGGGGCATGTGCGCTGGGCTCAGCTGCTGCACCGGGGGGCCACGAGCCAGGTGCTGGTCAACGGCCACCTCACCGACAGCTTCCCCCTTGCGTCGGGGCTGCTGCAGGGCAGCGGGGCCTCCCCGCTCTACTGGTGCATCGTGCTTCAGCCGCTGGTCAGCTACCTCAGCTCGCTCCACCTGGCAGGCCGCATCAGCACCCCCACCATCCCCTCCAGCCCTCTGGCCATGCACAGGGCCGCCCTGACCCCCGCGCTCCCCTCCAAGGAGTATGCGGACGACCTCACCATCGTGGTGCTCGATCGGGTCAGAGACGGGAAGGTGGTTGTGGAGGCCCTGGGCCTGTTCCGCGCCGCTGGGGGCCCTGCGCTGAGTGTGAGCAAGAGCTCAGCCCTGACGTGCGCCCAGCCAGAGCCCGGGCTGGGTAACTAGGGGGGCTCGGGCCCCGAGGGGGCGGGGAGGGAAGGAAGGGGGGGTGACGGGGGAGAAGGGGGCGGGCATGGGCAGGTGGGCGAGCAGGGGCTAGGGGGTGGGCTGGGGGAAGGTGGCGGGCAAGGGCAGCAGCAGGGCGGGCAGGAGCAGGGCGGGGAGCAGGAGCCGGAGGTGGTCATCCCAGCTGTCCGAGCGGGGGTGCCTGTTACAGTGCTGCTGCGCGGTCAGGATGCATGGCTGGCTGCGAACTAAACTCCGGCTGCAGCCGCCAGAGACATGTTGCCGCTGTGGCTGACTACGTACTCGTAGACAGCTTCCGACTAGCGTGGCAGTGCTTTGTACTTACATCGTCAAGAAGATGGCATCAGTAAAAACAGTTCTCATCGCATTCCTACGTCACTGAACCAGTCATCCGATCCAGAGTCCCCAGAAGTCTTTGAATCCCCCGACACTAAGCAGCGCTCAGGCTTAAGTAAGCCCAGAACAACTAACAACCGTCATGACAAAGAAAGATATGACAAACCCAAATCTCGCATGCAGGGCTGGAAAGATCTGCATGCGCATTTCGAAACACATGCATTCTAGATTCAAAGCAGGACTGTAACACTCTCCCCCACTCCAAAAAGCTACGTCCCGGAGCTTGCATTGTCTGGGTGAAACAGTCATTCGAACACAAAGCAGGCAGGCAGTTGAAAGCAGACAGGCAGGTAAAAGCAAACATGCACATGCTACATGCAAACAAGCAGTCATGCACCACGCTACATGCACACCAGTTGCAAGAGAGAACGAGCTAAGTGTCTCGATGTTGTCTTGTTCTCCACTCTAGAGCTGGCTTCAGCTCGCGGTGATGACATGTCCAGACGTGAAATCAGTAGCCGAGTGATGCATAAGAAAGCAAGAGAAGGTGGTAGCAAGAGAACTTGGTAGATGTTGTGATTGATAGAGGTGGTGGTAAACGTGAACAGTTGGGTGAAGCGAACTGTTGTGCACATGGAAGACACCATTGTGCGACACATGTGGTATTCTCGACGTGAACCGGCCTTCTTGCCAGCCAGTGCAGCCGCTCGGTGGCGCTGGTACTGTACATCTGCGTGTGGAGAGTTACTCCTTCGTGTGTTCGGGTTTTCGTGTGTGTGTTCGGGTTTTCTTTCCCCTGCGTTGTGTTGTATTTGTTCGGGATCTCATTGCCCAGGACGTTAGACGCGCCCCTTGCTGTGTGTGTTCGGGTTTTCTTTCCCCTGCGTTGTGTTGTATTTGTTCGGGATCTCATTGCCCAGGACGTTAGACGCGCCCCTTGCTGTGTGTGTTCGGGTTTTCTTTCCCCTGCGTTGTGTTGTATTTGTTCGGGATCTCATTGCCCAGGACGTTAGACGCGCCCCTTGCTGTGTGTGTTCGGGTTTTCTTTCCCCTGCGTTGTGTTGTATTTGTTCAGAGTCTCATTGCCCCAGGACGTTAGACGCGCCCCTTGCTGTGTGTGTTCGTTGGCGGTCGTCGCGCCCTCCTCTGTGTGTGTGATTGCTTGTTCTTATCTTCTCGTTATCTCGTTGTGCAACTGCGGATTGTGCTGTGGTTGTTGCTATGCAGAGGCTGAAGCCTGTGCACCCAATGTGTGTGGCCGTCCAGGCAGGTGCGTCTGCCTTGTCATGTGTCATTGTGTGCTTCCCTAGGTGTTGCCTAGAGTGGTTGTGAGAGTGTGCACTAGCTGTGCCGCTAGCGGCTTGAGAGCTGTGGCTGGCTGCTGAGCTGGTCTAGCTCTGCTTGTCATGCCAATGATGTGCTGACCTGCTCCTGCAGGTTGTCCTTGGTGTGACTTGTGGGTAGCGGGAGTATGTGCTTTGTGTATGCGCACAGCTCAGCGGCTGGTGTCAGTGGGTCAGCTGGTGTCAGTGGGTCAGCTAGTGTCAGTGGGTCAGCTGGTGTCAGCGGCATGTGAGCAGATGGATGTGCTCACAGCTCAACAGCTAGTGGTGGTGTGTGCTCCCAGGTAGGCAGCAAGAGCTGGCTCGTCAGCAGATTGTGGTATAGCTGCATGTTTGAGTTGTGTATTATGCATGCTGATTGTGTCGTGGAGGGTATCTTGCAGCCAATGGTCGTGCCCTTTGACATGATGGTGGGTTGGGGAAGATGGCATGATGGAAGGCTGAGCCAGGGGACTATAATGGTTTGTAACCGTGCTAATGGCTTTGTTGTAGGCGTGTGGTGTAGTGTATTTGTGAAGATGAGACACAACCAATGAAACATGGCTGGCTTGACAAAGTCAACGTGTCGTGAGGGTGGTGGTGGGGTTGATGGTGGTGTGCGCAGCCGTGCAAGCGAGCTGCATGTTGACTCGGCTGCGAAGTGAAGCTAAGCTGCCGGGCTGGTCCCGCGAGGTACTGAGGTCCCGCGAGGTACGGAAGTCCAGAGTTCACTGCAAAGAGCAGGTAGCACTGCATACAGCAGGTAAAGCACTGCTTGCGCAGGTAATCACTGCTAACGCAGGTTGACACCGCTCTCGCGGGTAGTCACTGCTTTCGCAGGTGGGCACCGCTTTCGCGGGTAGGCATTTGAAACACTGCAGGTACAAACACTGCAGGTCAGCAGTTAGAGCAGCTGGGCAAGCTTACGTTGCGATGATGCTAATGGGTCAGCGTGAGCCTTCGGCGTTCTTGCACCGGAGGTACTGCCCAAAAGTACCTCAAAAGCTCGATTACTGCGTTGCGTGAGGCAAGAGCACAGGCCGATGATCGATGCGAGGAAACCAAATGTTACAGTGCTGCTGCGCGGTCAGGATGCATGGCTGGCTGCGAACTAAACTCCGGCTGCAGCCGCCAGAGACATGTTGCCGCTGTGGCTGACTACGTACTCGTAGACAGCTTCCGACTAGCGTGGCAGTGCTTTGTACTTACATCGTCAAGAAGATGGCATCAGTAAAAACAGTTCTCATCGCATTCCTACGTCACTGAACCAGTCATCCGATCCAGAGTCCCCAGAAGTCTTTGAATCCCCCGACACTAAGCAGCGCTCAGGCTTAAGTAAGCCCAGAACAACTAACAACCGTCATGACAAAGAAAGATATGACAAACCCAAATCTCGCATGCAGGGCTGGAAAGATCTGCATGCGCATTTCGAAACACATGCATTCTAGATTCAAAGCAGGACTGTAACAGTGCCCGTGCGCCACCTGGGGGTCCCTCTTGGGGCGGCCTCCTACGCTGCCACCAGCGAGGCCGCCCTCGAAGAAGAAGAAGAAGAAGACTACTCCGGTATTCACCGGCGTGCATTAAGGGAGGAGCTACCGCCTGGGGCGCGGCCTGCTCCCACCAGTCGAGCCAAGGAAGAGACCCCCCTACCCTCCCTCCCTCTTAGTAGCCCTGAGTCTGTAGCTTGTCTTTGCTATGGAGTGGGCTGTCTCCACCGCGTGTCTTGTTAACTTGTGTAATAGTTTAGTAGTGTTATCTTGTGAGACCCCCAGGGCCAGGAGGTGTTGCCGTGTGTGTGTTTCATACGTTATGCCACCTATGCCCAGGAGGATGGGTCTAATCTCCACCATGTGGCCTTCCTTGCGTATGGTATGGGCTAGATTGGTGTGTTGGTTGAGTGCCTTGTCTAGTTGATCCGTCCACCTTGAATCCGAGCAGTATTTGATTTCTATGATGACTAGGGCAGTGGGCCCGTCCCACATCGGACGGGCAGCAGGCAACATATGTATGTGCGGCCTCCGGCCGCACCACATTTATTTAACAACCAGCCTGATAGACAGCCGGCCAAGCAAGCCCGCATGCAGCCAAACAACACTATGCACGTCCAAGTCCACTTGCAATGTGTGTGATAATGATGTTCGCATGCTTGCATGATGCCCGCATTGCATTCCTGGCATCTGAAAAATGTGTGTGAGCATGATGTCCAGTTAGCACTTCTGCAGTGTTACATGTGATGGCTGGTTTTGTGCACCGCTGGCCTTCAAGTGTGCCATCAACACCCTAATGGAACTCCCTCCGCTTCCAGCCTGCTGCCGCACCCAGTTGCATGCTCAAGCTGTTGCCTCCTGCTTTAGTTCATAAGTTTGCTGCCGCTGCCCCTGCCGCTGCTGCCGCTGCTGCCGCTGCTGCCGCTGCTGCCACTGCTACCACTGTTGCCGCTGCTGCCGCTGCCCTTGCTGCCCCTGCCGCTGCTGCTGCCCCGGCCGCCGCTGCTGCCCCTGCCGCCGCTGCTGCCCCTGCCGCCGCTGCTGCCCCTGCTGCTCCTGCCCCTGCTGCTGGTGCCCCTGCTGCTGCTGCCCCTGCTGCCCCTGCTGCTGCTGCCCCTGCTACTGCTGTCCCTGCTGCTGCTGCCGCCGTTGCCACTGCTGCCGCTGCTGCCGCTGCTGCCGCTGCTGCCGCTGCTGCCGCTGCTGCCGCTGCTGCTGCCCCTGCTGCTCCTGCCCCTGCTGCTGCTGCCCCTGCTACTGCTGCCCCTGCTGCTGCTGCCCCTGCTACTGCTGCCCCTGCTGCTGATGATGATGATGCCGCTGCTGCTGCCCCTGCTGCTGCTGCCGCCGCCGCTGCCGCTGATGCCGCTGCTGCTGCTGCCGCTGCTGCCACTGCTGCCGCTGCTGCTGCCCCTGCTGCTGGTGCCCCTGCTGCGGCTGTCCCTGCTGCTGCTGCTGCCCCTGCCCCTGCTGCTGGTGCCCCAGCTGCTCCTGCCCCTGCTGCTGCTGCCCCTGCTGCCCCTGCTGCTCCTGCCCCTGCTGCCCTTGCTGCTGCTGCTGCCCCTGCTGCTGCTGCCCCTGCTGCCCCTGCTGCTGCTGCCCCTGCTACTGCTGCTGCTGCTGCTGCTCCTGATGCTGCTGCTGCCCCTGCAGGTGCTGCCCCTGCTGCTGTTGCCCCTGCTGCTGCTGCCCCTGCAGCTGCTGCCCCTGCTGCTGCTGCCCCGCTGCTAGCCTGGTTGCTCTTTGGGGCTAGACACCTGCCATCAGGTGCATTGGGGACGTGAGGCTCCCTCGCGCTGAAGCAGAGGCTGAACATGTTTTACCGCATAGGCAGTGCGCAAGGTTGACGTGCACGCCACGCACGACACGGCCAAGCGCCGCATCCGTGAGCATCTACATCTACACATGAAATACTTAAGGGAGCTGGCAGCCAGTGCGAGCGAAGAGACAGGTGGAGAGCAGCCGCAAACGCCAGGCATTGAGGCCGGGGCTGTACTCCGCAGGGTGTCTTTGTTTGACTGGACTGTCGGTTGACGGGCCGGCCAGACCATTCAAAGCGAAACATCGCGAGTAGACGCGCTGGCATCTACATTACCAGACCCACTACTCATCTCTATTTTTAAGGCCTCCAAAATTCAGAACGACTTTCGATCTTACTGCACAGTGAGTCGCGCTCGATTTCCTCGATGTACGATGCGGAGTTGAAGTTAGGAGAGGTCGCACGTTCAATCGCTGGCCATTCCGAGCACATTTTTCATCTTGCCCCCTTATATTTTTTATATGTAGATGACCCGTTTGATGGTTTTGACACGTTTGCCCGTCTTCGTTGTTGGCGTCACCATGAGAATGTCCGGTCTGGTGGTGTTTTTGGTTGCTGCTGTCTTCAGTCCGAGTGCTCGTAGTGCTGTGTGTGATGTGTCGTTAGGGAGGTCGAGGTCTTCTTTTGCGCCCTTGTCCCAGCTGCCGGTGTCCGCGAAGCTGATGTACCCGCCTAGGGTACCCTTGCTTATGGCTTTGGCGATGAGGCGACCGGCCCCGTTATGCCTTTCTTGCACCATCGGTAGTGTCTCGCTGCAGCCCGAGAGGAGGTGAGTGGCACTGTCGGCTTCCCCGCAGAGTGGGCACCGGTCGTCGGTCGCCCGTTTCCAGCGCATGGCCAGCTTTTGGTTATAGAGCCCGCCGGTACGGTAGAGAAGGGCGGTTCGTTGCGCGGGTATGGAGATATTCGTGTCGGTCATCACCCTTTCGCCTGCTCCTTTCGCCGCGGCTTTGGTGATCTCCTGGGACATCTGGTAGTAGATACTGTCTTGATTGGCGAGGCCGAGGCTGTGCTTGCGGTGCATGTGTGCTCGCACGCTTTGGCGGCAATCCGGCAATGGGGCGGGGGATTCGCCGTCGGCTTCGTTGCTGAGCCAGGTGTTGGTCTCTTTCCGTGTGGTCGGGCGGTAGGCCGGGGTGTTGGCAAGCTCTGGGTGTAGCGCCGCGTGCTTGGCGAGGGCATCGGCGCCTTCGTTGCCGGTTATTCCCGAGTGGGCCCGGACTTTGTAGAAGTGGATCGTGACGGGGCTATCGATGATGAGGGTAGCGATAGCGGTCAGGATGTCGTTGTGCCTGTGTGTGATGAGCGACATCGGGTTAGCGAGGGCTCGGCGGATCTGGTAGATAGAGCAGAGGCTGTCGGTGGCGATGCGTTTGGCCCCCGCTGTGAGTGCCGCGTGTATCGCCGTAAGTTCCGCCTTATTGATGGTGTTGCTTTCTGGGTCGTCTAGGCTGACGGTGATGAGGACGTTGGTCTCCGGGATGTAGACCCCCGCCCCGACGCTCGCTTGGGCTGCCCCCGAGGTCTTAATGCAGCTGCCGTCCGTGTACGCGAGCGTGGCCCATTCGGTGATGGCCATCCGTGGCTGCGTCGTGGAATGGTGCGTGAGTTGTTGGTGGCCGCGCTGGTGCCCCGAGGTGGGGAGGTCCTTGTCCAACGGCAGGCGCATGTGTTGTTTGTGGCCGCTGGGGGGTGTGGCTGGCTGGCTTTGATTCGTTGGTCTGTTGCGGATTGGGTGTGTGTCTCGTTGTGGGTGGAGGGCAGTGGCAGTGCTAGCCAGCCATCCTTGGGGATTGCCCACTCAGGATAAATAAGGCCGACGCGACTGTCTTTTTTGCATCGGATGGACATTCCGCTCCGACAGAACGATAGATCGTTGAGTTTAAGGGGGACCTCGCTCTTGAATGAAGTCCTAACTCGCAGCGGTTGCGGAGATATAACAATCCGCGCGCGAGGTACCCCCCCCCTCCATGTGCGGCTGCGCAGCAAGGGTATAAAGTGCAACGTTGCTGCGCAGCAACGGTATAAGTGCCTCGCTGCTGCGCAGCAAAACCAGGCCCTTGCTGCGCAACAACAAAGCTAACTCTTGCTGCGCAGCAACATAAGGCCCTTGCTGCGCAACAACTAAGCTCACCCTTGCTGCGCAACAACATCAGGCCCTTGCTGCGCAACAACTAGGCTAACCATTGCTGCGCAGCAACATTAGGCCCTTGCTGCGCTACAACATCAGGCCCTTGCTGCGCAACAACAAAGCTTACCCTTGCTGCGCAACAACATGAGGCCCTTGCTGCGCAACAACAGAGCTCACCCTTGCTGCGCAACAACATCAGGCCCTTGCTGCGCAACAACTAAGCTAACCCTTGCTGCGCAACAACATGAGGCCCTTGCTGCGCAACAACATCAGGCCCTTGCTGCGCAACAACAAATCTAACCCTTGCTGCGCAACAACGTGAGGCCCTTGCTGCGCAACAACAGCAGGCCCTTGCTGCGCAACAACAAAGCTAACCCTTGCTGCGCAACAACATGAGGCCCTTGCTGCGCAACAACAGAGCTCACCCTTGCTGCGCAACAACATCAGGCCCTTGCTGCGCAACAACTAAGCTAACCCTTGCTGCGCAACAACATGAGGCCCTTGCTGCGCAACAACATCAGGCCCTTGCTGCGCAACAACAAATCTAACCCTTGCTGCGCAACAACGTGAGGCCCTTGCTGCGCAACAACATCAGGCCCTTGCTGCGCAGCAACTAAGACCCTTGCTGCGCAGCAACTGGGCCTGATTCAGGTTACAAAACTTTCAGGTTGCATGTAGACTTGCATGTAGGTCTCGCTGAGGTACCGCGAAGTAAGGAAAGGATCGCGAAGAAAAGCAGACTGCCCCGCCAAAATGGCATGCTGCATATAGCAGCCAGGAGCAGCCAGGAGCAGCCAATCGTCGCCAAAAGGGTAGCTACGAGCAAGCCAGCCGTCGCTAGCCTGTAGCCTCATAGCATTGGCGACCAGCCGTAGGATCTGGAGTCAGCGACAGAAACTGGCAGCAGGTGCAGCAATGCAGCGACACAACATGGTGCGGAGCCGGTAGCGATAGAGCGGAGGAGTGGAGAAGCCCCGTAAGGCAGTTGGGAGCCATGAAGGAGAGCGAGCCATGAGCAGCGGAACAGCGGAACAGCCAAACTCCCCTCCCCTCCCCCTTGGAGTCAAGCAACCAAGACTGAAGGTGAGTGCACATGCTGCTGGGGTGTCAGCACAGCCAGCCCAAACGTAACCCCTGCGCCTGCGGCTGCTGCTGCGGCTGCCCTGCTGCTGCTGATACCCTGCTGCTGTTGCTGTTGCTGCTGCTGGTGCTCCCGCTTACCCTTACCCTCACCATGACGGACGGATGGAGACTCCACAGCGGCAACCAAGAGCGGCAGCCTGGTGGTGTAGCCAGGAGCAGCAGCTAGGAGCGGCAGCCTGGAGTGGCAGCCAGAAGGAGCATCCAGGAGTTCCAGTTACGTCCCCACCCTGTCCCCCGCCCCGCCTGCCCAGCCCCGCCCCGCCCCGCCCCGCCCCGCCCCGCCCCGCCCCGCCCCGCCCCGCCCCGCCCCGCCCCGCCCCGCCCCGCCCCGCCCCGCCCCGCCCCGCCCCGCCCCGCCCCGCCCCGCCCCGCCCCGCCCCGCCCCGCCCCGCCCCGCCCCGCCCCGCCCCGCCCCGCCCCGCCCCGCCCCGCCCCGCCCCGCCCCGCCCCGCCCCGCCCCGCCCCGCCCCGCCCCGCCCCGCCCCGCCCCGCCCCGCCCCGCCCCGCCCCGCCCCGCCCCGCCCCGCCCCGCCCCGCCCCGCCCCGCCCCGCCCCGCCCCGCCCCGCCCCGCCCCGCCCCGCCCCTCCCCTCCCCGCCCCGCCCCGCCCCGCCCCGCCCCGCCCCGCCCCGCCCCGCCCCGCCCCGCCCCGCCCCGCCCCGCCCCGCCCCGCCCCGCCCCGCCCCGCCCCGCCCCGCCCCGCCCCGCCCAGCCCAGCCCAGCCCCGCCCAGCCCCGCCCAGCCCAGCCCCGCCCAGCCCCGCCCAGCCCAGCCCAGCCCAGCCCAGCCCAGCCCCGCCCAGCCCAGCCCAGCCCAGCCCAGCCCAGCCCAGCCCAGCCCAGCCCAGCCCAGCCCAGCCCAGCCCAGCCCAGCCCAGCCCAGCCCAGCCCAGCCCAGCCCAGCCCAGCCCAGCCCAGCCCAGCCCAGCCCAGCCCAGCCCAGCCCAGCCCAGCCCAGCCCAGCCCAGCCCAGCCCAGCCCAGCCCAGCCCAGCCCAGCCCAGCCCAGCCCAGCCCAGCCCAGCCCAGCCCAGCCCAGCCCAGCCCAGCCCAGCCCAGCCCAGCCCAGCCCAGCCCAGCCCAGCCCAGCCCAGCCCAGCCCAGCCCAGCCCAGCCCAGCCCAGCCCAGCCCAGCCCAGCCCAGCCCCTCCCCTCCCCTCCCCTCCCCTCCCCTCCCCTCCCCTCCCCTGTGTGCTTGCAGTGGTCAACAACTGGAGCATTACACGTGTGCTTGGTGATTGCAAGCACACAGGGTAGCGGCGTAGAGTCACAACCAACAAGGAGCCACCAAGGAGTCAACAAGGCATAACATGGATCAAATGTGTGAGTGGCCAGCCCCAGCACATGAGTGGCCCCTAATGCCCAGCCTAACCGCAAGGATGCCTCTTGTTGGCTGCAGGTCTGATGGTCAGTCTCCTGCCCCTTGCACCCTTGCCCCTTCCCTCCCTCGTCTCACCACCACCACTCCCTCGTCTCACCACCACCACTTCCAAGTCTGCCACCCATCTACCCCCCCCTCCCCCCTTGGCGGGATGCAGCCCTTGGCCAGCAGCCTAGAGCGAGCAGCCTGGAGCGGGCAGCCTGGAGCGGGCAGCCTGGAGCGGGCAGCCTGGAGCGGGCAGCCTGGAGCGCAAGCCCAGCCCAGTTGGGTGCTATGGGGCAGTAACCGCAAGCCCACCCCTTGTTGTTGCAGGTTTGATGGTCACCCTCCAGCCTTTTGGCCCCTTCCTCCTTCCCTCTCCTCCGCCACCCCGTCTACTTCCTACTTCCTTAGTCTAGCCGAGTCCACCCCACCCCAACGCAGCCCAGCCCAGCCTAGCCTAGCCTAGCCCAACCTGATATGGTCCCATGGGGCATAGGCAGCAAGGCAAAGTGCTTAGCAGTCCCATGATGAGGTGTTAGCCCATAGCAAGGAGGTGCAGCCAGTCCTTGTAGTTGTGCACATAGCATAAGTGGTGTGTAAGGCGTGAGTCGCTGTGTTGTTGTTGTTGTGATGTTGTATTGTTGTGTGGTGTTGTCACCTTGCATCAATGCATGTGCATCAGCAATACATGTGCATCAGTGCATCAGCATCAGTGCATCAGCATCAATGCATGTGCATCAGCAATACATGTCGTTCGTAGCGGTGTTGCGAGGTGTTCGGGCGTCGTTGTCTATACGTTGTGTAGTGGTGCTGCGAGGTGTTCGGGCGACGATGCATACATGTTGCAGTGGTGTTGCGGGGTGTTGCAAGGTGTATGGGCGTAACGACTCGCAGAACCTGTGCGAGGTGTTTGAGCAAGGTGTGCGAGGTGTTTGAGGTGTCGAGGTGCGCAGCATGTAAACGTTGCTGCGCAGCAAGAGATGTAGACGTTGCTGTGCAGCAAGGGATGTGTCGTTGCTGCGCAGCAAGGGATGTAAGGTTGCTGCGCAGCAACAGATGTAACGTTGCTGCGCAGCAGGGAGATGTATACGTTGCTGCGCAGCAAGGGATGTAGCGTTGCTGCGCAGCAAGGGCTGACATTGCTGCGCAGCAAAAATAGTAACGTTGCTGCGCAGCAAGAGATGTAACGTTGCTGCGCAGCAAGAAATGTAACGTTGCTGCGCAGCAAGGGTAAAAAGTGCAACGTTGCTGCGCAGCAAGATTATGTAAAGTTGCTGCGCAGCATAGGGTGCAACGTCGCTGCGCAGTAAGAAATGTAACCTTGCTGCGCAGCAAGAGTAAAAAGTGCAACGTTGCTGCGCAGCAAGATGTCTCGCGTTGCTGCGCAGCGACGGATGTACCGTTGCTGCGCAGCAAGCGATGCACTTTTCAGGACACTTTTTGTCGGGCCTTTTTCGTCGCGATGGTAGCGAGTTACAACGTAAGATTTGTACCGTTCGAACGGACTAAATGCAAGCTATCCAATGAGCTATGGTCGATCCCATCGCGACCGGTCCTTATTTATCCTGAGTGCCTTTGGTGACAAGTTGTTGTCCCGCTGCATTCCAGATGACGTAGATGTGGAGGTTGGCGTGCTTGCCTGGCTTGGAGCATCTGGTCTGGGTGGGGGGTATGCTAGCCAGGTGCTGACAGTATTCAGGGTAGCGCCGCAGGGTGTCAATGTGTTTAGGGTAGGAGATGCCCTTTTTCCCAGGGATCAGCATGATGGTTGCCATGGCCTCCTCCTGTGTAGCTGAGTGTATAGCATGGTTGACGCATTTCAGTGCCACTGCATCGTCTGCCGGTACATTCCATGTGGATAAGCCAGTGTGGCTTACCAGTAGGCAGTTGTGGTGTGCCCCAAAGGCCGTGTCGTTGATTTCAGGGCTCCAATAGGTGGTGGTTTCTGGTCTAACTGTGAGTGGATCAGCCCATCTTTGGACGGTACTTGGAAAGCTGCGTGTGGCGTGTAGGGTGTTAAGGGCTTTGTCTTGTGCCCCTCTCATGGGGTGGTGGCTGCTCTGTGCGTCCTGTCTCCTTAGTAGGGCCACTACCTCTGTGGCCAGGTTGCGTGTGTGTGGTGTGTGTTGTAACCAAGCGTGTAGATGTTGGTGTTGGTCTTTTGTCAGGAGGCCAACTGTGCGACCCGACTCGTCGTGGACCGTTACGTGTTGCACTAAGTCGTGCCGTGGCATAATGGGCTCCCCCGTGCTGAGGCTCATCGCGGGGTCGGTCATGTGGGGGTGAAGTTGGAGGAAGGTTTCGCAATTGCCCGTCCCGACGATGTCCGTCTGCGGGTTGATGGGGTAGGTGTGGAAGGTGGCCTTCGAGTGCAAGTTGGTGCACCGGGGTAGCCAGGTGTGCGGGTCCGGTAGTCCCTGTCGGGTGTGGGCCGGCAGGTGCGTGTCGGGCCTCGCATGTCTGGCCTCTTGTAGCTGCCTGTTTTCCTCGTCGTAGTCGTTGCGCTTTGCTATGTAGTCCAGGTGTGCCGTGATGAGCGGCGCCGGTTCAAGAGTGGGGTGCCAGTGTACTCGTATGAGGTCCGAGTGCGCTGACTGTCGCATGGTAGTCTTGAAGTCATTGCTGCCGAACTTGCATATAGGGCACAGCCAGTATCCTGGTTCCTTGTGTCCTGACAGGTGGGCTTCCTCAAGGCAGGCTGGGTGGTAGGCCCTCTTGCAGTTGTGGCACGTTGGGCTGTCTCCTCTTGGTAGCCAGCACAGCTCACAGGTGCACACGTCCTTAGCCTCTTCCCTGCTGATGGTCTCTATGTGTGTGGGTGTATAGCCTTCTTCTGCACATAGTGGTAATGCCCATCTATCTATGACTGTGGGTTTTCAATGCACCTTGTAGTAGTTTTCCTTGTTGATGCCATCCCATTGCCAGCCATCTATGCTGGTAATGGCCTCTTGGTGGCCGTACATGGCCCCTAGTATGCAGCCTAGGTTCTTGGGTTTACAACGGCAGGCTTTATCCACCTTCCAGCTGGAGAGCCCTGGGAGGTCAAGGCCTGCTATGCGCACTATATCCTGCGGGATGGTTTGGGTCTGTCTGCCCTCATTGTTCCGTTTCGTGCCCGCCTTGGGTAGAGTGGGCTTCGTCGGGGGCGGTTGTGTTGCTCGTTGCTCTCGTTTCAGCAGTCGTGAGCTCGTCCTAGTGGCATCATGGGCTGCGGGTGCCGCTGCGGCCCGGTCCGCCGTTGCCGGTTGCGTTGCGTGCCTGACCGCATACGCTTTCATGTCCATATAGCGAGTTCTGGTGTCTGGCACTGCGGGTGTGGGCGCAAGTTCCGTGAGGCCCGCGGCCCATGTTGTGATTTTGCGTTGGTCGGGCGGGAGGTCGAGTGATGTGTTGCGGCTGTCTCGGATGGCACGCGTTGCGGTCGCGTCTGGGCATGAGGGTTGGGCCGCCATGGCCGCAAGTTTGTTGAGGGCGATGATGTGCTTCTGCTTGACCTTTTTTCCGTACTTCGATGTGAGCATGCTACCGGTGATGATGTGTGTGTTGCCCTCGCAGCTGAGCTCAGATGCGTGAGTGATGCCTAGGCTTTTGAGGCAGGTGATGCTGGCGCTGACGACATCGTGTGCATTAGAACTGCTGGCTTGTGTGATGAGGCGGCCTAATGTTTGGCATTCCTTGGGGTAGAGGGGTAGTCCCCCTTCCGTTGCTGACAGCCCGGCTAGTGAGGTGTAGACTAGTTGCCTTGCCCTGAGGGTATGGTGGAAGAGGGTGAGCATGCGGTGTCCTTGAGTGTTGGCCTGGGTATTGAGCCACGTGATTTGTTTGTGTAACATGCTCCTTGAGATGTGGGCGTGCGTCACATCTGTGGACTGGAGGCTTTGTGTGAGGGCTGTCGTGTTGCGAGCGTGATATTCCTGGGCTGTGGAGCTGATGCCCATGCCTAGTTTCCCGGCGTCTTCTCTGACGATGGCGTTGGGCGTTCCCAGGGGGAGTCTGAGTTTAAGCTTAACGCATTGATTGATGGACCTGTCATACAGCTCAAGGTCCCTCGGGGTGCAGGGCACGGCGCAGAAGCCGGGTATGATGGCCGTGCGGATGATGTGTATGGCCTGTCTAGCACTAGCGAAAGAACGTCTGAGTCTCTCTAGTTTGTGGCGGAGTTGGGTAATCATAGCGGTGTGTGCCGCCTTCGGTGGGGCGGCGGCGGCCATGATGGCAGCCTCCCTCCCTTCCCGCCCAGATCTGGTCGCCCCGGGTTCGACCCTGGCAGCCTCTGACCCACAGCCTGCTGGCAGACCCCTCCCACGGCCTCAGCACGTGGGTCATCACCGACCCCACCGCCCCCCCCTCGCGAGGCATCAGCCCGCGGCTGCAAGCTCACGTGGCGGCCCTGGCTGAGCTCAAGCTGTTCCGTGCGGTGCCCCCCGCTAGCCAGTCCTTCTTCTCGGTGCTGGCAGAGCCGCTGTGGTACAACGCGCAAGTCCGCATGAACCCAGCAGCGAGGGAGGCAGCAGCTGAGCAGGGTTGGACCCACGTCCGCCACGTGAGGGAAGCCCTGCATAGCCCCCAGCTGGAGGGGGAGGCCCGATGGGCTGCCGACCTGGTCAGGGCTTGCCTCCCCGAGCCCTGGCAGGGCATGGTGGACCGCCTGCAGCCTCCACAGCCGGAGTGGGAGTGCCTGAGGGTTGGGCCAGGGGTGGGGTTTGTGATGCGGCGCACCCCCCTACTCCAGCCCTCCCACTGGGTGGGCCCCAACGGCCGCCTCTACGCCCTAGACCCCACAGGGCAAGGGCCCCTCGGGGCTTTCTGGGTGGAGGAGGGGGCGGCCTGGGAGCCAGCTGCGGTGGCCCGGCTCAACAAGCCCAGCTACAGGCTGACCCCGGGAGAGCGAGCCACCCACCTCCGCCCTCTACCCGCCCAGCGTCACGTGGCTCAGGAGCAGGCTCAAGGGCTGGAGCAAGGAGGGGCCAGGGCGGTTGGCAGGGGAGGGGGGTGGGCAAGGGGGCCGGGCGGGGGCAGGGGGCGAGGGCGTGGAGGAGGTGGAGGGCGTAAGGGAGCAGGGGGCGGGGCGGGAGGGCAGGCTGCCGACCCAGCTGACGAGGGGCCCGGCACCTGGCCTAAGGAGGAGTGGCTCTTGGGCCCCTGGGCTCACCTGCAGCTGGACCCTCAAGTGTGGGGCATGGGCACCACCACCCTCCTGGACTTCTCTGTCAAGCATGCCAGGGTGCGCCTCCACCAGCTCCAGCGCGTCAGTGCCGACCCCCTCTACCCACCAGGTGGGGGCCTGTGGCCAGCGCTGTGGGGTGTGCGCCCCCCCCTGGCAGCGGGCGGACCGGAGGTGGCAGTGGTGGCTGATGGAGCCCTGAGGGAGCTGGAGCTCAAGTGGGAGGCCAGCGTGCAGCAGGTGGCAGGCCAGGGGGCAGCGGGGGAGCGGGAGCAGCAGGGCAGGGATGTGGAGGAGCGGCTCCCCGAGGAGGTGCATGGAAGCTAACCGCCTCGCTGGCTTGACACCTCCGCCAGGGCGCACCAGCGACCCTCGCCGCAGATGAGGGCGGCCCAGCAGGCTGAGCGGCAGCTGGAGGCCCAGCAGCGGCGTGGGGGCAGGCAGCCAGTTGCTCAGCCCGCCCCCCGGGCCGACACCGTGGACCAGCTGGCTGTGGGGGTTCAGGCGGGCCAGCCGTGTGCGAAGGTGTGGAAGGAGTTGCTAGACCCCACCCTCCGTCGGGAGCATGTCATCGTGGCCTGGCGGATGCTTCACGCCAGCCTCATGGTCGGGGCCTTGTGGGGTCACATCCTCAAGGGTGCGGCTGCCCCGCGCTCTTCCGCCAGCCGCTTCTGCCAGCCGGGGCACTTGGAGACCCTCCCCCACGCCTTCCTGACCTGCCCCGCCGTGGTCCCAACCTGGGAGTGGGTGCTGGACGTGTACGGCCGCCTCACAGGCACCCGCCCCCCCTCAGGCGACGCCATGCTGCTCCTCAGTGGGCGCCCCACCTGCGGCGAGGCCCCCCCCTTTCAGCCCCCTGACAGCCTGCTGTGGCTGCGGCTGCGCGTTGCCTACCTGGGCGCAGTGTGGCGCCTCCGCAGCTCAGGAGCCGCTACAGCCCTGCAACCACAACAGGTGGCGAGGCGGGTTGTGGAGGAGGTCATCTCCACCCTCACCACGGCCGTCAAGCGGGACTGGCATCGGGTGGGGAGGGACATCCGCGTGGGCCTTTGCGGCGCTGTGCCCTCCACCTGGTTCAAGGGCAAGGACCCTGAGCTGGACGCGGCCCACTTCGACCAGCTGTGGCCCGAGGTGTCGGGGGGCTGGTTTGACAAGCAGCCCAGGAGGGAGCGGAGTGGAGGGCAGGGGGGGGTGAGGGGGGGGTTGGGGCAGGAGGAGTGGAGGAGGAGAGGGCAGCAGGGAGGCCTAGGCATGGGGAGGGCAGGGCGCAGGGGGGGGGAGAGCTAGTGGTTCGCCTCTCCTTGCAGTGGCCCGTCCCCTTCCCCGTCGAGCCAGCCTGAGCTTCAGGGTTGCTAGTGGGGGCTTAGGGCGTTTGGTGGGTGGGGTGGGCTAGGCTTCGGGGGGCTGTCTGGGTGTCAGAGGACCGGGGGCTTAGGTGGTCTTGGTTTGAGCGTTGGGGGTAGGGTTCTCGGTTTTAGGTCGAGGGGCGGAACTTAGGCTCGTGTGAGTGTGGGTAGTTCTGTGGGGAGGGTATGGGGAGGGTCCGGGGCTGGGTCTGGAGCTAAGGTGGAGGGCGTTGGTGTGGGGGAGTGTCTTGACGCTGTCCTAGGGAGGGGGTTGCTTGGGTTGTGTGGACCTTTGCATGTGGGGTGTGGACCTTTGCTTGGGGTGAGTGGACCGCTGTGTTTGGGTGGGGTGCTTGGGGCTCGTGTATGGGGAACCTTGTTTTGTAGTAGTCTTCTCTTTTCTTTAGTGTCACTCTCTCTCTTGTAATGCTCCTCCATAAAAAAGAACCCCCCCCCCCCCCCCCCCTGCCCCCACGCTGCCCCCACGCTAACCCCCCGCTGCCCCCCCTGCTGCCCCGCTAACCCCCCCGCTGCCCCCTGGTCTGCCACCTGCTGCGCGCTGGCCTCCCACTTGAGCTCCAGCTCCCTCAGGGCTCCATCAGCCACCGCTGCCACCTCCGGTTCGCCCGCTGCCCGGGGGGGGCGCACACCCCACACCGCAGGCCACAGGCCCCCACAGGGTGGGTAGAGGGGGTCGGCACTGACGCGCTAGAGCTGGTGGAGGCGCACCCTGGCATGCTTGACAGAGAAGTCCAGCAGGGTGATGGTGCCCATGCCCCACACCTGAGGGTCCAGCTGCAGGTGAGCCCAGGGGCCCAAGAGCCACTCCTCCTTAGGCCAGGTGCCAGGCCCCTCGTTAGCTGGGTCGGCAGCCTGCCCTCACGCCCCGCCCCCTGCTCCCTTACGCCCTCCACCTCCTCCACGCCCTCGCCCCCTGCCCCCGCCCGGCCCCCTTGCCCACCCCCCTCCCCTGCCAACCGCCCTGGCCCCTCCTTGCTCCAGCCCTTGAGCCTGCTCCTGAGCCACGTGACGCTGGGCGGGTAGAGGGCGGAGGTGGGTGGCTCGCTCTCCCGGGGTCAGCCTGTAGCTGGGCTTGTTGAGCCGGGCCACCGCAGCTGGCTCCCAGGCCGCCCCCTCCTCCACCCAGAAAGCCCCGAGGGGCCCTTGCCCTGTGGGGTCTAGGGCGTAGAGGCGGCCGTTGGGGCCCACCCAGTGGGAGGGCTGGAGTAGGGGGGTGCGCCGCATCACAAACCCCACCCCTGGCCCAACCCTCAGGCACTCCCACTCCGGCTGTGGAGGCTGCAGGCGGTCCACCATGCCCTGCCAGGGCTCGGGGAGGCAAGCCCTGACCAGATCCGCAGCCCAGCAGTGCCACCCCCTGCTAAGGTGCGCTGGTGGGGGGTGGCGGCAACCTGGGGCTGACTAGCTGTGATAGCCTTGCCGTCCAGCGACTCTACCCCTCCACATCCGGGCCAAGAGGCCTGGTCTTGGGTGAGAAGCGGGCGAGGCGGAGGGGGAGGAGCGGATAACTGATAGCAGCTCCGGCTTAGGGTCTTGGGTGCTCCTACCGGCTCGGAGGGCCCTGCTTGCGGCGGAATACACGGCGGCTAGGGCTTTGCCCCGCAAATCCCCCGACTTACCTCCTGTGGACCTGGTCATGTCCATGCGGGGAAGAATGGACCTCCTGCCTCGTGTTGGCGCAGCTGGACCGCCAAGCGGGAAAGGTTGACTCGCGGGCCCCTGACCAGTGGAGGGGGCGGCTGAGCTGCTCGGCCACAGACCCTGCGTCTCCCGCTCCCCCGGCTGCGCTGACCACCCCTTGCACACACCTGGGCAGCCCAAGACAGGCCCAGCCACGGACTCCCTCCAGAACGCTCTGCTGTAGCTGGACCCCAGGAGCTATCGAACCGGGAAGGCCTTTCACGGGGCAGGGCAGACGGGTGGATCCCAGACGGGTGGATTCCTTGAGCCCAAGCCCTCTAGCCCCCAATTCATCCCCTGCCCCCGCCACAGCCTCCGCCCCCGCCGAGCACGATGCACCAGTAGATCGGGAAGGCCCCGCTGCCCTGCAGCCGCCCTGACGCGAGGGGAAAGCTGTCGGTGAGGTGGCCGTTGACCATCACCTGGCTCTTGGCACCCCGGTGCAGTTGCTGGGCCCAGCGCACATGCCCCTCCCGGCAGAACCCCATGGCCTCCATTGTGTCCTGGAGCAAGCCCCACGACACGTTGTCATAGGCCCCCGCCAGGTCCAAGAACAACAACCAGGCTGGGCTGCCCCGCTGCTGCAGGTACTCCAGCAGGCCTAGGTGGAACTGCACGTTGTAGCTGATGTCCCTGCCCAGGGTTCTTTTTATATGAGGAGCATTACAAGAGAGAGTGAGCTAAAGAAATAAAGAATAGAGAAGACTACAACAAACAAGGTTCCCCGTACACGATCCCCAAGCACTACACCCAAACACAGCGGTCCACACACCCCAAGCAAAGGTCCACACACCCCAAGCAAAGGTCCACACCACCCAAGCAACCCCCTCCCTAGGACAACGTCAAGACACTCCCCCACACCAACGCCCTCCACCCTAGCTCTACACACCTCCCCAGACCCTAGCTCTACTCACCTCCCCACACAAGCCTAAGCCCAGCCCCTCGACCTGAAGCCTTGAACCCTTCCCCCAACACTCAAACCAAGACCACCTAAGCCCCCGGTCCCCTGACACCCAGATAAACCCCCGAGGCCTAGCCCTCCCCACCCACAGAACGCACGAAGCCCCCAGCAGCAACCATGCAGCTCAGGCTGGCTCGACGGGGAAGGGGACGGGCCACTGCAAGGAGAGGCGAACAAACAGCTCTCCCCCCACCCCGCGCCCTGCCCTCCCCCTGCCTAGGCCTCTCTGCTGCCCTCTCCTCCTCCACTCCTCCTGCCCCTACCCTCCCCTCTGCCCCCTCCTGCCCTCCCCTCCGCTCCCTCTCAGGCTGCTTGGCAAACCAGCCCCCCAACGCCTCGGGCCACAGCTGTTCGAAGTGGGCAGCGTCCAGCTCCGGGTCCTTTCCCTTGAACCAGGTGGAGGGCACAGCGCCGCAGAGGCCCACGCGGATGTCCCTCCCCATCCGATGCTAGTCCCGCTTGACGGCCGTGGTGAGGGTGGGGATGACCTCCTCCACAACCCGCCTCGCCACCTGTTGTGGCTGCAGGGCTGTAGCGGCTCCTGAGCTGCGGAGGCGCCACACTGCGCCCAGGTAGGCAACGCGCAGCCGCAGCCACAGCAGGCTGTCAGGGGGCTGGAAGGGGGGGGCCTCGCTGCGGGTGGGGCGCCCACTGAGGAGCAGCATGGCGTCGCCTAAGAGGGGGCGGCCGCCTGTGACGCGGCCGTACACGTCCAGCACCCACTCCCAGGCTGGGACCACGGCGGGGCAGGTCAGGAAGGCGTGGGTGAGAGTCTCCAGGTGCCCCGGCTGGCAGAAGCGGCAGGCGGACGAGCCCGGGGCAGCCGCCCCCTTGAGGATGTGACCCCACAAGACCCCGACCATGAGGCTGGCGTGAAGCACCCGCCAGGCCACGATGACATGCTCCTGACGGAGGGTGGGGTCTAGCAGCTCCTTCCACACCTTCGCACAAGGCTGGCCCGCCTGATCACCCACAGCCAACTGGTCCACGGTGTCGGCCCGGGGGGCGGGCTGAGCAACTGGCTGCCTGCCCCCACGCCGCTCCTAGGCCTCCAGCTGCCGCTCAGCCTGCTGTGCCGCCCTCATCTGCGGCGAGGGTCGCTGGTGCGCCCTGGCGGAGGTGTCAAGTCAGCGAGGCGGTTGGCTTCCATGCACCTCCTCGGAGAGCCGCTCCTCCACATCCCTGCCCTGCTGCTCCCGCTCCCCCGCAACCCCCCTGCTAACCCCCCCGCTGCCCCGCTAACCCCCCCGCTGCCCCCTGGTCTGCCACCTGCTGCGCGCTGGCCTCCCACTTGAGCTCCAGCTCCCTCAGGGCTCCATCAGCCACCACTGCCACCTCTGGTTCGCCCGCTGCCCGGGGGGGGCGCACACCCCACAACGCAGGCCACAGGCCCCCACAGGGTGGATAGAGGGGGTCGGCACTGACGCGCTGGAGCTGGTGGAGGCGCACCCTGGCATGCTTGACAGAGAAGTCCAGCAGGGTGGTGGTGCCCATGCCCCACACTTGAGGGTCCAGCTGCAGGTGAGCCCAGGGGCCCAAGAGCCACTCCTCCTTAGGCCAGGTGCCAGGCCCCTCGTTAGCTGGGTCGGCAGCCTGCCCTCACGCCCCGCCCCCTGCTCCCCTACGCCCTCCACCTCCTCCACGCCCTCGCCCCCTGCCCCCGCCCGGCCCCCTTGCCCACCCCCCTCCCCTGCCAACCGCCCTGGCCCCTCCTTGCTCCAGCCCTTGAGCCTGCTCCTGCGCCACGTGACGTTGGGCGGGTAGAGGGCGGAGGTGGGTGGCTCGCTCCCCAGGGGTCAGCCTGTTGCTGGGCTTGTTGAGCCGGGCCACCGCAGCTGGCTCCCAGGCCGCCCCCTCCTCCTCCCAGAAAGCCCCGAGGGGCCCTTGCCCTGTGGGGTCTAGGGCGTAGAGGCGGCCGTTGGGGCCCACCCAGTGGGAGGGCTGGAGCAGGGGGGTGCGCCGCATCACAACCCCCACCCCTAGCCCAACCCTCAGCAACCTGGGGCTGACTAGCTGTGCTAGCCTTGCCGTCCAGCGACTCTACCCCTCCACATCCAGGCCAAGAGGCCTTGTCTTGGGTAGAAGCGGGCGAGGCGGAGGGGGAGGAGCGGATAACTTATAGCAGCTCCGGCTTAGGGTCTTGGGTGCTCCTACCGGCTCGGAGGGCCCTGCTTGCGGCGGAATACACGGCGGCTAGGGCTTTGCCCCGCAAATCCCCCGACTTACCTCCTGTGGACCTGGTCATGTCCATGCGGGGAAGAAGGGACCTCCTGCCTCGTGTTGGCGCAGCTGGACCGCCAAGCGGGAAAGGTTGACTGGCGGGCCCCTGACCAGTGGAGGGGGCGGCTGAGCTGCTCGGCCACAGACCCTGCGTCTCCCGCTCCCCCGGCTGCGCTGACTCACCCCTTGCACACACCTGGGCAGCCCAGGACAGGCCCAGCCACGGACTCCCTCCAGAACGCTCTGCTGTAGCTGGACCCCAGGAGCTATCGAACCGGGAAGGCCTTTCACGGGGCAGGGCAGACGGGTGGATCCCAGACGGGTGGATCCCTTGAGCCCAAGCCCTCTAGCCCCCGATTCATCCCATGCACCCGCCACAGCCTCCACCCCCGCCGAGCACGATGCACCAGTAGATCGGGAAGGCCCCGCTGCCCTGCAGCAGCCCTGACGCGAGGGGAAAGCTGTCGGTGAGGTGGCCGTTGACCATCACCTGGCTCTTGGCACCTCGGTGCAGCAGCTGGGCCCAGCGCACATGCCCCTCCCGGCAGAACCCCATGGCCTCCATTGTGTCCTGGAGCAAGCCCCACGACACGTTGTCATAGGCCCCCGCCAGGTCCAAGAACAACAATCAGGCTGGGCTGCCCCAGCTGCTGCAGGTACTCCAGCAGGCCTAGGTGGAACTGCACGATGTAGCTGATGTCCCTGCCCAGGGTTCTTTTTATATGAGGAGCATTACAAGAGAGAGTGAGACTAAAGAAATAAAGAATAGAGAAGACTACAACAAGCAAGATTCCCCGTACACGATCCCCAAGCACTACACCCAAACACAGCGGTCCACACACCCCAAGCAAAGGTCCACACACCCCAAGCAAAGGTCCACACCACCCAAGCAACCCCCTCCCTAGGACAACGTCAAGACACTCCCCCACACCAACGCCCTCCACCCTAGCTCTACACACCTCCCCAGACCCTAGCTCTACTCACCTCCCCACACAAGCCTAAGCCCAGCCCCTCGACCTGAAGCCTTGAACCCTTCCCCCAACACTCAAACCAAGACCACCTAAGCCCCCGGTCCCCTGACACCCAGATAAACCCCCGAGGCCTAGCCCTCCCCACCCACAGAACGCACGAAGCCCCCAGCAGCAACCCTGCAGCTCAGGCTGGCTCGACGGGGAAGGGGACGGGCCACTGCAAGGAGAGGCGAACAAACAGCTCTCCCCCCCCCCCGCGCCCTGCCCTCCCCCTGCCTAGGCCTCCCTGCTGCCCTCTCCTCCTCCACTCCTCCTGCCCCAACCCTCCCCTCTGCCCCCTCCTGCCCTCCCCTCCGCTCCCTCTCAGGCTGCTTGGCAAACCAGCCCCCCAACGCCTCGGGCGACAGCTGTTCGAAGTGGGCAGCGTCCAGCTCCGGGTCCTTTCCCTTGAACCAGGTGGAGGGCACAGCGCCGCAGAGGCCCACGCGGATGTCCCTCCCCATCCGATGCTAGTCCCGCTTGACGGCCGTGGTGAGGGTGGAGATGACCTCCTCCACAACCCGCCTCGCCACCTGTTGTGGCTGCAGGGCTGTAGCGGCTCCTGAGCTGCGGAGGCGCCACACTGCGCCCAGGTAGGCAACGCGCAGCCGCAGCCACAGCAAGCTGTCAGGGGGCTGAAAGGGGGGGGCCTCGCCGCAGGTGGGGCGCCCACTATGGAGCAGCATGGCGTCGCTTGAGGGGGGGCGGGTGCCTGTGAGGCGGCCGTACACGTCCAGCACCCACTCCCTGGCTGGGACCACGGCGGGGCAGGTCAGGAAGGCGTGGGTGAGGGTCTCCAAGTGCCCCGGCTGGCAGAAGCGGCAGGCAGAAGAGTACGGGGCAGCCGTACCCTTATGGATGTGGCCCCACAAGGCCCCCACCATGAGGCTGGCGTGAAGCACCCGCCAGGCCACGATGACATGCTCCCGACGGAGGGTGGGGTCTAGCAGCTCCTTCCACACCTTCGCACACGGCTGGCCCGCCTGAACACCCACAGCCAGCTGGTCCACGGTGTCGGCCCGGGGGGCGGGCTGAGCAACTGGCTGCCTGCCCCCACGCCGCTGCTGGGCCTCCAGCTGCCGCTCAGCCTGCTGGGCCGCCCTCATCTGCAGCGAGGGTCGCTGGTGCGCCCTGGCGGAGGTGTCAAGCCAGCGAGGCGGTTGGCTTCCATGCACCTCCTCGGGGAGCCGCTCCTCCACATCCCTGCCCTGCTGCTCCCGCTCCCCCGCTGCCCCCCTGCTAACCCCCCCGCTGCCCCGCTAACCCCCCCGCTGCCCCCCCGCTAACCCCCCCTGCCCCCCCGCTGCCCCCCCGCTAACCCCCCCGCTGCCCCCCCTGCTGCCCCGCTAACCCCCCCGCTGCCCCCTGGTCTGCCACCTGCTGCGCGCTGGCCTCCCACTTGAGCTCCAGCTCCCTCAGGGCTCCATCAGCCACCACTGCCACCTCTGGTTCGCCCGCTACCCGGGGGGGGCGCACACCCCACAACGCAGGCCACAGGCCCCCACAGGGTGGGTAGAGGGGGTCGGCACTGACGCGCTAGAGCTGGTGGAGGCGCACCCTGGCATGCTTGACAGAGAAGTCCAGCAGGGTGGTGGTGCCCACGCCCCACACCTGAGGGTCCAGCTGCAGGTGAGCCCAGGGGCCCAAGAGCCACTCCTCCTTAGGCCAGGTGCCAGGCCCCTCGTTAGCTGGGTCGGCAGCCTGCCCTCACGCCCCGCCCCCTGCTCCCTTACGCCCTCCACCTCCTCCACGCCCTCGCCCCCTGCCCCCGCCCGGCCCCCTTGCCCACCCCCCTCCCCTGCCAACCGCCCTGGCCCCTCCTTGCTCCAGCCCTTGAGCCTGCTCCTGCGCCACGTGACGCTGGGCGGGTAGAGGGCGGAGGTGGGTGGCTCGCTCCCCCGGGGTCAGCCTGTAGCTGGGCTTGTTGAGCCGGGCCACCGCAGCTGGCTCCCAGGCCGCCCCCTCCTCCTCCCAGAAAGCCCCGAGGGGCCCTTGCCCTGTGGGGTCTAGGGCGTAGAGGCGGCCGTTGGGGCCCACCCAGTGGGAGGGCTGGAGCAAGGGGGTGCGCCGCATCACAAACCCCACCCCTGGCCCAACCCTCAGGCACTCCCACTCCGGCTGTGGAGGCTGCAGGCGGTCCACCATGCCCTGCCAGGGCTCGGTAAGGCAAGCCCTGACCAGATCCGCAGCCTTGCAGTGCCACCCCCTGCTAAGGTGCGCTGGTGGGGGGTGGCGGCAACCTGGGGCTGACTAGCTGTGATAGCCTTGCCGTCCAGCGACTCTGCCCCTCCACATCCGGGCCAAGAGGGCTGGTCTTGGGTAGATGCGGGCGAGGCGGAGGGGGAGGAGCGGATAACTGATAGCAGCTCCGGCTTAGGGTCTTGGGTGCTCCTACCGGCTCGGAGGGCCCTGCTTGCGGCGGAATACACGGCGGCTAGGGCTTTGCCCCGCAAATCCCCCGACTTACCTCCTGTGGACCTGGTCATGTCCATGCGGGGAAGAAGGGACCTCCTGCCTCGTGTTGGCGCAACTGGACCGCCAAGCGGGAAAGGTTGACTCGCGGGCCCCTGACCAGTGGAGGGGGCGGCTGAGCTGCTCGGCCACAGACCCTGCGTCTCCCGCTCCCCCGGCTGCGCTGACTCACCCCTTGCACACACCTGGGCAGCCCAGGACAGGCCCAGCCACGGACTCCCTCCAGAACGCTCTGCTGTAGCTGGACCCCAGGAGCTATCGAACCGGGAAGGCCTTTCACGGGGCAGGGCAGACGGGTGGATCCCAGACGGGTGGATCCCTTGAGTCCAAGCCCTTAGCCCCCGATTCATCCCCTCCACCCGCCACAGCCTCCGCCCCCGCCGAGCACGATGCACCAGTAGATCGGGAAGGCCCCGCTGCCCTGCAGCAGCCCTGACGCGAGGGGAAAGCTGTCGGTGAGGTGGCCGTTGACCATCACCTGGCTCTTGGCACCTCGGTGCAGCAGCTGGGCCCAGCGCACATGCCCCTCCCGGCAGAACCCCATGGCCTCCATTGTGTCCTGGAGCAAGCCCCACGACACGTTGTCATAGGCCCCCGCCAGGTCCAAGAACAACAACCAGGCTGGGCTGCCCCAGCTGCTGCAGGTACTCCAACAGGCCTAGGTGGAACTGCACGTTGTAGCTGATGTCCCTGCCCAGGGTTCTTTTTATATGAGGAGCATTACAAGAGAGAGTGAGACTAAAGAAATAAAGAATAGAGAAGACTACAACAAGCAAGATTCCTCGTACACGATCCCCAAGCACTACACCCAAACACAGCGGTCCACACACCCCAAGCAAAGGTCCACACACCCCAAGCAAAGGTCCACACCACCCAAGCAACCCCCTCCCTAGGACAACGTCAAGACACTCCCCCACACCAACGCCCTCCACCCTAGCTCTACACACCTCCCCAGACCCTAGCTCTACTCACCTCCCCACACAAGCCTAAGCCCAGCCCCTCGACCTGAAGCCTTGAACCCTTCCCCCAACACTCAAACCAAGACCACCTAAGCCCCCGGTCCCCTGACACCCAGATAAACCCCCGAGGCCTAGCCCTCCCCACCCACAGAACGCACGAAGCCCCCAGCAGCAACCCTGCAGCTCAGGCTGGCTCGACGGAGAAGGGGACGGGCCACTGCAAGGAGAGGCGAACAAACAGCTCTCTCCCCCCCCCGCGCCCTGCCCTCCCCATGCCTAGGCCTTCCTGCTGCCCTCTCCTCCTCCACTCCTCCTGCCCCAACCCTCCCCTCTGCCCCCTCCTGCCCTCCCCTCCGCTCCCTCTCAGGCTGCTTGGCAAACCAGCCCCCCAACGCCTCGGGCCACAGCTGTTCGAAGTGGGCAGCGTCCAGCTCCGGGTCCTTTCCCTTGAACTAGGTGGAGGGCACAGCGCCGCAGAGGCCCACGCGGATGTCCCTCCCCACCCGATGCCAGTCCCGCTTGACGGCCGTGGTGAGGGTGTAGATGACCTCCTCCACAACCCGCCTCGCCACCTGTTGTGGCTACAGGGCTGTAGCGGCTCCTGAGCTGCGGAGGCGCCACACTGCGCCCAGATAGGCAACGCGCAGCCGCAGCCACAGCAGGCTGTCAGGGGGCTGGAAGTGGGGGGCCTCGCCGCGGGTGGGGCGCCCACTGAGGAGCAGCATGGCGTCGCCTAAGAGGGGGCGGCCGCCTGTGAAGCGGCCGTACACGTCCAGCACCCACTCCCAGGCTGGGACCACGGAGGGGCAGGTCAGGAAGGCGTGGGTGAGAGTCTCCAGGTGCCCCGGCTTGCAGAAGCGGCAGGCGGACGAGCCCGGGGCAGCCGCCCCCTTGAGGATGTGACCCCACAAGGCCCCGACCATAGACGGTGGGAGCAGGCCGCGCCCCAGGCGGTAGCTCCTCCCTTAATGCACGCCGGTGAATACCGGCGTAGTCTTCTTCTTCTTCTAGGCCCCGACCATGAGGCTGGCGTGAAGCACCCGCCAGGCCACGATGACATGCTCCTGACGGAGGGTGGGGTCTAGCAGCTCCTTCCACACCTTCGCACACGGCTGGCCCGCCTGATCACCCACAGCCAACTGGTCCACGGTGTCGGCCCGGGGGGCGGGCTGAGCAACTGGCTGCCTGCCCCCACGCCGCTCCTGGGCCTCCAGCTGCCGCTCAGCCTGCTGGGCCGCCCTCATCTGCGGCGAGGGTCGCTGGTGCGCCCTGGCGGAGGTGTCAAGCCAGCGAGGCGGTTGGCTTCCATGCACCTCCTCGGGGAGCCGCTCCTCCACATCCCTGCCCTGCTGCTCCCGCTCCCCCGCTGCCCCCCTGCTAACCCCCCCGCTGCCCCGCTAACCCCCCCGCTGCCCCCCCGCTAACCCCCCCTGCCCCCCCGCTGCCCCCCCGCTAATCCCCCCGCTGCCCCCCCTGCTGCCCCGCTAACCCCCCCGCTGCCCCCTGGTCTGCCACATGCTGCGCGCTGGCCTCCCACTTGAGCTCCAGCTCCCTCAGGGCTCCATCAGCCACCACTGCCACCTCCGGTTCGCCCGCTGCCCGGGGGGGGCGCACACCCCACAACGCAGGCCACAGGCCCCCACAAGGTGGGTAGAGGGGGTCGGCACTGACGCGCTGGAGCTGGTGGAGGCGCACCCTGGCATGCTTGACAGAGAAGTCCAGCAGGGTGGTGGTGCCCATGCCCCACACTTGAGGGTCCAGCTGCAGGTGAGCCCAGGGGCCCAAGAGCCACTCCTCCTTAGGCCAGGTGCCAGGCCCCTCGTTAGCTGGGTCGGCAGCCTGCCCTCACGCCCCGCCCCCTGCTCCCTTACGCCCTCCACCTCCTCCACGCCCTCGCCCCCTGCCCCCGCCCGGCCCCCTTGCCCACCCCCCTCCCCTGCCAACCGCCCTGGCCCCTCCTTGCTCCAACCCTTGAGCCTGCTCCTGCGCCACGTGACGCTGGGCGGGTAGAGGGCGGAGGTGGGTGGCTCGCTCCCCAGGGGTCAGCCTGTTGCTGGGCTTGTTGAGCCGGGCCACCGCAGCTGGCTCCCAGGCCGCCCCCTCCTCCTCCCAAAAAGCCCCTAGGGGCCCCTGCCCTGTGGGGTCTAGGGCGTAGAGGCGGCCGTTGGGGCCCACCCAGTGGGAGGGCTGGAGCAGGGGGGTGCGCCGCATCACAACCCCCACCCCTTGCCCAACCCTCAGGCACTCCCACTCCGGCTGTGGAGGCTGCAGGCGGTCCACCATGCCCTGCCAGGGCTCGGGGAGGCAAGCCCTGACCAGATCCGCAGCCCAGCAGTGCCACCCCCTGCTAAGGTGCGCTGGTGGGGGGTGGCGGCAACCTGGGGCTGACTAGCTGTGATAGCCTTGCCGTCCAGCGACTCTACCCCTCCACATCCGGGCCAAGAGGCCTGGTCTTGGGTAGAAGCGGGCGAGGCGGAGGGGGAGGAGCGGATAACTGATAGCAGCTCCGGCTTAGGGTCTTGGGTGCTCCTACCGGCTCGGAGGGCCCTGCTTGCGGCGGAATACACGGCGGCTAGGGCTTTGCCCCGCAAATCCCCCGACTTACCTCCTGTGGACCTGGTCATGTCCATGCGGGGAAGAAGGAACCTCCTGCCTCGTGTTGGCGCAGCTGGACCGCCAAGCGGGAAAGGTTGATTGGCGGGCCCCTGACCAGTGGAGGGGGCGGCTGAGCTGCTCGGCCACAGACCCTGCGTCTCCCGCTCCCCCGGCTGCGCTGACTCACCCCTTGCACACACCTGGGCAGCCCAGGACAGGCCCAGCCACGGACTCCCTCCAGAACGCTCTGCTGTAGCTGGACCCCAGGAGCTATCGAACCGGGAAGGCCTTTCACGGGGCAGGGCAGACGGGTGGATCCCAGACGGGTGGATCCCTTGAGCTTAAGCCCTCTAGCCCCCGATTCATCCCCTGCACCCGCCACAGCCTCCGCCCCCGCCGAGCACGATGCACCAGTAGATCGGGAAGGCCCCGCTGCCCTGCAGCAGCCCTGACGCGAGGGGAAAGCTGTCGGTGAGGTGGCCGTTGACCATCACCTGGCTCTTGGCACCTCGGTGCAGCAGCTGGGCCCAGCGCACATGCCCCTCCCGGCAGAACCCCATGGCCTCCATTGTGTCCTGGAGCAAGCCCCACGACACGTTGTCATAGGCCCCCGCCAGGTCCAAGAACAACAACCAGGCTGGGCTGCCCCAGCTGCTGCAGGTACTCCAGCAGGCCTAGGTGGAACTGCACGATGTAGCTGATGTCCCTGCCCAGGGTTCTTTTTATATGAGGAGCATTACAAGAGAGAGTGAGACTAAAGAAATAAAGAATAGAGAAGACTACAACAAGCAAGATTCCCCGTACACGATCCCCAAGCACTACACCCAAACACAGCGGTCCACACACCCCAAGCAAAGGTCCACACACCCCAAGCAAAGGTCCACACCACCCAAGCAACCCCCTCCCTAGGACAACGTCAAGACACTCCCCCACACCAACGCCCTCCACCCTAGCTCTACACACCTCCCCAGACCCTAGCTCTACTCACCTCCCCACACAAGCCTAAGCCCAGCCCCTCGACCTGAAGCCTTGAACCCTTCCCCCAACACTCAAACCAAGACCACCTAAGCCCCCGGTCCCCTGACACCCAGATAAACCCCCGAGGCCTAGCCCTCCCCACCCACAGAACGCACGAAGCCCCCAGCAGCAACGCTGCAGCTCAGGCTGGCTCGACGGGGAAGGGGACGGGCCACTGCAAGGAGAGGCGAACAAACATCTCTCCCCCCCCCCCGCGCCCTGCCCTCCCCCTGCCTAGGCCTCCCTGCTGCCCTCTCCTCCTCCACTCCTCCTGCCCCAACCCTCCCCTCTGCCCCCTCCTGCCCTCCCCTCCGCTCCCTCTCAGGCTGCTTGGCAAACCAGCCCCCCAACGCCTCGGGCCACAGCTGTTCGGAAGTGGGCAGCGTCCAGCTCCGGGTCCTTTCCCTTGAACCAGGTGGAGGGCACAGCGCCGCAGAGGCCCACGCGGATGTCCCTCCCCACCCGATGCTAGTCCCGCTTGACGGCCGTGGTGAGGGTGGAGATGACCTCCTCCACAACCCGCCTCGCCACCTGTTGTGGCTGCAGGGCTGCAGCGGCTCCTGAGCTGCGGAGGCGCCACACTGCGCCCAGGTAGGCAACGCGCAGCCGCAGCCACAGCAGGCTGTCAGGGGGCTGAAAGGGGGGGGCCTCGCCGCAGGTGGGGCGCCCACTATGGAGCAGCATGGCGTCGCTTCAGGGGGGGCGGGTGCCTGTGAGGCGGCCGTACACGTCCAGCACCCACTCCCTGGCTGGGACCACGGCGGGGCAGGTCAGGAAGGCGTGGGTGAGGGTCTCCAAGTGCCCCGGCTGGCAGAAGCGGCAGGCAGAAGAGTACGGGGCAGCCGTACCCTTATGGATGTGGCCCCACAAGGCCCCCACCATGAGGCTGGCGTGAAGCACCCGCCAGGCCACGATGACATGCTCCCGACGGAGGGTGGGGTCTAGCAGCTCCTTCCACACCTTCGCACACGGCTGGCCCGCCTGAACACCCACAGCCAGCTGGTCCACGGTGTCGGCCCGGGGGGCGGGCTGAGCAACTGGCTGCCTGCCCCCACGCCGCTGCCGGGCCTCCAGCTGCCGCTCAGCCTGCTGGGCCGCCCTCATCTGCAGCGAGGGTCGCTGGTGCGCCCTGGCGGAGGTGTCAAGCCAGCGAGGCGGTTGGCTTCCATGCACCTCCTCGGGGAGCCGCTCCTCCACATCCCTGCCCTGCTGCTCCCGCTCCCCCGCTGCCCCCCTGCTAACCCCCCCGCTGCCCCGCTAACCCCCCCGCTGCCCCCCCGCTAACCCCCCCTGCCCCCCCGCTGCCCCCCCGCTAACCCCCCCGCTGCCCCCCCTGCTGCCCCGCTAACCCCCCCGCTGCCCCCTGGTCTGCCACCTGCTGCGCGCTGGCCTCCCACTTGAGCTCCAGCTCCCTCAGGGCTCCATCAGCCACCACTGCCACCTCTGGTTCGCCCGCTACCCGGGGGGGGCGCACACCCCACAACGCAGGCCACAGGCCCCCACAGGGTGGGTAGAGGGGGTCGGCACTGACGCGCTAGAGCTGGTGGAGGCGCACCCTGGCATGCTTGACAGAGAAGTCCAGCAGGGTGGTGGTGCCCACGCCCCACACCTGAGGGTCCAGCTGCAGGTGAGCCCAGGGGCCCAAGAGCCACTCCTCCTTAGGCCAGGTGCCAGGCCCCTCGTTAGCTGGGTCGGCAGCCTGCCCTCACGCCCCGCCCCCTGCTCCCTTACGCCCTCCACCTCCGCCACGCCCTCGCCCCCTGCCCCCGCCCGGCCCCCTTGCCCACCCCCCTCCCCTGCCAACCGCCCTGGCCCCTCCTTGCTCCAGCCCTTGAGCCTGCTCCTGCGCCACGTGACGCTGGGCGGGTAGAGGGCGGAGGTGGGTGGCTCGCTCCCCCGGGGTCAGCCTGTTGCTGGGCTTGTTGAGCCGGGCCACCGCAGCTGGCTCCCAGGCCGCCCCCTCCTCCTCCCAGAAAGCCCCGAGGGGCCCTTGCCCTGTGGGGTCTAGGGCGTAGAGGCGGCCGTTGGGGCCCACCCAGTGGGAGGGCTGGAGCAGGGGGGTGCGCCGCATCACAAACCCCACCCCTGGCCCAACCCTCAGGCACTCCCACTCCGGCTGTGGAGGCTGCAGGCGGTCCACCATGCCCTGCCAGGGCTCGGTAAGGCAAGCCCTGACCAGATCCGCAGCCCAGCAGTGCCACCCCCTGCTAAGGTGCGCTGGTGGGGGGTGGCGGCAACCTGGGGCTGACTAGCTGTGATAGCCTTGCCGTCCAGCGACTCTGCCCCTCCACATCCGGGCCAAGAGGGCTGGTCTTGGGTAGATGCGGGCGAGGCGGAGGGGGAGGAGCGGATAACTGATAGCAGCTCCGGCTTAGGGTCTTGGGTGCTCCTACCGGCTCGGAGGGCCCTGCTTGCGGCGGAATACACGGCGGCTAGGGCTTTGCCCCGCAAATCCCCCGACTTACCTCCTGTGGACCTGGTCATGTCCATGCGGGGAAGAAGGGACCTCCTGCCTCGTGTTGGCGCAGCTGGACCGCCAAGCGGGAAAGGTTGACTCGCGGGCCCCTGACCAGTGGAGGGGGCGGCTGAGCTGCTCGGCCACAGACCCTGCGTCTCCCGCTCCCCCGGCTGCGCTGACTCACCCCTTGCACACACCTGGGCAGCCCAGGACAGGCCCAGCCACGGACTCCCTCCAGAACGCTCTGCTGTAGCTGGACCCCAGGAGCTATCGAACCGGGAAGGCCTTTCACGGGGCAGGGCAGACGGGTGGATCCCAGACGGGTGGATCCCTTGAGCCCAAGCCCTCTAGCCCCCGATTCATCCCCTGCACCCGCCACAGCCTCCGCCCCCGCCGAGCACGATGCACCAGTAGATCGGGAAGGCCCCGCTGCCCTGCAGCAGCCCTGACGCGAGGGGAAAGCTGTCGGTGAGGTGGCCGTTGACCATCACCTGGCTCTTGGCACCTCGGTGCAGCAGCTGGGCCCAGCGCACATGCCCCTCCCGGCAGAACCCCATGGCCTCCATTGTGTCCTGGAGCAAGCCCCACGACACGTTGTCATAGGCCCCCGCCAGGTCCAAGAACAACAACCAGGCTGGGCTGCCCCAGCTGCTGCAGGTACTCCAGCAGGCCTAGGTGGAACTGCACGTTGTAGCTGATGTCCCTGCCCAGGGTTCTTTTTATATGAGGAGCATTACAAGAGAGAGTGAGACTCAAGAAATAAAGAATAGAGAAGACTACAACAAGCAAGATTCCTCGTACACGATCCCCAAGCACTACACCCAAACACAGCGGTCCACACACCCCAAGCAAAGGTCCACACACCCCAAGCAAAGGTCCACACCACCCAAGCAACCCCCTCCCTAGGACAACGTCAAGACACTCCCCCACACCAACGCCCTCCACCCTAGCTCTACACACCTCCCCAGACCCTAGCTCTACTCACCTCCCCACACAAGCCTAAGCCCAGCCCCTCGACCTGAAGCCTTGAACCCTTCCCCCAACACTCAAACCAAGACCACCTAAGCCCCCGGTCCCCTGACACCCAGATAAACCCCCGAGGCCTAGCCCTCCCCACCCACAGAACGCACGAAGCCCCCAGCAGCAACCCTGCAGCTCAGGCTGGCTCGACGGGGAAGGGGACGGGCCACTGCAAGGAGAGGCGAACAAACAGCTCTCCCCCCCCCCCGCGCCCTGCCCTCCCCCTGCCTAGGCCTCCCTGCTGCCCTCTCCTCCTCCACTCCTCCTGCCCCAACCCTCCCCTCTGCCCCCTCCTGCCCTCCCCTCCGCTCCCTCTCAGGCTGCTTGGCAAACCAGCCCCCCAACGCCTCGGGCCACAGCTGTTCGAAGTGGGCAGCGTCCAGCTCCGGGTCCTTTCCCTTGAACCAGGTGGAGGGCACAGCGTTGCAGAGGCCCACGCGGATGTCCCTCCCCACCCGATGCCAGTCCCGCTTGACGGCCGTGGTGAGGGTGGAGATGACCTCCTCCACAACCCGCCTCGCCACCTGTTGTGGTTGCAGGGCTGTAGCGGCTCCTGAGCTGCGGAGGCGCCACACTGCGCCCAGGTAGGCAACGCGCAGCCGCAGCCACAGCAGGCTGTCAGGGGTCTGAAAGGGGGGGGCCTCGCCGCAGGTGGGGCGCCCACTATGGAGCAGCATGGCGTCGCTTGAGGGGGGGCGGGTGCCTGTGAGGCGGCCGTACACGTCCAGCACCCACTCCCTGGCTGGGACCACGGCGGGGCAGGTCAGGAAGGCGTGGGTGAGGGTCTCCAAGTGCCCCGGCTGGCAGAAGCGGCAGGCGGAAGAGCCCGGGGCAGCCGTACCCTTGAGGATGTGGCCCCACAAGGCCCCCACCATGAGGCTGGCGTGAAGCACCCGCCAGGCCACGATGACATGCTCCCGACGGAGGGTGGGGTCTAGCAGCTCCTTCCACACCTTCGCACACGGCTGGCCCGCCTGATCACCCACAGCCAGCTGGTCCACAGTGTCGGCCCGGGGGGCGGGCTGAGCAACTGGCTGCCTGCCCCCACGCCGCTGCTTGGCCTCCAGCTGCCGCTCAGCCTGCTGGGCCGCCCTCATCTGCGGCGAGGGTCGCTGGTGCGCCCTGGCGGAGGTGTCAAGCCAGCGAGGCGGTTGGCTTCCATGCACCTCCTCGGGGAGCCGCTCCTCCACATCCCTGCCCTGCTGCTCCCGCTCCCCCGCTGCCCCCCTGCTAACCCCCCCGCTGCCCCGCTAACCCCCCCGCTGCCCCCCCGCTAACCCCCCCTGCCCCCCCGCTGCCCCCCCGCTAACCCCCCCGCTGCCCCCCCTGCTGCCCCGCTAACCCCCCCGCTGCCCCCTGGTCTGCCACCTGCTGCGCGCTGGCCTCCCACTTGAGCTCCAGCTCCCTCAGGGCTCCATCAGCCACCACTGCCACCTCTGGTTCGCCCGCTACCCGGGGGGGGCGCACACCCCACAACGCAGGCCACAGGCCCCCACAGGGTGGGTAGAGGGGGTCGGCACTGACGCGCTAGAGCTGGTGGAGGCGCACCCTGGCATGCTTGACAGAGAAGTCCAGCAGGGTGGTGGTGCCCACGCCCCACACCTGAGGGTCCAGCTGCAGGTGAGCCCAGGGGCCCAAGAGCCACTCCTCCTTAGGCCAGGTGCCAGGCCCCTCGTTAGCTGGGTCGGCAGCCTGCCCTCACGCCCCGCCCCCTGCTCCCTTACGCCCTCCACCTCCTCCACGCCCTCGCCCCCTGCCCCCGCCCGGCCCCCTTGCCCACCCCCCTCCCCTGCCAACCGCCCTGGCCCCTCCTTGCTCCAGCCCTTGAGCCTGCTCCTGCGCCACGTGACGCTGGGCGGGTAGAGGGCGGAGGTGGGTGGCTCGCTCCCCCGGGGTCAGCCTGTAGCTGGGCTTGTTGAGCCGGGCCACCGCAGCTGGCTCCCAGGCCGCCCCCTCCTCCTCCCAGAAAGCCCCGAGGGGCCCTTGCCCTGTGGGGTCTAGGGCGTAGAGGCGGCCGTTGGGGCCCACCCAGTGGGAGGGCTGGAGCAGGGGGGTGCGCCGCATCACAAACCCCACCCCTGGCCCAACCCTCAGGCACTCCCACTCCGGCTGTGGAGGCTGCAGGCGGTCCACCATGCCCTGCCAGGGCTCGGGGAGGCAAGCCCTGACCAGATCCGCAGCCCTGCAGTGCCACCCCCTGCTAAGGTGCGCTGGTGGGGGGTGGCGGCAACCTGGGGCTGACTAGCTGTGATAGCCTTGCCGTCCAGCGACTCTGCCCCTCCACATCCGGGCCAAGAGGGCTGGTCTTGGGTAGATGCGGGCGAGGCGGAGGGGGAGGAGCGGATAACTGATAGCAGCTCCGGCTTAGGGTCTTGGGTGCTCCTACCGGCTCGGAGGGCCCTGCTTGCGGCGGAATACACGGCGGCTAGGGCTTTGCCCCGCAAATCCCCCGACTTACCTCCTGTGGACCTGGTCATGTCCATGCGGGGAAGAAGGGACCTCCTGCCTCGTGTTGGCGCAGCTGGACCGCCAAGCGGGAAAGGTTGACTCGCGGGCCCCTGACCAGTGGAGGGGGCGGCTGAGCTGCTCGGCCACAGACCCTGCGTCTCCCGCTCCCCCGGCTGCGCTGACTCACCCCTTGCACACACCTGGGCAGCCCAGGACAGGCCCAGCCACGGACTCCCTCCAGAACGCTCTGCTGTAGCTGGACCCCAGGAGCTATCGAACCGGGAAGGCCTTTCACGGGGCAGGGCAGACGGGTGGATCCCAGACGGGTGGATCCCTTGAGCCCAAGCCCTTAGCCCCCGATTCATCCCCTGCACCCGCCACAGCCTCCGCCCCCGCCGAGCACGATGCACCAGTAGATCGGGAAGGCCCCGCTGCCCTGCAGCAGCCCTGACGCGAGGGGAAAGCTGTCGGTGAGGTGGCCGTTGACCATCACCTGGCTCTTGGCACCTCGGTGCAGCAGCTGGGCCCAGCGCACATGCCCCTCCCGGCAGAACCCCATGGCCTCCATTGTGTCCTGGAGCAAGCCCCACGACACGTTGTCATAGGCCCCCGCCAGGTCCAAGAACAACAACCAGGCTGGGCTGCCCCAGCTGCTGAAGGTACTCCAGCAGGCCTAGGTGGAACTACACGCTGTAGCTGATGTCCCTGCCCAGGGTTCTTTTTATATGAGGAGCATTACAAGAGAGAGTGAGACTCAAGAAATAAAGAATAGAGAAGACTACAACAAGCAAGATTCCTCGTACACGATCCCCAAGCACTACACCCAAACACAGCGGTCCACACACCCCAAGCAAAGGTCCACACACCCCAAGCAAAGGTCCACACCACCCAAGCAACCCCCTCCCTAGGACAACGTCAAGACACTCCCCCACACCAACGCCCTCCACCCTAGCTCTACACACCTCCCCAGACCCTAGCTCTACTCACCTCCCCACACAAGCCTAAGCCCAGCCCCTCGACCTGAAGCCTTGAACCCTTCCCCCAACACTCAAACCAAGACCACCTAAGCCCCCGGTCCCCTGACACCCAGATAAACCCCCGAGGCCTAGCCCTCCCCACCCACAGAACGCACGAAGCCCCCAGCAGCAACCCTGCAGCTCAGGCTGGCTCGACGGGGAAGGGGACGGGCCACTGCAAGGAGAGACGAACAAACAGCTCTCCCCCCCCCCCGCGCCCTGCCCTCCCCCTGCCTAGGCCTCCCTGCTGCCCTCTCCTCCTCCACTCCTCCTGCCCCAACCCTCCCCTCTGCCCCCTCCTGCCCTCCCCTCCGCTCCCTCTCAGGCTGCTTGGCAAACCAGCCCCCCAACGCCTCGGGCCACAGTTGTTCGAAGTGGGCAGCGTCCAGCTCCGGGTCCTTTCCCTTGAACCAGGTGGAGGGCACAGCGCCGCAGAGGCCCACGCGGATGTCCCTCCCCACCCGATGCCAGTCCTGCTTGACGGCCGTGGTGAGGGTGGAGATGACCTCCTCCACAACCCGCCTCGCCACCTGTTGTGGCTGCAGGGCTGTAGCGGCTCCTGAGCTGCGGAGGCGCCACACTGTGCCCAGGTAGGCAACGCGCAGCCGCAGCCACAGCAGGCTGTCAGGGGGCTGAAAGGGGGGGCCCTCGCCGCAGGTGGGGCGCCCACTATGGAGCAGCATGGCGTCGCTTGAGGGGGGGCGGGTGCCTGTGAGGCGGCCGTACACGTCCAGCACCCACTCCCTGGCTGGGACCACGGCGGGGCAGGTCAGGAAGGCGTGGGTGAGGGTCTCCAAGTGCCCCGGCTGGCAGAAGCGGCAGGCAGAAGAGTACGGGGCAGCCGTACCCTTGAGGATGTGGCCCCACAAGGCCCCCACCATGAGGCTGGCGTGAAGCACCCGCCAGGCCACGATGACATGCTCCCGACGGAGGGTGGGGTCTAGCAGCTCCTTCCACACCTTCGCACACGGCTGGCCCGCCTGATCACCCACAGCCAGCTGGTCCACAGTGTCGGCCCGGGGGGCGGGCTGAGCAACTGGCTGCCTGCCCCCACGCCGCTGCTGGGCCTCCAGCTGCCGCTCAGCCTGCTGGGCCGCCCTCATCTGCGGCGAGGGTCGCTGGTGCGCCCTGGCGGAGGTGTCAAGCCAGCGAGGCGGTTGGCTTCCATGCACCTCCTCGGGGAGCCGCTCCTCCACATCCCTGCCCTGCTGCTCCCGCTCCCCCGCTGCCCCCCTGCTAACCCCCCCGCTGCCCCGCTAACCCCCCCGCTGCCCCCCCGCTAACCCCCCCTGCCTCCCCGCTGCCCCCCCGCTAACCCCCCCGCTGCCCCCCCTGCTGCCCCGCTAACCCCCCCGCTGCCCCCTGGTCTGCCACCTGTTGCGCGCTGGCCTCCCACTTGAGCTCCAGCTCCCTCAGGGCTCCATCAGCCACCACTGCCACCTCTGGTTCGCCCGCTACCCGGGGGGGGCGCACACCCCACAACGCAGGCCACAGGCCCCCACAGGGTGGGTAGAGGGGGTCGGCACTGACGCGCTAGAGCTGGTGGAGGCGCACCCTGGCATGCTTGACAGAGAAGTCCAGCAGGGTGGTGGTGCCCACGCCCCACACCTGAGGGTCCAGCTGCAGGTGAGCCCAGGGGCCCAAGAGCCACTCCTCCTTAGGCCAGGTGCTAGGCCCCTCGTTAGCTGGGTCGGCAGCCTGCCCTCACGCCCCGCCCCCTGCTCCCTTACGCCCTCCACCTCCGCCACGCCCTCGCCCCCTGCCCCCGCCCGGCCCCCTTGCCCACCCCCCTCCCCTGCCAACCGCCCTGGCCCCTCCTTGCTCCAGCCCTTGAGCCTGCTCCTGCGCCACGTGACGCTGGGCGGGTAGAGGGCGGAGGTGGGTGGCTCGCTCCCCCGGGGTCAGCCTGTAGCTGGGCTTGTTGAGCCGGGCCACCGCAGCTGGCTCCCAGGCCGCCCCCTCCTCCTCCCAAAAAGCCCCGAGGGGCCCTTGCCCTGTGGGGTCTAGGGCGTAGAGGCGGCCGTTGGGGCCCACCCAGTGGGAGGGCTGGAGTAGGGGGGTGCGCCGCATCACAAACCCCACCCCTGGCCCAACCCTCAGGCACTCCCACTCCGGTTGTGGAGGCTGCAGGCGGTCCACCATGCCCTGCCAGGGCTCGGTAAGGCAAGCCCTGACCAGATCCGCAGCCCAGCAGTGCCACCCCCTGCTAAGGTGCGCTGGTGGGGGGTGGCGGCAACCTGGGGCTGACTAGCTGTGATAGCCTTGCCGTCCAGCGACTCTGCCCCTCCACATCCGGGCCAAGAGGGTTGGTCTTGGGTAGATGCGGGCGAGGCGGAGGGGGAGGAGCGGATAACTGATAGAAGCTCCGGCTTAGGGTCTTGGGTGCTCCTACCGGCTCGGAGGGCCCTGCTTGCGGCGGAATACACGGCGGCTAGGGCTTTGCCCCGCAAATCCCCCGACTTACCTCCTGTGGACCTGGTCATGTCCATGCGGGGAAGAAGGGACCTCCTGCCTCGTGTTGGCGCAGCTGGACCGCCAAGCGGGAAAGGTTGACTCGCGGGCCCCTGACCAGTGGAGGGGGCGGCTGAGCTGCTCGGCCACAGACCCTGCGTCTCCCGCTCCCCCGGCTGCGCTGACTCACCCCTTGCACACACCTGGGCAGCCCAGGACAGGCCCAGCCACGGACTCCCTCCAGAACGCTCTGCTGTAGCTGGACCCCAGGAGCTATCGAACCGGGAAGGCCTTTCACGGGGCAGGGCAGACGGGTGGATCCCAGACGGGTGGATCCCTTGAGCCCAAGCCCTTAGCCCCCGATTCATCCCCTGCACCCGCCACAGCCTCCGCCCCCGCCGAGCACGATGCACCAGTAGATCGGGAAGGCCCCGCTGCCCTGCAGCAGCCCTGACGCGAGGGGAAAGCTGTCGGTGAGGTGGCCGTTGACCATCACCTGGCTCTTGGCACCTCGGTGCAGCAGCTGGGCCCAGCGCACATGCCCCTCCCGGCAGAACCCCATGGCCTCCATTGTGTCCTGGAGCAAGCCCCACGACACGTTGTCATAGGCCCCCGCCAGGTCCAAGAACAACAACCAGGCTGGGCTGCCCCAGCTGCTGCAGGTACTCCAGCAGGCCTAGGTGGAACTGCACGTTGTAGCTGATGTCCCTGCCCAGGGTTCTTTTTATATGAGGAGCATTACAAGAGAGAGTGAGACTCAAGAAATAAAGAATAGAGAAGACTACAACAAGCAAGATTCCTCATACACGATCCCCAAGCACTACACCCAAACACAGCGGTCCACACACCCCAAGCAAAGGTCCACACACCCCAAGCAAAGGTCCACACCACCCAAGCAACCCCCTCCCTAGGACAACGTCAAGACACTCCCCCACACCAACGCCCTCCACCCTAGCTCTACACACCTCCCCAGACCCTAGCTCTACTCACCTCCCCACACAAGCCTAAGCCCAGCCCCTCGACCTGAAGCCTTGAACCCTTCCCCCAACACTCAAACCAAGACCACCTAAGCCCCCGGTCCCCTGACACCTAGATAAACCCCCGAAGCCTAGCCCTCCCCACCCACAGAACGCACGAAGCCCCCAGCAGCAACCCTGCAGCTCAGGCTGGCTCGACGGGGAAGGGGACGGGCCACTGCAAGGAGAGGCGAACAAACAGCTCTCCCCCCCCCCCCGCGCCCTGCCCTCCCCCTGCCTAGGCCTCTCTGCTGCCCTCTCCTCCTCCACTCCTCCTGCCCCAACCCTCCCCTCTGCCCCCTCCTGCCCTCCCCTCCGCTCCCTCTCAGGCTGCTTGGCAAACCAGCCCCCCAACGCCTCGGGCCACAACTGTTCTAAGTGGGCAGCGTCCAGCTCCGGGTCCTTTCCCTTGAACCAGGTGGAGGGCACAGCGCCGCAGAGGCCCACGCGGATGTCCCTCCCCACCCGATGCCAGTCCCGCTTGACGGCCGTGGTGAGGGTGGAGATGACCTCCTCCACGACCCGCCTCGCCACCTGTTGTGGCTGCAGGGCTGTAGCGGCTCCTGAGCTGCGGAGGCGCCACACTGCGCCCAGGTAGGCAACGCGCAGCCGCAGCCACAGCAGGCTGTCAGGGGGCTGAAAGGGGGGGGCCTCGCCGCAGGTGGGGCGCCCACTATGGAGCAGCATGGCGTCGCTTGAGGGGGGGCGGGTGCCTGTGAGGCGGCCGTACACGTCCAGCACCCACTCCCTGGCTGGGACCACGGCGGGGCAGGTCAGGAAGGCGTGGGTGAGGGTCTCCAAGTGCCCCGGCTGGCAGAAGCGGCAGGCAGAAGAGTACGGGGCAGCCGTACCCTTGAGGATGTGGCCCCACAAGGCCCCCACCATGAGGCTGGCGTGAAGCACCCGCCAGGCCACGATGACATGCTCCCGACGGAGGGTGGGGTCTAGCAGCTCCTTCCACACCTTCGCACACGGCTGGCCCGCCTGATCACCCACAGCCAGCTGGTCCACAGTGTCGGCCCGGGGGGCGGGCTGAGCAACTGGCTGCCTGCCCCCACGCCGCTGCTTGGCCTCCAGCTGCCGCTCAGCCTGCTGGGCCGCCCTCATCTGCGGCGAGGGTCGCTGGTGCGCCCTGGCGGAGGTGTCAAGCCAGCGAGGCGGTTGGCCTCCATGCACCTCCTCGGGGAGCCGCTCCTCCACATCCCTGCCCTGCTGCTCCCGCTCCCCCGCTGCCCCCCTGCTAACCCCCCCGCTGCCCCGCTAACCCCCCCGCTGCCCCCCCGCTAACCCCCCCTGCCCCCCCGCTGCCCCCCCGCTAACCCCCCCGCTGCCCCCCCTGCTGCCCCGCTAACCCCCCCGCTGCCCCCTGGTCTGCCACCTGCTGCGCGCTGGCCTCCCACTTGAGCTCCAGCTCCCTCAGAGCTCCATCAGCCACCACTGCCACCTCTGGTTCGCCCGCTACCCGGGGGGGGCGCACACCCCACAACGCAGGCCACAGGCCCCCACAGGGTGGGTAGAGGGGGTCGGCACTGACGCGCTGGAGCTGGTGGAGGCGCACCCTGGCATGCTTGACAGAGAAGTCCAGCAGGGTGGTGGTGCCCATGCCCCACACTTGAGGGTCCAGCTGCAGGTGAGCCCAGGGGCCCAAGAGCCACTCCTCCTTAGGCCAGGTGCCAGGCCCCTCGTTAGCTGGGTCGGCAGCCTGCCCTCACGCCCCGCCCCCTGCTCCCTTACGCCCTCCACCTCCTCCACGCCCTCGCCCCCTGCCCCCGCCCGGCCCCCTTGCCCACCCCCCTCCCCTGCCAACCGCCCTGGCCCCTCCTTGCTACAGCCCTTGAGCCTGCTCCTGCGCCACGTGACGCTGGGCGGGTAGAGGGCGGAGGTGGGTGGCTCGCTCCCCCGGGGTCAGCCTGTAGCTGGGCTTGTTGAGCCGGGCCACCGCAGCTGGCTCCCAGGCCGCCCCCTCCTCCACCCAGAAAGCCCCGAGGGGCCCTTGCCCTGTGGGGTATAGGGCGTAGAGGCGGCCGTTGGGGCCCACTCAGTGGGAGGGCTGGAGCAGGGGGGTGCGCCGCATCACAAACCCCACCCCTGGCCCAACCCTCAGCAACCTGGGGCTGACTAGCTGTGCTAGCCTTGCCGTCCAGCGACTCTGCCCCTCCACATCCGGGCCAAGAGGGCTGGTCTGGGGTAGAAGCGGGCGAGGCGGAGGGGGAGGAGCGGATAACTGATAGCAGCTCCGGCTTAGGGTCTTGGGTGCTCCTACCGGCTCGGAGGGCCCTGCTTGCGGCGGAATACACGGCGGCTAGGGCTTTGCCCCGCAAATCCCCCGACTTACCTCCTGTGGACCTGGTCATGTCCATGCGGGGAAGAAGGGACCTCCTGCCTCGTGTTGGCGCAGCTGGACCGCCAAGCGGGAAAGGTTGACTCGCGGGCCCCTGACCAGTGGAGGGGGCAGCTGAGCTGCTCGGCCACAGACCCTGCGTCTCCCGCTCCCCCGGCTGCGTTGACTCACCCCGTGCACACACCTGGGCAGCCCAGGACAGGCCCAGCCACGGACTCCCTTCAGAACGCTCTGCTGTAGCTGGACCCCAGGAGCTATCGAACCGGGAAGGCCTTTCACGGGGCAGGGCAGACGGGTGGATCCTAGGACCCTTGAGCTCAAGCCCTCTAGCCCCCGACTCATCCCCTGCCCCCGCCACAGCCTCCGCCCCCGCCGAGCACGATGCACCAGTAGATCGGGGTGGCCCCGGTGCCCTGCAGCAGCCTTGACGCGAGGGGAAAGCTATCGGTGAGGTGGCCGTTGACCATCACCTGGCTCTTGGCACCCCGGAGCAAGCCCCACGACACGTTGTCATCGGCCCCGGCCAGGTCCAGGAACAACAACCAGGCTGGGCTGCCCCGCTGCTGCAGGTACTCCAGCAGGCCTAGGTGGAACTGCACGCTGTCGTTGATGTCCCTGCCCGGGAAGAAAGCGGACTGAGAGGGGGACACCATCAGGTCCAAGGGCAGCTGCAGCCGGTCCTCCACTGCCCTGGCCACCGGATGCACATCGCAGTTGAGGAGCGTGATGGGCCGGTAGCCGGCCACCTGGTCCCTCGGCTTGCCAGCTTTGGGCACGAGATGGATGATGCCGGTGAGGAAGTCAGCCAGGGGGGCAGGGTCAGCGGTGTCTGCAATGGCCTCTTGCAACATGGCCCGCAGCGGCCGCCTTAGCGGCCGGTCATAGACCTCCATGGGTAGCCCATCTAGCCCCCAGGCCTTGCTGTGCGCCCAACCCTGCAGAGCCCGGCCCAGCTCCTCCTCTGACAGCATAGGGTTGCCATCGGGGCCCTCGGCAGCTCGGGCCTGGGTGGGGGTGAGGTGGGAGGCGAGGCTGCCCAGCAGGGTGGCGCGTGTAGCTGTGTCCACCGGCTTGGCTGCGTAGACTCCGGTAGGCTCTGTGTCTGAGTAGTGCTGCTGGAAAGCCCTGCACGTTGCCTTCACCCCGGCCGGGGTGGTGAGGTCTGCTGGCTGACCTGGCTGTCCGGGGAGCTGGAGAGAGGAGATGAGGGTGGGGGTGTGCGCGGGCTGGTCGCGATGGTAGAAGTGGAAGGAGGAGCGGTCGCCGTAGACTAGCAAGGACTGCTTGGCGCCCTGCCATAGCTGCGGCCTCTCCCAGGTGTTGCGCTGCTTGCAGGGCAGCACGTTGCTTGCCGGCTTGCCTTTGCCAGTGCTGAGCCTCTAGCTGGTGTCCTGCCCGCCGTGCCCCCCTCGCCTCAGAGCTGGAGCTGGATAAGGGGATGCCAAAATGGCGCCCGCGAGGCCTCGCCATGGCTGGCTGGGCAGCTGGCTGAGCGCTGCCTCTCCTCGCCTACGCTGAGCCTCCCGCTGCCTCACCTCCCGCCCGGCCCACCTGTCATCCGAAGAGGGGCGCGAAGGGGCTTTCGCGGCGGCGTTTAGGCAGCGGGGAGGCTGACTGCCCTGCAACTCAAATGACCCAATCCACACTGTGACGAACCGGCTGCCCAGCCCGGTGGAGGGACCAAGCTCCTGGGCTTGGAGAGGGGCAACTGCGCCAGGCCCTGTGACCTCCGTGAGGCAATGGGCGGTGGGGACAGCTGCCTCGGCATCCATGGGGTCAAGGGATGGAGGGCTGGCGCAAGGTTTCCCATGCACTCACTGCCCGGCTGCTGCTAGGCCCCTGGCTGTGGCAGCTCTCAGCTTCAGGGCCGCGACCTTGCCCTTGGAGGCCAGCACCGCGCCCTTGGTGAGGGCCTTACCCAACAGCCCCAAGTGCCTCGGGAAGCGTGGAGAGGCTGGTGAGGGAAAACCGGCAAGGGAGCTCGTGGCAAGAGACACCTCGAGAGGCCCGGGATGAACAACGGGAGATTCAACAAGGGGGGGAGGGGCGGCCCAAGGGGGGTCTAGGGGGGCTGCAGAGTGGGAAGAGGGATATGGGGGGACAACACTCAGCGGGGCGGGACAGAACAAGGCGCATGAGCCCTCAACACAAAAGCTCCACGGGCGCTAGGCTGGAAGGTGGTGGGCGTTGGGAAGAGGGTAGTGAGCAAGGGGCTACATAAAGAGAGAAAAAACAACCGACGGCGTCTTGTCACAACTTCGCCTCCGGCATTATATCATACGTTCTTTAGGCAATTGTGGTGTCATTGAACTTGTTGCAATAGCCAACAATGTATGCAGTTAGCATCATTTTGGCACATTTGATGTCACAATTGATGACGGTGCTGTTAGTAACAGCATTACGGTGCTGTTAGTAACGGCGTTACAAACTGACAACACTACCAATTTCATGTCGAGAGCACCATTGTGTAAGAGCATCAACCATAGAGCCGCGGTGCTTAATGAAGAGACGGCTGATAAATAAGACTCCACTTTGTGCACCTTGCTTTGAAGTGCGTTACAGAAAGTCCCGAACCAGGCCAAGCAGCCTAACGGCTGACGGCTTAAGCGGTGTAAGCCACCTATCTCGATAGATACAACACCACTCTCAAGTCACACGAGGTTGGATGCTGGCGCGCAATTGCTGCTCCAACATCGCGGTGGATGCACTGTCGCCCGTCCCATGGTGCCCTAACCTGTAGACAATAACGGGTGCAAGAGGTGCACAAGAAGTTGCAGGAAGATTGTGGGCATCATCATTGGTGCACTAAACTATTCTGTGCACTGTACTTCATGTTGCGATGAGGTGTGCGAGTGGCATGTCATCCTTGCCCTCCCACCTGAAAGCTTTGCGCTCGCTGTGCTCATGTAGTTTGCGGGCTAGCACACTGTCCCAAAGCTCTGCTGTCAACAAGGGTTGTGCACTGCCATAGACCGCTGCTTGTACAGCTGCCAAGAACTTGGCAATCTCTCTCCCTACAAACCACGAGAAGGCAACACAACAATGCACGGTTCTGGACTTAAACAATACACTTCTTGTACACATGTAAGAAGTACAACATTGACAATCAAGAGGCTCCCAAGCTATGAATGAGTATGCATGTTGTGGCACCGCCAAAGACTAATGCATTGTATGCTGCTATTCATAATGTTGATGATTTCTAAGAGGGCCTCTAACAACTTGTGGACGTCAATGTTTCATTGGGTGTTTTGTGTACAAAGCGTGTACAAAGCATGAAGAACCCACATCCCTTGTGCGGAGGGATGAGGGAAGGCCCGTCATGCATGTTGCCTTACCAGAAAAACCTTCCATGGCAGCAGCAGCTGCAGGCAGCTTAGCTTCTACTCCGGCTAGGATCTCAATGCGATCTGAGCTAGCTTTGCGTCCTCGCACCAATGCCTGCATTAGTAAATAGATGCTACAAAGAGTGCATTGGTGTGCCAAACGATGTTTTGTAGTACCTCCTACTACCCAACTCTCTTATTTCACTCATCAAGAACAGCATGTGCGACCAAGTGGGTCACAGCGGTCGGCTAGCTGCAGTTCTGCCCCTGACATCGCGCAGTCACACCGGTCATAGCGACCACTGCGGCTTCGTCGTGTGCATTGCCGCTGTGTAGCACTGCTATGCTGGCCTTGTAAATTGAAGTTATACAAGTTAACTGCAACGCCTCAGCTTTTCCGGGTTTGTAAACGACCGAGGCCGAAGCAGTTCCGAGTGAACGCTCGAGACCGACGCCAGGGGCCGGAGGCCCCTGGCGGAGGTCGAGAGCGTTCACGAGGAACTGCGAGGCCTCGGTCGTTTACAAACCCGGAAAAGCTTCGTCATTGCAGTTATCCTCATCGTAATGAGCGAGGTAGAGGCGATTATCAAGTATATCTGAGGTCCGCAGCCTGTCAATCATACAAAAGCGTACCCCGCGGCCCGGCAATTATGCAAAAGCTTACACCGCGGCCTGGCAATTATACAAAAGTGCGGTCAACGCCGGGCCTATCATGTCAAGTTTTATACATCCAAACGGCTTAGCGGCTAATGCGGTACGCTTGCCTTGTTCATCCCGAGCTAACCAAGCCTGCCCGGAGCCCAAAGCTCGGTGTTTACATGCCAACCTGGCATACATAAGCATACTTGCCAGCGTGGCATCACCTCTAAGCTAAGCTTCCGCGCTTAGTCGTATTGGTGAGGTGCTATCGCGCAAGTCGTTTGACTCGTGACTTGCAACTTGCAACGTGCAAGCCATACTTGCAAGTTTCGAAAAGCTGCAGAGTACGCGTAGCTAGCTATCGGAGGGGTCCTCATGGCTGGAGTGCGACTGAGATCGGTAGAATAGTGGCTCCGTTCACCCACGACTTATGTAATGGATAATCGGCGGGCCGAGTACATTATGCGAAAATAATGGACGAGTCCGAGGCGATGCGGACATACACACCGAGGCGCAGCCGAGGTGTGTATGGCCGCGGAGACGAGGACGAGTCCATTAGATTCGCGTAATGTGCGAGGTTGAGGCGATTATCTGGTATATCTGAGGTCCGCGGCCCGTCAATTATACAAAAGTGCTCCCCGCGGCCCGTCAATTATACAAAAGTACTCCCCGCGGCCCGTCAATTATACAAAATGGCAGTCAACGTTACGTCAAATATCTGAAGTTTTTGACGACGAAGTGGCTTAGCAGCAACGACAAAGCGTTCTATTTGTCTATTCGCAATGAGCGCGGCCTGCCCAAAGCCCGAAGCTTCCAGTCAACATGCCAGCATGGCAATTATAAGTATACATGCCAGCCTGGCAATAGGCCGCTAAGCTACCGTGCTTTGTTGCATTTGTTGCGTTGAGGTTGCAATAGTTGCGGCTTGCAGGTCGCGACTTGCAGGTTTCGACGTGCAAGCCTTACATGCAACTAGCACACTCGCGACTTGCGGTACACTTGTGGAACACGCGGAGTAAGCTGCTCGCACTTTGCAGCCTTGATATACTCATCCGAGTTATGAAAAGTTATTTGATCCCGTATTTTGCATACACTTCAGATATGGTGTATTATTTGATCCTGTATTTTGCATACACCTCAGATATGCAATCATATTGCAAACTAGCAACTGCAATGTGATGATGATGACGACGACGACGACGAATACAAGCACACAACATAACTATACCTTACTTGCTGATTAAAACTATACTGCCTGCTTTGTACCCCATCTTAATGAGCTTCACTTCAAAGGCCGCACTCCAATACAGTGACTGTGCTCCCCTCATACCTGCATCTTTTGGACCAGCCCAACAGCAGCTTGGGCACCTGCCTCGCCCTCCACGGTGCCTGCTTTGCATATGTACCTGCTCACAATTTGCGGATGCAAAACAATTGTGACTTTCTACTCATCATCACCTTCGCAAGGAGCTGACAAATCTTAGTTATGGAGCCAAAAAGGTATCCCCAACCTCCCTCCATCCCCTGCCCCCCTCTTGCTCTGCCTACAACTCTCCCCCATGCGCAGCATCTACCTCCTATCCCACCATCTACCATCACCTAGCTCCAGTGACCACACAGAGCAATCACCGTTCTGCCAACTGCCCACCACCCAGCTACCCGTCAGGCACCATACTACCCCATCAAGGGCTCACTTGTCAAGGTACAAGCGCAGCAGCTGCAACCGCTCCTCCTCCCGCGGCAGAGCAAACTCAAGTGCTTCATCCATACGGTCCAGCACTGCATCGTCCAAATCGCCTGGGGCGTTGGGAGGCAACCGGGGAAAAACACAGAGGTAAAGCAAAGGCAAAGTGGGAGCTGGGGCAAAACATTCCTTAGCTCACGGTAAGAAGGCCCTTGCTGATGAAAGGCCAAAGGGGAGAGGGAGGATTAGGGTTGAGGCGCCATGAGGTGTTAGCTGGGAGACTTTTGTAGCTAATCAGTGGCTGCACACGCCAGTGAGACATCGAGGAATGCGTAGGCATGACCCACACAGCAGAGTGACACAAGTTGGGGTGGGAGCAAAGTAGAAATACCCAATTATTACAACCAGCATGCATGCAATGAAGGGAGTAGCCAAGGTGGGGTTGCACCCTCCTTGCTAGTTTCCACCCTCCGCTCCATGCGACTTCACCCTCTGTCCACCCGTGTCTCCCACACCTCTGCGCTTCTGCCCACAGTCTCCTCTGGCTGCCTGCCCACCTGCCTCTTTGCCAGTCCTGCACCTCTTACTCACCTGGCCGGTTGGTGGCGATGACGACCATGAAATCCTTGCTCTGGTCCCCGGTGCGGAACAGCAGGGCGTTGAGAGCACCGCGCAGCCCTTCACTCATGGCGTCGCTACACCCACACGGCAGGCAGGCAGTTCGCACAGCAGCCAGGCAGGCAGGAGGCCAGATAACGATGACAACGATGAGTCAGACAAGCAGGAAGGCAGGCAGCCGGTTTGATAAGTGGGATGCCGGTGAGTTGGATAGCAGACACGGTAGAAAGCTGGCAGCGTACCTACGGCGGCCCAGGAAGGCGTCCGCCTCATCAATGAATAGCAGTAGCCCCTTGCTGGACCTCTCCGCCCAATCAAACGCCTGGCAGCAGCACGTCCAGCAGCACATGCCCACCAGAGCACATCAGCCACAGATGCTGCAACAGTGGGCCCCATAGATTCACACAGTACTCATGCAATCCGGCTGTTCTTTATGGTTGACCGTGCAGGCTACACACCTTCACTCCATGGCAGCCATACAGCCTGCCTATTGACGGCTTGCACGGTCAGCATCACACCCACCGTGTCCTATTTAGACCCTTGGGTCTCTGAGGCAGCTCAATGCAGGAACGCTGACAGGCGGGTGTCATGTAAAGATGATGACATTGATGCTGATGAGTGAGGCCAGGTTCACACCTGGTGCAGTTGAGTGACGGCCTTGCCCTCCAAAGGCGCCACATCACCACCGCTCATGATGGCGTAGTCCAGGCCGCTGGTGCGGGCCAAGCGCTTGGCCGCCATAGTTTTGCCAGTGCCGGGTGGCCCTGCCACCCCCCAGGTCCACCCCAACATCCATCATCACCACCACCATCATAACATGGCATCCATCTGCCGGCATTGCTACAGCACACAGCCTGAGTACCCCTAGACTCATTGTGTGATGTTTCACACTCACATGATGCACGCATGCATTGTTTTGGTGCAGGGAAAGCAGGTCAGGGCAGGCCAGGCCAGGCCGAGTGGTGCTAAACAGGGTGGACTGAGCCTTGAAGAAGCAAGGCGGCTAGGCTAGCTAGGCAGGGCTGGGCGGGATGGGGTGAGGTGGAGGGGGTTGGTGGTGAAGGATGGGGTTGAAGGGGCAAAGAGGGAGTGGGTGGTGGTGGATGGGATGACCCTCCTCCTCACCTGGACCCCCTGACTGACAGCATGACTAAGGCCACCAAACTGGACAAGTTGGCTAACAAATGCGATACATGGATAGAAACTTTCTGGCCATGAAAGGTGGGCGTGCTGGGCTTGGCTCTGTGTGTGGCGCACCGTAGAAGAGCATGTGTCTAAAGGGGGCTCCATGCTTGCGTGTGTTGGCTGCTGAGGCGGCCAGCATGCGCACGTTGTTGTGCAGGCCCCCAGGCAGGATGATGTCACTGCAGCCGAGTCACAGCCAAGGACAGCGCAGCAACCTTGCAGTGTTGGTAAAGGTGCTGACCCGAGCACTGATATCCACTGCACTGATGCACGAGTTTTCATGCGCTGATGTTAGCAGACACCCTGAAGAGTGGGTCAAGGTTCCCATGCGCATATGTTAGCAGAGCCAGGTCATGGGCCGGTCACAACATGAAGTACAGCATGCTGTTTGCGTCATGAGCAAGGGGTGTGGAGTAGAGCAGCGTTCTGCACAAGTCAAGAGCAGCATTGTGACACGCCTGTGCTCTCCAGCCCCTGAGGGCACCCACCCTACACCTTGACTTCTACGGTGATGTGACATTGCCACTTTGTCACACCTCACACATCCCTCTTCACACATGCAGCAGCATACAAGCTGGCATGACCAGCCATGCATGTGGGGCCAGTCACACACCTGAAGTCTTTTTTGATTTCCTCAGTGCCCTTGGCTGGGGTGGAGCGCCAGGAGCTGGGCTTCCACACATTGAAGCGGGACGTCTCCCGCACCTGGCAGCCACACCCAGGCAGGCAGGGAAGGGCAGGGGCAAGCATGGCCGTACCAGCAAAGCATCAAAAGAAGGTTCAACACCCTGCCTCGCCAGGCCTACCCTGGGCCTTGGCCTGCAACCTCTCCGTTCCGCAAGCCGCACAGTGCTCAGGCAACTTTGCACCCAGACACACCCCGTCCCTGCATGAATCTGTGTAAGCCACTTCAGGCGCTGCTGGAGAACAGGTTGCCTGGTCACGGGACAGCAAAACTCCATTGAGCTCCTTTAAATCCAGTCTTTCTACCATCTTTACCTACCAGCACCAGCCCTCCTCCCACACCGCCCTGCCAATGGCACCCTCACTTCCCCATGTTCCCACCGCACCCCACCCACCCAAACCTACCCTGAGCCACCCCTACCCACACTCACCAGCTTAGGCGTGCCCAGCCACCTCTCCACCGCTCCACCCACGACCCTGGCCCCCTCCCGGGTACCAAACAGCAGAGCAAACAGCGCCCCTGTCGCCCCCAAGGTGGTGGCCAGCTTGTTGCTGTCTGTCAGCAGCTCGACAGCAGCGGACCCCAGGTTGGCCATCAGGGCATTCAGGTACTCAATAGCTGCCCTGCCCTGCAGCAGCAGCAGCAACAGCAGCAGCAGCAGCAAGAGCAGCAGCAGCAGCAGCAGCATCTCATCGTCCTGCTCGCACTCACACCTTGCCTCCTCCTTCCCACATCCCCTTGCCTGTGACCCACCCACCCACCACTTTGCCTCCTCCCTGGGGGCTCCCTTCCACTGCCCCGCACCTCTTCCTGGTACTTCAGCAGGGCTGCACGCCGGTTGATGTCTTCGTTCTCGCGCGCCTCCTTGGCCCTCCCCTCAGCCTCGGCTAGCGCCCTCTCCCGCTGGATCTGCTTTTGCATGTCGGCTGCGTATGCCTCAGCTGCGCGACGCTCCGCCTGCACCGGGCAGGACACGGCAGGTGAGGTGAGGGGCCAGGTAGTGGCGACCTCTTTAGGCAGGGCAGGCAGGTGGGGCTGGACAAGTGGCACCACAATGCAAGGGCTAGGCGGGCAGCAGGAGCCAGTGGTGGAGGTGGCCAGGCAGCAGCAGGAGGGGCACAACAGAGATGTGATGGTGGGTGGGTGGGCGTGAGGAGCGGTGGGCCGAGGAGGTAAGGAGGAGGGAAGAGCAACTGAGCAGCAACTCCATGCCAGAACGCATTGTGTGACGGCAAGGCAGAAGGTGTGATCATCATAGCAGCACTATGACAGGGTTTAACAAGCTACATGGCACAGGTGGGTGACTGGGCTAGAGACTGAAGGAGCAGGGGGCAAGGAGCAGTGAGGCTGACAGACCCCTACTAAGGTTAGGGGTAATGTTAGGTCTTGATATTAAAAGTGGGTGACAGATATGGTTGGATGAGCTGTGGAAGGGGGGCAGCAGGGGTTGGGTGCAAAGAATGCGAGGAAGGAGCAACAAAGGCAGCTGCTCCCTCAGCATGGCAGGGCATGCGAAGGCAATCAGGTTTATCATTAGAGCCAGAGCAGGTTTGTGATGGAGCCTTGTACAGAGTTGAGAGACCCACTTAGTTATGGAAAGTGGCATACACATCAGTGCGCCAGTGGTCAGGAGCAAGTGCTGATGGGGTCAAGTTGGTAGTAATGCCCCACTGAACCTTACTCGACCTTTGTACCGGACCTCACAGCACTTTTACCGGTATACCTTCCGGCGCGAGCAATCGACCAATCGAATTGACCAGCGGAGCGCCACGGAGACAATGAGGAAGCTGACTCGGCTAGGGGGTCAGCAATTGAAGTTACGCTGGGTAAAAAGCTGCGCAGTCAATTTGGGGTGGACATTTGGCACTAAAACTTGCACTGAGGTCTGCTATGGCGCACAAGTTTGAATATGCTGCCGGCTTGGACTGAGCTTCCCAAGTAACCGCATACATCAACAATCCACCCTGGTTGGCAAATCCATCGGTCAACCCTGACCCCATCGTCAGACTATGCGCATGGTGTTTCAAGTCACTTAGGGGTTCCAGCAGCTCTGCACTGCCATCCATGACAGTGGTGATGTGTGCCATGCTGTGCTGTGTTGTTTGAGAGGTGACATGGGGCCGGGGTCTGCTGCAGCTTAGCGTTGCTTGCCTGGATCTGCTGCTCAATACGCAGCCGCTCTGCCTCCTGCCGGGCTGATGCCTCCTCCTGCAGCTTGACCAGTTCTGCATTGCGCTGCAAGGCAGGGAGGCAAGGCAAGGCAAGGCATGGGGGACACAGGCGCACACAAGTGACAGGTAGGCAGCGGGCAGGGCAGAGGAGTGGGTAGTGGAAATAGGAAGGAAAGGAGCAATTGTGAGTGTGAGAGTGAGTGAGTGTGATGTGAAGCTGAGTCTACCTAACCTGCAATGGCCTCCTGCGCTGCCGTTGTCCAGCCTGGCTCACCTGCCTTTGCAGCTCATGCTCAGCCATCATGCGCTTGCGAGTCAGCTCATCCTCGTACTGCTTCATGCGGGCGCCAACCTGGGGATATGACAAGGCAATGTAGGATGCAGTTAGTCCTTTGACCTTGCTGGGCTACGTTGCTTGAGTGTGTGGTGTAAAGTGCCTGGACCACGCACGGGTTGAACATGACACAACACGTACAATGAGCAGAGCTCATACACGATGGCGCAAAATCTTGTACCCGTGGCCCGTGGCAGGGCAGGGTGGGACCTCAAGAGGCCAGACCCTGCTATGGCTGTGCTTGGCCCATGCCACATGAGCTGCCCAGCCCTGATGAGGCGGCCATGGCTGCCAATGCTCGAGCTGTTGCCTGTTCATGGAGATAGACTAAGCAAACATTTGCACACGCCACCCCTACCATGCCTCCCATCGAGCTAGAAGGGTTCGGGCCATGGCAGGATGGGACGGGCCCAGAGCCAGCTCAGAGTCGGGCATCAGCTTTATGCAGAGCTTTGCAGCAGCTGTAAGCAGAGCCCTGTGTCAGGCAGGCCCTCTCTTGTAAGTCTGACTGTGGGCCTGCCAGTTTAGTGCCTCCCATACAACTAGCTTAGTGCAGGCCATGGCAGGATGGGGACGGCCTTAGGGCCAGCTCAGACTTAGAGATCAGCTTTGTGCAGAGCCTTGCGCCAGACTGCCCCCCTCCTGTAACTCTGACTGTGGGCAAGTCAACCTTGGCAGCTCTGGGCACTGGTAAGGGCAAGCCAGTTTAGGCAACTCCAGCTACAAAGTGCCAATCGAGCCAAAGGGAGTTGTAGCTCTGGCACGGCAGCAAGGGCTGGCAGGACAGGGCCCCTGGCCCCCCCACTGCCTCCCACTCTCTCCTGTTGGCCACAAGGCGATGGCAGCGGACGTAGTGAGGCACAGCCCTGCACAGAGACTGCCTGCCCCCTCATTTCCCTACACATGCTGCCATCTTCAGCCTGCCTGCTCCTGTGTGGACAAGCCAGCAAGACCAGGCCCACCAGGCCTGTTGCAGCTGCTGTGGGCTCTTGAGCTTCCCAGCTCCGCTGGAAAGCTGCTGTCAGGCCACATGAGAGGCCTATCACCCCTAGCCACGACCACCAGCACTTGGCTGGGCATGAGGTGCAGTACCAGCTCGACACAGTGCTGGCTGTGTCCCTGGACCCACTTTGCAGATGCTGGCACCTCCAAGGCGCAGGCCTGAGGTCGGCCTGTTCCTCTAGTTCTGCTGCTGCTAGTGCTGTCTTTGCTGCCTTGCCTGCTTGGCATTCGCTCGCCAGGCTGACCTTGCGTCCTGGCCTTCATCTCACCTGCGCCCTCTGCTCCTCCAGCTGCCTCTCCTCCTGGTACCGCACTTGTTCACGCTCCTGCACCCACCCCATAAAGCAAGCAGCTCAGCTGCATATCTCCAGCCTCATGGCCACAGCTGATGAATGAACATGTCTGCTACGTGTAACATGTGGTATGGCCTGCTCTCTGCTCCACTGCAGCATCACTCATGGCTGTTGCACACCTTGACCTATGTTTGCTGTTTTGAATGTAGAGCATCCATGTCCATGCAGCTAGCCATACAGCACACCTTGGCCATCTGGGCAGCATGAGCTTGGGCTTGTGCCTCTTTTTCTCTGTGTTCAGATTGTTTAGTCCGTTCCTGCTCCCTGGTCAACTCGATGACCTGCAGCAACCATGGGTATGGGTCGCAGGTATGGGTCGCATTCAAGCAGCGCGGCTTGTTTTTCCACAACACCCTCGAGTGCGGCGGGGACTGCGATTCAGCCGCCGTTTGCGAGCGGATACTTCGCAGGTCTACATCGTCGATATGCTCGACGTGCCTGCTTTGCATACGGTGACTGATTGATCTCCCGCAGTGCTTTAGCTCCCCGCTCCAGAGCCTCAGGGTCGAACATGGGTCTGCTGCTATCCCGCTCTTTCTTTTCTCTATCCTTCTCCTTGTCCTTCTCCGCAAGTACTGCGGTGGGGAGCGCCAAGCCAGCCGCAAGCCCCAAGGCGCCCGCCAAAGCCTTGTGCGCTGCCAGCCTGCGCAACGCCATGGCCGCTTGCCACCCCTGAACCGTGCAACTGCGCACGTACTAACCTCGGATTCCAACAAACGTAACGAACTGGCCATATCTTGCGGGCGCCATTTCTCGCAGTATTCGTCAGTCTCAGCACAATCCTGTCGGCGAATTGACTGTCATCAAGCTACGTGCTTTGACCATCGTAAGCGCTTACCCAGCCCAGCCCTGTGAGGTCACCTTCGCTGAATCACTTGGCTGTGCTAACTAGGACGCCCTCCTCTCGTACTCCAGGAATGAGCCTCGCGCAACATCACCGCTGCTGCACGCACGGCGCACCTAGGACTCGCGTCTCCGAAATCCGCCTGGTCCGGCCCTTGCGCGTCTCTCGTCACATCCGCCCAGCAGCCATCGGGGGCCCAGGGCCAGGTAACTCCCGCCACGCCGAGCTCCTGGGGGGCCAAGGCAGGCCGGGAGCAACTTCAGCTGGGCAACGACCTGATGTAGAGGCGGACGACCGCTTTGCCAGGTGGGCGAGGTGTATCGGTTTCGCTGAACAGTGCACTTGCTGCTGCTGCGTTGCCTGCGTCAATGACAAGTGGGGCTGTACCGCTGCTGGGCCTGGTACCTCAATTACCTGGTGGCATGCCCATCTGCTACCGCCACCCACCCACCCTGCCACCTCCCATGTGCACGTGCAGGAGTGACATGAGCATTGCGCATGCGTTCGCGGCGCGCCAAGCCTTTGCCAAGGCCATACGTGGGGGTGAGCCTGCCCTGACCCGGCCCTAACTGTTCGCCTCTACATTGATCACCACCCTGCACCTTAACCTGTGCAACAAGGAGCCCCAGCTGCCATGCTGGTGGCTGTGTCTCTGCCTGGCAGCTCTATAGCATGGATGCGTTGCAGTGCTCGCACTAGCGCGGATCTGGAGGCATTGACCTCACTTCACTCACACCTGTCGGCAAGGGCGTGCTCTTCCTTTCTTTCTTTTTTGCATTGATGCGGCCGCTCCGCAAGTGAAGCTTGATGACCATTGTGGTGCAGTTGCATGCTGATACGGTGTCAAGCGTGAGTGCTGCATCAGCGCAGATGGAGTGAGGTGCTCATAATGTGTGCTGGACGCAAGTGGCATGCCAGAAATTCCACCGGACTGGGCATTGAGCCTTTGCACATTGGAGCCCTTGGCTTCACACTTGCCCCTGCATCACCCTTCCTTGCCTCTGAACCTGTCCAGTGCCCCTATGTTTCATAGTGCCTTGTTTTGTATCTGTTTTCCTGGTTATTAGGACATTATGGTGTCCTGAATTTGCGCCAACTTGCATGACGGCCCGTGTGCTGCCTGGGTGCAGGTGAGCCGGGCATGAACCTTGCGCAGGCAGCGCTGTGGGCAAGCGCTGAGGATGATGCGCTGTGTGAGTCGCCGTTCCCTCACTGCCGTGCATAAGCCACACTTCTGCCACTCATTCTGCCATGCACCCGCCGCGCCTTGCATCAATGCGCTAAACTTGCAATTCCTGGGCCAATTCTGCCGCATGGTCCTCCCCATTACTTAGCGCCTTTCATTACTCCATACACAAACCTCTCCCTCTCACCACAATTACCCACCCTTGCGACCCCTCCTTCTCCCCTTCACATGAGCCCCCCGCCTCACCTCTTGGGCTTGCAGCCTCGCACTCAACTATTGAGCTGCCGGTGCCCTCCTTCCTGGAGCGCCTGGATGCTGTGGCACAACACGTCAAGCAGCAGCTGGCGCAGGCCCTGCCTCCGACCAGCCCCGCTGCCAGCCCCACAGGCAAAGGTGAGCGCCTGCTTTGTCTCAGCTACAGGCAGGATAGACTAGACTACTCCTTAGCCCTGCGCTAAACATCAACACGAAGCGGGGCCATGAAATGCATGCTGTGCCATACAAATGCTGAAAATGGTTGTTGCATGGGTGACATGCTGCCAGCTGCACCTGCCATATCTTGGCTGCTCGCATGGGATAACAACACGGGAGAGCTGGAAACAGTGACTGATGCCGCCCTCTCAATGTGTTTGAGCAGATGCGGGGAAGGAGGCAGCGCCAGCCGCTAAGCAGCCTGCTCCCTCCGGTGGCAAGCTCAGTTTCCTGACCTCCTCACCTCGCCAAGTCAACGACATTCAGCTGGTGAGTAGAGCTGGAGGTGTTCGCCTGACGCACCTTGACATGCGGCACAAAGTATCAGAAGTTCATGCTTTGCTTGGCGGGTGACCGCAAGCTGTGACGTGCTGGCCTCCTGCCTGTGTGCCGGGTGTTTATAGGAGAACCAAAACCTGCGCTCAGTGCCCGCTGCTGAGGGCGCAGGCCCAGCTGGGTCCTACAGCATCGCCCAGGCTGAGGAGGTGCTCAAGGTGGTGGAGGCAGCGCTGTTTGTGAAGCCTGCTCCTCGCCCCTTCCCTGGTGCTGCCCCTGGCTCTGCTGCTGCTGCTGCTGGCAACACTGCGGAGAGAGGCAACCAGGGCCGGCCTCAGGCGGGGGCTGCCATGGCTGCGGCTGCCGCTGGATCCGCTGCCGCACCCGCCCCTCGCACCATGAGAGCGCGCTGGCAGCAGTGGCAGGAACAGCACAAGGGCGTGAACTGCCTGGGGTTCAAGGTCCCAGAGCATGGCCGGAGCGCCCTGCCCAACAAGTGAGTTCGATGGATGGTGTGGTGCTAGGTGTGGTGCCGTGTGCCATATGGTCCATCCTTCCCTTAGTCACACCGCACCACCAGTTTGGGTGTGAGTGAGGGAAGGATGGAGGGGGTGGAAGGAAGCTGTGCTAAACAATTGTGTGAGATGGATGGTGTGGGGTGGCAAGTCTATGTGTTATGGTGGCAGCTTTATGAGGGTATGGCAAGGGAAGAGTGGCGGAGTTCCATAAAGTAGAGGAGGTGTCAACCATCACCCTCATACCTAAACCCGACCTAAACCCGACCCAAACCCACCGGACTCAAAACCATGACCCTTAAACCAAGGGTGGTGGTGCTATGTGCCATGTGGTCCATCCTTCCCTCACTCACACCCCACCACCAGGTTGGTGTGAGTGAGGAAAGGATGGAGGGGGAGGAAGGAAGTAGTGGGAAAGGTGAGACGGCACGTCTCTCGCGCATTTGAAGATGGGTGTGTGATGGATGTGAATGAGGTAACACGGCACCCTTGTCTTCTTGCACATTAGCTTATCATGTTGTTGTGGGTGATTGAGCACAACTGTGAAGCTATTGTCAAATGGCAAAGCAGCAAAGCTGCAGATGTAGTGAGGCAGGGAGGGCTGGAGCCCTTGCATCATTTGCTGTGATGGTTGCTTGCCATGGCAGTAGCTGTGTGTAATGGGTGATGCTGGTCCACAGCACTGTGGTGCACCACGCCGGGGCGTGGGAGGACAGCCGTGACGGGTACCTCCATGAGACCCTGATCAGGCGCCATGGCCACCCAGCTGCCCTGGCCATCATCTATGCCGAGGTAAGAGGTCACGAGGAAGGCAAGCTATTGCGTCAAAAATGTGGACATAGCACTGCCCGCTTGGCGATGGGCTGCGGGTGCTGTGCGACATTGGTGTGTGCCACTAAACGCTGAGCTGCGAGGGAGTGTATGGGAGGGAATATGGTGTGCTGAGACTTTTAAAATGGAAGAAAGTGTTTTGACGACAGGAAGTGTTGGGAGTGTTTTGTCTTGAGACCATCTCGTTCCTTTCAGTGCTGGCAAGATGAGCAGTAGGGTTGATAGTGTGTTAACGCAAATGTGACTTGCGTAGTCCTGACCTTCCAGCAGTGCAGGTGTGCTGTCCAGACCTGTCCAGTCATGACTGGCTCTGCTTTGCCTGCCAGGTGATGCGGCGGCTGCTAGAGGAGGGGGTGGTGGACTTTGCCGTGCGCATGGAGCTGAATGACTATGATGGTGAGGAGCAGGGTTGGCTAGGTGGGAGTGGAGATAGGCGCCATTAGGATAGGGGGGATGGGGTGGGGCTGGGTGGGATGGGATGAGGTGGGGTGGGGTGCGGTCAAAAACGGATTGAGTAGTGTTTATCCTGCATGCTACTGCTACATTCACCATCAAAGGTATTGTAAGGTAGGGTGAGGGTAAGCTGAAAGACCAACTGATTGATGAAGACAGCGCATGAGTAGCTGATGCTAACAAAATTTGCGTGTAGTGCTTCCACGACCCATGTGGCCACCACCCTTGCTCTTTGTACATCACTCATTTGCCTCCCTCTCACTCCACAGACCCCCCTACTGGCGTGCCGCTCCCTGGCGTGACCCGGGCCAGCCTGCAGCAGCAGCAGGGCCTGCCCTCCCCCATCACCGCCGCCAAGGGGGTCATTGGCGGGCTGCTGGGGGTGCTGGACCCTTACGCCCGCAATGCAGCAACTGCTGGGGCAGGCAGCAGCAGCAGCAGTGCAGGGACTGGGGACGCTCCCATGCGCCATCTGAACAGCTGCAGCGGGGATGTGGTTTGTGAGCTGCAACGTCACCTCAAGCGCAGCTACTGGCCTTGGGTGCGTGTGCGGGTGCAAGCGGTGGCGGCGAATTGAGGGGTGGATGTGGCATGGGTGCTCTGAAGTGGTGACTCAGCCTAGGTGTGTTTATGTGTGCGTGTTTGCCCCATACTTATAAGCTCAATACTGCGTACTTGATACCCAGCATGGGGTTCCTCCCTTCCTCCCTCTGATGCCTGTTATGTGGTCATGGAGCTGGCCCCTTACCCAGCACTGTCCCTGTGGGGGGTTCATCTTTCCTCTTTCTGTTGTTTGACACCCCACTGCTGCGCGTCACAACTTACCTCGTCACCATGATCACACATCCTTCACCTGCTCATGTATGCAGGAGTGGGATAACAGCAGTGCGGATAGCTATGAGGACGGTGGCAACAACAGTTGGGGTGGGTTCAGGTAAGGAGCAGCTGACAAGCTCCCAAGCCAGATTAGGGAAAAGATAGTCATGTAGATCTCCTGCCTGTGTGCCAGCTTTGCCTCATGCTGCCACTCCATCATCGCTTGTTTGTCATTGGACTGAGTCCTCCCATTACTGCTGTTCACAATGCCTCTCCCTCCCCTGCTGCAGGGCTGCGGCCAAGGCAGCGCTGGGTCAGGGAGTGAGCGCTACAGTGCAGGCTGTGTCCAAGGCTGCCGCTTCGCGCATTGAGCGCGGCGTCTCAACCTCGCCAGGTGCGGCCTAGCCTGGCTTGAGGGCACCAGCACCAGTCCCGTCGTGTGAATGCGTGTGTAAGATACCATGCATGGAAAGGCACAGCACCATGAGGGCGTGTACGTGGCCTTACCTCCAGCCTCCCAGCACCCAGCTCCAGCCACAACAGGACAGGCGGCAGCAGCAGCAGGAGTACAAGGGAGGCTGCGTCGTGGCAGTGAGGTGGTGTTCCAGCTGGATGCAGGCGCAAATAGGGCAGCAGCCCCTTGCAGCGTGGGCTGTTGAGCTCACCAAGCCATGCTGTGCACAGGCCTTGTGAGGGCTGGTCGTGTTTGTCGGTCTGGAGGTCACACCACCCATATGAGGGTGGAGAGTGTGTGTTGCTCTTGGGGGATGAACAGATGGTCAGCATCAGGGCCCATGCTCAAGCAGATAATGGTTGATGGATTGTGTGAAAAGTATGATGCCTGCCTTGCCTTGTGCTGCCCAGGCGCTGGGGACATTCGCCGGGCCACCGCTGCCACCGAGCGACTGGTGCTGCTGAGTGAGGCATGCCACGCTGATGAAAAGACATGCATGAATGAGAGGTGCGATGCCTGGTGGTGGCCTGGTGGTGGGAGCAGACTGCGCCCCCAGGCAGAACCTGCTCCTTTACTGCCCGCTGGTGAACACTTGCATACTCTTGTTCTTCTTCTCCAGGTCACACACCACCTGCCTGTGTGATCCTGACTGGGAACCACCCCTTCATGCGCCTCGCCCACATGCTGAGCAGTTCACACAGTGCACCAGCACCTGCACTCGCTCCCCTTGCATTGCTGCTCCGTGTTCCTCGTGGCCGTGCTCCTTGTGGCCTTTATTGGCACAGTATACACATACCAAGCCTACTCATGCAGTCCCTTTAACTTGGTTCCAACCAGTTCCCATCCCCTACCTGGCGCATCACTACCCAACCACTGACAAATGACCACACCGCTGCGAGCAGGGAGCTGTGCTTGTGCATGGCACGGCACTGAACATTTGATGCCCATGCAGGATGCCAGCAACAGTAGGGCACCATCATTGCAGGGAAGGTTTGCACCCGGCCCTTTACAAGGGGTGGAGAGCACTGATAGCAGCGGTGTAAGGGGTTGAATGTCAAGTGTGAGTACGAAGAGCCAGGTGCAAGGACGCTTCAGTCCAGGGTGCCAAACACGGGCAGCTTACCAGCTTTGTAAGGAATGGGGTTGCTGCCATGTATGAACCCTGGCTGAAGCTGATGGGTTGAACTGAGTTGTGGCATGTAATGTGTTGCTGGTTGCTGCTGCATGCACTATATGCTGCCAGATGCTTGCATGTGGTATGTGTGTTGCCCGTGATGTTGCAGGCGTGACCTGGCTGTGTTGCGGCTGCACCAAGGGGACTTGGCGGGCGCACGAGCTGAGCTGCAGACCGTCATGCACAGCCGTTATTTCCGAGTAGGCATGGAGCAACAAGATCGGGTGGGTTTATTTTGATAGTACGCTGCCTTTAGCCCCATGTATAGACATCTTGAGTATGCCTATGCCTATGCGTCAGCACCAGAAGCTCATGCATCAATATGTTGAGCTGCATGCATCGGCACTGCAGGTTCGTGCACCAACATCTTAAGCCACACAATGCCGTGAGTCCCACACTACAAAACCGTGGGAGCTACAGCATAGCCAACCACATCATCACAGGATGAAACACTGGATTGGTATGTATCATGGTGCATGTTGTGAAATGCTGAGCAGGGAGCTTTGCCACAAGCTGGCATAGCTCATGTCTGGTTGTGACGGGCAGCTGAGAGAGTACTGCGGCACACATTGTGGTTGTGTGATTGTGACGTGTGGAGCAGGAGTTGTGCTACAAGCTGGCGGAGTTGGTGAAGGATGTGAAAGTGCCCAAGGGGGAGCCAGAGCCTCAGTGAGTGCACATCCCTCCGGCAAGAGGGAGGGAGAGGGAGTTGGAGGGAGGGCAATATCTTCCATTGCACGACCTCTCTCCCATGCCTGTGACCTCATCCTTGCACTATAGGTATTGATGCTGCATCACAGATTGCTGTACTTGCATGTATGCTTGCTACAGGCCTTTGACCATGCAACGAGTATTGACGGCATCGCTGCCTGCCCAGAGTTCCCGACGCCTGCCCCTTACTTGGTGACGTGGTCGTATAGTGCATGAAGCAGGAGAGGCGTGGTCGTATAGTGCATGAAGCAGGAGAGGCGGGCTGCAAGATCGTTGCGGGCGAGGGGCATGAACGTCATGGTGTGCTGCCAATTTTGCTGGTTGAGTAGTTGTTGTTTACTCGGAACATCAATTTTGCAGGAAGATTTGTTGGTGGTTAACAGTATGAAATTGAGGGGAACGTGGCGTTGCAGTATTGCATGTACTGTAGTTGTGAGGTGCAGTATGATGCAAATTGTGAGCATTTGTGTACTATGTCGTCGTACTGTTGCAACTAAATCACCAGCATGCTGATTGATCCATGTTGAATAAGGCAATGTCCTCATAATCCTTAAAGCGCCGCCGAATTAAAACTGGTTCTAGTGCCTGTGAGGGGTATAGATGACGTGCACCCGACGTACCAGAACGTTATCATACAAGCTCGAACCATATTGGTACTTGCAATCTATATGCTTGGCATGGTCACTACACACTTCACCCAGTGTACAGCTTTCAGCAGATGCCTCCCTTCTTTGCGCACATGTAAGCGCACATCACGACGGTACTGAAAGGCATGCAATCCAGCAGCTTGATATGTCTGCCATGAGTCCAGGAGGTACCCTCAGCCAGCCAGTGGCGCTTAATAGGTGTTAGCCCCACTTGCTATACCTGAACGCCTGTCATGCATTTCATGCGTGCATGCCGGCAGCAGGTTTGCTAACCCAGCAAACCGTTATGTCCTCACTAGTATGGGACGTGCACATCATCATTGCCCATTGGCGGCCCAGATCGATGGCCATGTGCTGCACCTAAGGCCCAAGGGCCCATGGGCCTGTGCGTGCGGACGTGACTAGGCTGGTTAGCAACTGACAAGTGACGTGGCCGGCTGAGTGGGTTAATCTGAGCGTAATGTCAACCCAGAGGCCAGGTGTAGGGTTGGGGCTGGAGTGTGGCCCTATCCTCCAGCTTGAACCCTCTGCTTTACCGTGCCCATAGCCTGCCCGGGGCTCAAGACATTGCTCTGGCCAAGGAGCCTGGCAGCTGACTGCTTAACAGGTGTAAGTTAGCTGCCCTACGCTTATGACATACCTCGCCCATGTAGAATACCCTCATTGAATCACACATGGCACAATAGCCGACTATCGAATCCAACACACAGCCACATCATCGGCGCACACAATGTTGCATTGCCATGTATACATCCTGAGAGTCCCACCAATACAGTAGAAGGGACCAAGTCCTTCACTTTCGAGAGTTGTCTTGTACCATGCAAGCCCTTCCTCCTCACTGGCACACCAGCTACTACCAAGCTTGTGCACCCCAGGACGCAACAGTCACTTCGCAGCGAACAGCCATGTGCAGCAAAGCATGACCCACAGGCCCCAGCCCTCCATCTGGCCCTTAGTTGGAGCGACAGCAAGCACCCAGCCTTTCCCTGACGTACCCAAACAAAAACATTAACTCAAATGCTGTGGCTGTGACTGTGACACAGATCGCATCTGGCTGGGGCCTGTACCCAGCTGTCGCCTCTCCACTCCTTCTCTTGAGTCGGCTGTTTGCAGCACACGGACTGACATCGAGGCAACACTTAAGTCTTGATGCATGCGGCTGGCAGTGGCAGGCTCAGCCACAGCCGACCAAGTGCTTGTTGTGCCCACACCGGGGACAATGCCTAAGCTAGGCAAGACAAGCTAGGCAAGACAAGCTAGGCAAGACAAGCTGGGCAAGACAAGCTAGGCAAGACAAACCAGGCAAGACAGTGCCTAAGCTAGTCAGCTGTGCTAGCCTCCCACTGCCAGGGGCTGGCGCTTACTTGGCAAATTGGCAAGGCACGCCCTCCATGCCCTTGTCCTACCTACCTCCTTCCCATCCTGGTCTCTCGGCCTCCTCACCACTCTCCACCCCACCCAGCTGCCCTGCCCCTTACACACTGCATCGGTCAAATCCAGAAGTCTGGCCTGTATTGGCCTGAGATAAGTCCTGGGTTCGACTGAGACTTGCTGGGCCAGCAGCAGCAGGCACGTCAAGCCAGGCGCCCTACAAGACTCTCCCAAATCCTTCCCCTCCACCCTGCAGATCGTTGACCAGGGCGCTGATGGAGCCCCACAGCCCCACCCCGCTGAAGAGCAGCGCGGTCGGGATGAGCAGCCACAGCAGCAGCCGCTCTCCCCAGCTGATGTTGGGCAGCAGGCGCAGGCAGAACCAGGCAGGCAGGGCGTAGGCGCACACCAGGTAGGTCACGCTTGTGACCAGGCCCACCAGGCTGGACTGCGGGCGGAGGGGTGAGGAGGAGGTGGAGGGGCCAGCAGGCAGGTGGGTGGCATGAGCAAGTGGGTGGGTGAGGGGCGACGCGGGCAGGAAGGGGCCAGCAGGCAGGTGGGTGGCACGAGTGGGTGGGTGGGTGGGTGGGTTGGTGGGTGGGTGGGTGGGCATGATGTAGGTACTAGGTGGGCAGTTAGGCCTGGCTGGCCAGGTGATATCTGCCATGTCATGTAGTATTGTCACAGCATGCATGTTGGCCTACTCAACCATCACCTCTGCTCCCACCACAGTGGCTGCTGCTCTTTGGCAACTGAAGCCAACCCAGTGCTGCGACTGCTGCTGCCTTCCCTGCCTTGGCTGCTGCCCCATCCAGGTCACTACTCACAAAGAAGGGCAGAGAGATGGAGATGACGCAGGAGTAGGCCACCACAAACAGGCTGATGACCAGCCAGCGCCAGCCACAGTGCTCACAAGCACGGGCCGGGAGGTTTTGGCCTGGGCGGGCCTGGCAGCGTGCCAGCAGCACCAGCAGGTTGTGTGTCCACACGTTGACGTTGATCAGGTACTGGGCCAGCGCCTGCAAGCAAAGGAACAGATGTGATTTCATAGTTCGTTTGCTCTGTTCAGAGGCAAGGAGGCAGGGAGGCAGGGAGGCAGGAAGGCAATAAGGCAGGATGTCAGGGAGGGAGGCAGGCAGGCAGCGAGGCAGGCAGGCGGGGAGGGCAGGGGGCAAAGGGTGGGGGATGGAGACAGGGAGCAGAAGGAAGAGGACACAAGCAATCACCCTCACCCTCGCCACACCCCACTCACCCCTGCCCCCTCGTCCCTGCCCCTGCCCCCTGACCTGCAGGAGGATGCATGCTGCCGCCAGTCTGGCCCTGGGGCTGTCAGGCAGGGAAAAGATGACGATGTCGTGGATGTCGCTGCCGCGGCTCCAGTACCCCACAGCCCCCAGGCCCCCATATAGCACTGTCATCACACTTGTACACACCTGTCACACACCCATGTGCATGCAGGAGTGAGAGGGAAGAGGAGCAGGAGGGAAAAGCAGGAAGGGGGAGGATGGCAGGGGAGTGGGGGCCGGAGGGATGAGGGACGCAGTTAGGGAGGGAGTTGGATGTGATGTGGTCCTTGCTGACGCAAACATGCAGCATGCAGTGTTCCAGGCTCTTTTCGCACAGCTCAATTTGTGCAGATAGGATCACCATCGACAAGTGTAAGCAGATCCACACAACAGCCATGCTCTGTTCAGAACTTTATGAATACCACTGCCAGCAGTTCAGTACAGTGCAGTGCGGTGCGGTGCGGTGCAGTGCGGTGCAGCAAGGGTCAAACACACCGACAGGGACGTCCAAGTGACCACGCTTGAGCAATGCAGTGAGGATGCTCTGAGTGCTGTGTGGGACTCTGTGCACCACAAGGCAGCACGTGTTTGACAGCATCATATCAGGTGCAGCTGCTCCCGCTGCTGCTGCTGCTGCTACTGCTACTCCTGCCGCCGCTGCCGCTGCTGCTGCTGCCACTGCTGCTGCTGCCACTGCTGCTGCTGCTGCCACTGCTGCTGCCACTGCTGCCGTTGCTGCTAGTAACCGCTGCCCGCTACACCCACCCAGTGCTGCTGCTGCCGCTGCTGCTAGCCTGCTCCTCAACAGCGAGTATAGAAGGCAAGGGGCTGCATGGCTACTCAAGGGGCCAGCGGGGCACGTGATGTTGGCCATGGGACACCCCAGGTGTGGGCACGCACCAGTATCGCTCGAGGGAAGTGCGCAGGCTGCCGCATGGTCCCTAGCAGCTCTGTGAACGCAAACTGCGCAACAGGCAGCATGGCCCAGTGGCACAACACGACACAACGCCTCCTAGCTGCCAGCGACACCAGGCTTTGACTGCTGTGGCATTTGTGCCGGGCGGGAGGCTGGTTGTGAAGTGAGGGGCTGCAGCTGGGGCATCTACCTCAGAGCAGCCCTGCAACACCCCTACATACCATTCGGCTACAGCCTTTCCATTATCTCATTCTCATTCCTTTCTCATTCAACATTCCTTCATCCTTCTCATTCATATCCTGATTCTCTAGCCATGTCTCAAGGTGTCTTGACCCTGCCCTGGCCCCTTCCACAACGAGTGTGTCACCCTCTGTGTCAGGGCAGCAAGGTCAGGCTCCACCCTGTGCCGGCCACACAGCCCCACCTGCCCACCAAACGCGAAGATCATGTTCATCAGCGCCACTACCGCTGCCACCCTGCTGGTCAGAGGGTCGTCCTGTGAACTCCACTCTGTGTGCGCCTGAGGCTCCGGGTGGCTGTGGGCAGCACAACAACAGCGTGGGCTCAAGAACAGGAGGGGCAGGCGTCAAGCAGGGCTCTGGCCTCTGGCAGCAGGTCCAGGGTTCGAATCCTGGTGGATGCACCTGGCAATCCCATCAGGAGGGTCCCATATCAAAGGCATTGTACAGCCCACCTGATGAGCTCCCACACCACGATGCCCACTGCCACAAGCTGACTGGCTGTGCCCGCCATGAACACTGAGCTCATCTCTGCCAGACCACGCACCTGCGAGCACGATGGTGAACATCAGAGGGATGGGGAGAGAGAGGGAGGGGAGAGAGACAGGAAGGAAGGGGAAGCAAGCCAGGGAGCAATGCTGTTGTGTGGCTGCTGCACTATGCTACCACCTGCACCCGGCATGATGCAGTCACCCTCTCCGTTCAGACCCCTACTCACCCTCCCACCCTCACCACCCTCCCACCCTGACTACCCCACCCTCACCATCCTTGTAACCTGCTTATGCCTGACTGCAAGCTGCTAGACAAGTTTGTGGGTACTGCAGCAAACCATCACCTGCACGAGAATGCCAGCCAGTACAAGCACCGCCGCGCCGCACTGCCACAGCGGCGGTTGGTCCGGCCCGGGCGAGAACACGTGACGCAACGACTGCGCAGCAGCCAGGTGCAGGATGACGCAGCGCGTGGCGTCCAGGCTGTAGATGATGAGGCTGACCAAGCCACGGCCCCATCGACCGGCCGCTGCGGCGCCGACGTCGGAGATGAGCACGGTCGAGGGCACGGCTGCACACAAAGGAATGGGTGGGCTGGGAGCGTGGAGCTCACGTGCGCGTGCGGCTGGAATGGTGTGGGGCCAAGCATTGCCTCATGTCCTGCTGCACACGCTTTAGCTATTGCTGCCTCAACTGTACTGTTGGTGGTGATGGTGCTACAGCTTCCTATGTGTACTCTGCGTGCTGTCTCGGTGGGGGCTGAACGCCGTCTTTCTGGCAGCAGTCAAGGCGTTACCGTGGTACAGACGAGTGAACAGCGTGCCGGAGTACGCGGTGAGAGCGGCCAGGACCACCAGGACCACTGCAGTGGGAAGCACAGGCAAGGCAAGGCAAGGCATGGCAGTGCAGTCAGTATGTGTGGCAGCATGGGAGGTGTGGAACCAGACTTGGGTTCAGCTTTGGCATGGAAGTCCCACATGCCTGGCCTGACGTGTACCACTGCTATTCTGCTCCTGCTGCTGCTGCTGCTGCTACTCCTGCTGCTGCTGCCCCTACCCCTGCTGCTGCCCCTGCTGCTGCTGTCACTGCCGCTACTGCTGCTGCCCCTGCTGCTGCTGCCACTGCCTTTTCCCCCAGGCCTCTGCTGCCTATGCTGTTGATACCACTGATGACGCTGCTCTTGCCAGCCACCACCGCCTTCGTCGCCCTGCTCCCTGTTTCGCTGGTGCTGCCAACCCACCCCGCTCCTGCTGCTGCCGCTACCTCTGCCGCTACCCCTGCTGCTGCTGTAGCTCGCAACCTCCCTCGATGTATATCGTGCTGACATGCCCAGACCGCACCGTTAGCACACCATCCCAGGCGGGCGTAGTCGCTGGGCATGAGCCACAGACCCCAGCCCAGCTGCAGGCTCAGCAGCGCGGCTGCAAGGCAGCAGAGCAGGATGAGGCACACGATTTTGAGGGATGACCAGCTGCCTCACGCTCTTCCCATGATGAGTGTGATTTATAGCACCTCACTCGACATATCTGATGTGATCTAATCAGAACGTGAACAGCAGGCAAGGGTAGGCGGTATGGGGCTGGGGCTGGGAACTGGCTCATGGGGCTGTGGCTGCGGAATGCTGGGAGCTCTGTATCTGGTGATTGTGATGATGGGTTCGAATCACAGTCGTTATAATGTGGCATTGGCCTTCCTGCCTTGCTGCCCTCCCACCAGCACAAACAAGCCACTATGTTGAAGCAGGACTGTGCCACACAGCGAGCGACTGATGCAGCAGCAGCCTCTGCTCCTCACCTGTGTACTAGTCATTCCTGAACCATGCAGACCATCCTGAGACATGCATCCCAGCACTTGAGCAAAAGAAACTGATATACACCACAAGGTGCACCATGGAGCCACACAGCTGACACAGCCCTGCACTGCTAGGTTGCAAGTTGCTGGCAGTGTGTGAGGCAGTGTGTGGGGCTGTGCAGGGAAGTAACCACTCAATTTATCACTCCAAGCAGGCAGCTAAGCCCACCTAGCCCACAAAGGCCAAGGGCAAGCCAGCACCACAGCCAGGCAGATGGCTGGACAGGGACTGCAATGCAGCGCTGAACATGCAGCGCACTGGGGAGAGCAGGTGGCAGCCGCTAGAGCTGTGCCGGTGGCCAGACCAGGCAACTCTGCCAGCCAAGGGCAAGGAGTACCCTGGCCTGGGCTACAAGCAGCTGTGAGACAAGCCACCCAAGGCTCAGCAGCAGCAGCCAGCAGCAGCAGCATGGGGAGGCACGGTAGCCTCCCCCACTACAGCTGTCATCAGCTCACAGTTGGTGCCTGCCAGTCATGCCGACTTCAGACTGTAGCCCTCAAGGGCCAGGCAATGGTTTAGGTGGCAGGCGTCGTTGCACATGTGCATGTGCCATGTGCATGTGCCATGTGTAGGGTATCACTCCACACACCATCTTGAGTAGTCCCGCTGGTGGTCCCTAGTGGTCCCTAGTGGTCCAATTTAAGTGGAGGCCCTATTGAGGGACGAGGGGGCTGCTAGGTTGTTGTGGATGTTGTAGCAGGGCGCACTTTGCTCACACTGGCATGCCCTCCTTCATCATGGGTTATGCCAGCTTTGGCGCTAATGTGTTGGGACATTGGGGTGATTGAGACATGGCAAGCCCATGTGCCCTCGCAAAAAATGGGCCAACTTTTACTGTACCCAGATGCTCATGACAACAGCTGTAGCGCGAGCGTGAAAACCGGGTGTCTCGCAGACTGTTCAACACGACATAGGGCTTTGCATGGCAGTGAATATGCATGGTGCACTCTCGCCAGTGGCATTCGGCACCTCTCTGCTTACCAGCCCACCAAGGCTCAGCATCCCATCAGATCCGGCAAGCACTATAACTACTTGGCCAGCCCTTAGTAGACCGTGCAGCAGCGCATGGCTGTGCCACATACATGTGCAGTACATGGCCTCCTTAATCTACCATTCCATCCAAGTTAGGATGGGTGCCAATACCTCGTCAACACCCACTTGTGACTTGCTGCCATGTGCCCTCGTGCCGGCGAGTCAGTACTGGGGGTGCCTGCGCGACGACAGGTACATTACTTGCTGGCGTTGGCGATGCAACACCCACGGCCTCACGAACGCACCTCTTCGACAATACATGCGTGCGTCGCATCTGTTTTGTCATACTGCACCAGTGGCTCATTTAGCGGAGACATCACGAGGACAAACAAGGCTAGAAATCCTTTTCGTCACAAACTCCGTTCTTGTAACCTGCGCCACCAACGACGCTGCCAGCGCGGCAATCGGAACTTGGAAACCACAGGAAGCTGCACCACATGGACCCAACCCGCTCACCTCCACTCACTGGCTGGTGGGCGGTCAAGGCAGTGAATGTACTAGCTTTGACGGACATGGTGGAGGCCAGGAAGGACAACGCCACCTGCACAAGGCAGGAGATCATTTTCACATGTACATGCTTTCTATACATGCTTTCCATGGATTTGCTGAACAAACCAAGCTTGTGCACCCCAGACCAGCCCTGCTTTAGAACTCCGTAGCCCTACCATTTCCACTCCACCACCTCCCAACCCCCACATCTAGCCAGGTTTCAGCGGGTGCGGTTACACAACAGTCACAGCACTGCCTGTTGCTGTTTAGTAACATCGCACTATGTTTCACTGCCTAGTAAGTCAGTGCTTCGGCAGACGACAGGTACTTTCAAAGGTTGCACAGTACCTGTACTCCTGGGTTATAGAGCGACTGGCGGGTCGAGAGGCCGCGACGGCGCTGCCACTACTCGCAGGTAGTCCACCGTCCACGCCAAGCCCATGTGCATTCGTTTTCCGAAGCGTGACTTGTCAAGGGCTGGTGCATTACGACACGAAACCCGACACACCCAGCATTCCCTAACCCTTAGAGCTGGGGAACCACAGTTCTACATGTTTGTTGTCATTGATGACGTACGAGTGCATGACGTGGGCTTGATTACAGTAAGCAACCTAGCCTGGCCACCCAACAGGCGCCTACCGTACGCAGAGAAGTCATGCATACTCTACAGATGGCCTTGGCCGCAACGCCCCCGGACTTGACACGACCCCAAAGGCCCCACAAGAGGGTCTGCGATGTACTAGGACAGGACATGACATGACCGATGAACACAACACCTTCCCATGGCTGGCGAGATGCGGCCCACCCAGCAAATGCCTGATAATCTGCACCCTCACTAACAAAGCAGTCATTCTGTGGCACCATGACAGTGCAGAGTGGCCTGATCAATCATCATGTGTCGTGCATGCCGGCACTGCAGCTTACCCTTACAGCAACAAAGCGGAGGGTGTGATGCAGGCATTGCAACCCCACCACAATGCTTAGCAAACACGCATGGCAACGCGCAATGTGGCGTTGCATGCCTCGGCTAAGTCCTACCCCTACAACATCAACGCACTGGCCCACAGCCTTGTGTGGAGGGCACGCCTAGCAGACCAGACAGCGTCAAGCAGCTAGATCCTCCCTCCACACAGGTGCAATGGGCGTGAGACAAGGGCACATGACAGGGGCAGGAGAGGAGGCCTGTATGCAGTGAAGAGTATGATAATGTGCTTACATGGAGAGCACTGTGCTTTGCTGCAGCAAGTGACGCCACTAATGGCATGCACGTGATGCACAATAGCTGCCACCATGCATAGGCTAGCCAAGTGTGTATGCCTTCCTGCACCAGTGTCCATGCATAGCAAGCCAGAGCAGCCAAGTGAGTGCATGACAGGGTTGCCCCTTCCAGTGCTGTACTAGGTGAGCATGCCAGCCCTCAGGCGCGCCGGGGTGCAGGCTCCAAACTCAGGGTCCAAACCCAGCGCAGGGTCCAAACCCAGGGCTCACACCTGGCTGCCGGCCGCAGGGCTGTGTTGGTTGCTGCCTACAAGCGTGTGGACAGATCCAGGGTGATGGAGATGCCGGACTCAGGCACTGGCAGCTTGGCGTTGTACATGCGCATCACTGCTCTCTGCGCTTGATTGTACTTTTCTGCAAAGTGCGTCAGCGTGCTGCGAATGCGCTGCAGCTCAGCTGCCACCTCTTCAGACACAGAGCCACAGCCAGTAGTGCTCTCCCCATACCCTGACGCCAATGCAGCACCAGGCTTACGTGGAGGGCTCAGCCAGGGGCTGGCCTGCTGCTGCTGCTGTGACTGCTGTGACTGCTGTTGCTGCTGTGA
>JASKMD010000020.1:6017418-6296827 GCA_030144725.1 Haematococcus lacustris | reverse complement strand
CCCCCTCCACCCCCCTCCACCCCCCTCCACCCCCCTCCACCCCCCTCCACCCCCCTCCCACCCCCCTCCACCCCCCTCCACCCCCCTCCACCCCCTCCACCCCCCTCCACCCCCCTCCACCCCCCTCCGCCCCCTTCGCCCCCCTCCACCCCCTTCGCCCCCCTTCGCCCCCTTCGCCCCCCTTCGCCCCCCTCCACCCCCTCCACCCCCCTCCACCCCCCCTCCACCCCCCTCCACCCCCCTCCACCCCCCTCCACCCCCCTCCACCCCCCTCCACCCCCCCTCCACCCCCCTCCACCCCCCTTCGCCCCCCTTCGCCCCCCTCCACCCCCCTCCACCCCCCTCCACCCCCCTCCACCCCCCTCCACCCCCCTTCGCCCCCTCCACCCCCCTCCACCCCCCTCCACCCCCCTCCACCCCCCTCCACCCCCTTCGCCCCCCTCCACCCCCCTCCACCCCGCTCCACCCCCCTCCAGCCCCACTGCCCCCCCACACAGCGCCGCACAACAGCTGTGAGCTCAGCTGTATGCCAGCCGCCCACCTGGATGACAGTGCCCTCCCTGCTGGTCAAGGCCGGGCGGTAGAAGCCCAGCAGCAGGAGGGGCCCTGCTGCTGCCGCCTCTTCGTACCGCTGACCCAGGCCAATGCTGGCCAGCGGGTTCCGCAGCCGCTGCTGCTGCCACCATGCACCGCCTGCTGCGTCAGGGGGGGAGGTGGGGCTGGCTGCTGGGGGGGTGGGGTCCTGGGTGGCAGGGGGCGGGGCAGGGCGAGGCAGGCCCTGGGCCCCAGACCAGTCCCCAAAGTATTTGCTTGCAAGCTGCTGCACCTGCGGCCACAATGGAGGCACAGTGGAGGCAGCAGCTGGCGCAAGTTCTGGCACCAGGCAGCAGCAGCAGCAGCAGCGGCAGCAGCAGCGGCGGGCAGCAGCAGCAGCAGCAGCAGCAGCAGCAGCAGCAGCAGCAGCAGCAGCAGCAGCGGCGGCGGCAGCAGCAGCAGCAGCAGCAGCAGCAGCAGCAGCAGCAGCAGCAGCAGCGGCGGCGGCGGCGCGGCGGCGGCAGCAGCAGCAGCAGCGGGGAGCAGCAGCAGCAGCAGCGGCGTGCGGCGGCGGCGGCGGCAGCAGCAGCAGCAGCAGCGGGAGCAGCAGCAGCAGAGACAGGGGCAGGGGTGGGCGGAGGTAGGAGTAGAGCCCTGCACCTCCGCGCTGTATGCAGCAGCCGGCAGGGAGTGGCATTGCACTGGCATTGCAGAGGGCAGAGGGGCAGACACGCTGGCTCAGGCAACCCCACTCCCCTGTTTGCTGCTGCTGCCTGGTGCTGCTAGCCTGCTGCTGCTGCTGCTGCTGCTGCTGCCACTGCTGCTGCCGCTTGTAAGGAGACTCCCATCACTGCCTGGGTGGCTGCCACCGCCGCCCCTGTTTTCCTTGGAGCCAGCTTGGCTGCCAGGGCACCAGGACGCCGGGCAGCCCCACCCCCGCGTCCATGCCATGGGGCCGTGGGGGTGTTGCAGCGCAGGGCTGAGCTAGGGGGGGAGCGAGGAGGAGCAGGAGAGGGCAGGCACGGCCTACTGGGAGAGCGTCTGGCAGCAGGGCTTCAGACTGAAGGTGCAGCCAGCGACCCCCCTAGCGGGCACATGGCTAGAAGCAAGCCGCAGGGACTCGCTCAGGAGCATGGAGCAGCCCAGCCTCAGCGCACAGCCCAGGAGCAGCCACTGCAGTGGTTGCTGAGTGAAGCGGGGCCTGAAGGGCTGGGGAGGGGTGGAGGGGCAGCTGAGGGGTGGGGGATTGGGGGTGGGGGTTGCTGAGGACAGCTGGGCCTTAGGGGCGCCCTCAAAGTGACAGGGGCAAGGGCTGGGTGCAGCCGGTGGGTGCGGGTGGGCTCAGGGCCTGAGGGGGCCTGAGGGGGCTGGTGCAGCAGGTGAGCAGGGGGGGTGCGGGTGTGCAGGGGGATATGGGGTGTGCGTCCACTGCAGCTGGTCACCTCAGGGCCTGAGGCCAGGGCCAGAGAGAGCAGCAGTGCAGTGGTCGCTGGGGGGAGCTGCGGTGTGGGCAGGAGGGGATGAGGGGAAGCTGCGGGTGGGCAGGAGGGGTTGAGGGGCAGCTGGGGGGTGGGGGGATGGGGTGAGGGGCAGCTGGGGGTGGGGGGAGGGGAGAAGGGGTGGCGGGTGGCCAGCTGCCCCTGCTGTCAATGTAGCTGGGGGCGCGGTTAGAGGGCAGTCAGCACTGGCCAGGTCGCCTGACTGGTGCAGGCGCCAGGGCATGGCTGCCCCTGCCTGCCTGCCTGCCTGCCTGCCTCCCCAGCCTGACCTGCTCCACAGTGACGTCCCCAGCCAGGGCCACCGTCAGGCGCTGCGGCCCGTAGTACTTGGCAAAGAAGTCAGCCACCTGCGCAGTGGCAGCGCGTCAGGAGGCAGGGGAGAGGGGGTGAGAGGGGAGGGCAGTGGCAGCACAGGAGGAGGCAGGAGAGTGAGAGAGGGAGGAGGTAGGCAGGCCGGGCGCACCTGCCTGGTGCCACGTGGCTCTATCAAGGTGGACCTGGGCAGTGCTGCGGCAGAGCCCGTACCCCTGCCCCTGCCCCTGCCCCTGCCCCTGCCCCTGGCCTGCCCCTCCTCCCTCCTCTGGCCCGCTCCCTTCCCAACCCCCGTGGCCCTAGAAGGGGGGACCTGGGCAGTGTGACAATGTGGCAGGGTGTCACACCTCACACCTCACACACTCAGCCCCTAGCAGCCACTGTCGCCCCCACCCACCCCTCCCCACATTACAACTGGCTCCTTCCCTGCCCCTCACCCTCCTCCCACCCCCAGCTGGCCTCCTACCCCCTCCTCCCTCCCATCCCCCAGCTGCCTTGCGCCCACACACCAGCCTTGCTCCAGCTGCCAGACCTCTTTCTACAAGAAGCGCAGACCCCCCCCCCACCCATGCGCAGCAGCTGCTGAGCCCACCCCACCCCGCCCCTCCCTCCCTCTCCTCAGCTTCATGCCCCCCACCTCCACTCGGCCCAGCTGCTGGAAGTCGTCTGCAAAGCCGATGACAGGGCGGCGGTACTGGTTGCCCAGGGAGCGCAGCGCAAACTCAGCCTGGAACCTGCACACGACCCAGCCCTGGCCCACAACGACTTGGTCTGGTCTATACCTTGGCCGATGTGCTGGTGGGTGATGCGAGTTCCCTGTTGGGGCTAACAAGGATTTGAACCCCCGTCTGACAGGCCTACAGCCTGTTTAGGCCTACAGCCTGTTTAGGCCTACAGCCTGTTTAGGCCTACAGCCTGTTTAGGCCTACAGCCAAGTCTATACTTTAAGGTGAGGAGACGAGGGTGGGACACTCCCGCCTCAAGCCTCCAGGCCAAGCACACTGAGGGCAGCTGCCAAGCTCAGGCTGTGCTCCGGCTGTGCCCTACCCCCCAGGCTACCAAGGTGAGAGGGTGGGTGGAGAGGGGTAGGGTAGGGGGTTGGCCCTGCTGGGTCCACTGAGCTGGGGCTGTGCAGTGTCAGCTCAACTTCCGGTGCTCGTCATGGCTGCACGGCTGGCAGTACAGCTGGCAGTACAGCTGGCCTGGGAGCCCCTCCCCCGCCCCTGCACCTGCACTGTAGCCTCACCCACGCAGACTAGTCAGGGGGGGGGACAGGGTCTCGCCTGCCGCATGTGTGGCGCAGGGGTTGTGAGCCCTCTCACCCCAGGGGCAGGGGGTGTGAGCCATCCAGTTGTGAGGGAAGAGGGTGGGCCCTCCTGGCCCCTGCCCCTGCCCCTGCCCCTGCCCCTGCCCCTGCCCCTGCCCCTGCCCCTGCCCCTGCCCCTGCCCCTGCCCCTGCCCCTGCCCCTGCCCCTGCCCCTGCCCCTGCCCCTGCCCCTGCCCCTGCCCCTGCCCCTGCCCCTGCCCCTGCCCCTGCCCCTGCCCCTGCCCCTGCCCCTGCCCCTGCCCCTGCCCCTGCCCCTGCCCCTGCCCCTTCTCCTTCCCCTTCCCCTTCCCCTTCCCCTTCCCCTTCCCCTTCCCCTTCCCCTTCCCCTTCCCCTTCCCCTTCCCCTTCCCCTTCCCCTTCCCCTTCCCCTTCCTTCCCTTCCCCTTCCCCTTCCCCTGCCCCCGCCCCTGTTCCCTGTCTCCCCCACTTGCCCTCATGGCTCCCCCCCCCTCTTCCCCGCATGACCCACTTGCCCAACGGGGCGTCATCCACACGCAGCCGCCGCTCCTCCTCTATCACTTTCTTCTGCACGTCAGCGCCACTTTGCTGCTTTACTCTGCTATGCCATACTTTGGTATGCTTTGGTATGCTTGCTGCATGTCAGGTCACAGGAAGTCACATAAGACTGCAACGGGCCATTGACACCCAGGCTGTGCATGGGGTGCATGGGGTGCATGGGGATCTCTGCACCTTGTTGCATTGGCAAAGCAGCAGCAGTGGGAGTACTGATGTATAACCTCTACAGCAGCAGTAGTGTCGCATAGCGGGCTCATTAATGCGGCATTTCATAGCGGACGCTATATTACAGCACTATATAAACACTGGCGCTTACTAATGTTGCGTCGGTACAGGAACAGCAGCAGTGTCACCCGGCACAAGGCCTTGAGCAAGGGCGCATACACGCCCGGAGGGCATGAACCCCTGCCCTGCTGCCACCCCTGCCCCGCTGCCACCCCTGCCCCGCTGCCACCCCTGCCCCGCTGCCACCCCTGCCCCGCTGCCACCCCTGCCCCGCTGCCACCCCTGCCCCGCTGCCACCCCTGCCCCGCTGCCACCCCTGCCCCGCTGCCACCCCTGCCCCGCTGCCACCCCTGCCCCGCTGCCACCCCTGCCCCGCTGCCACCCCTGCCCCGCTGCCACCCCTGCCCCGCTGCCACCCCTGCCCCGCTGCCACCCCACCTCAGCGTACAGCTCACGGAACACAGGCGCCCTGCGTTACAGCCAGGCAAGGCAAGGCGCAGTGGTGGATGCCAGGGTGTGAGGGGCCTTGCCCAGGTCACCCAACATGGAGCTGCTGCTGTGTGTTGTAACCCAATTGAGCAGATGATTAGAACAAAGTGGTGCGTGCTGATTTCGGGCGATAGGGGCAGGCCTCAGAAGCTTGGAACATTAAATGAAAAGATTTGAAGAATGGGTTTTGAATTGCACGCTTGTCTCATCCTGGTCTTTGGTGCCAAACAAGCAAGGCGACAGCGGGCAGGCGCTTGGCTTTGTGTGAGCTGGACCCAGCAGTGGAGGCCAGCTGCCCAGTTGTTGAGACCATGCAAACAGTCAGACCAGCAGTCAGACCAGCAGTCAGACCAGCAGTGGTTGAGGCCGGCTAACCCTGGCTGCAAACAGCCAGACCAGCGGTTCAGGCAGGTGCTGTCAGCAGCCACGCACCTGAATCGCTCGCTCTCCAGCGCAAACCACAGCTCCAGCTTGTTGGCTGGCAAACTGACGAAGTAGCGCGTCTCATCGTGGCTGGTGGTGGCGTTCAGCCCCACGGCTCCTGCCCGGGACAGCAGCTTGCCGTACGCGTTCTGCTCCACCAGCCCCGACGCCTTGGACTGCGTGCCAGGCACAGGGGTGACCAGGGTGGCTCCCCCTTCCCCTGCCTGCCCACCCCTCTGGCTGGATGTCATCTAACCCCGATCATGCTGGTGTGAGCGAGGGTGGAGGGATCCAGGGTCTTTCATGCAGTGCCAGTTTTAGTCAGTTAGACTGTGCCCATCACCCATCGCCCATCACCCATCCTGGCATCACTTGGTCCCCTGGCCGTCCATTTCAACACATCAGACGCTGCCTGGTCAGCCATCAGCCAGCAGCTCCCCCTGCCCCCCTGCCCCTGCCCCTACCCTGCCCCTGCCCCTGCCCCTGCCCCTGCCCCTGCCCCTGCCCCTGCCCCTGCCCCTGCCCCTGCCCCTGCCCCTGCCCCTGCCCCTGCCCCTGCCCCTGCCCCTGCCCCTGCCCCTGCCCCTGCCCCTGCCCCTGCCCCTGCCCCCTGCCCCTGCCCCTGCCCCTGCCCCTGCCCCTGCCCCTGCCCCTGCCCCTGCCCCTGCCCCTGCCCCTGCCCCTGCCCCCTGCCCCCGCCCCTGCCCCTGCCCCTGCCCCTGCCCCTGCCCCTGCCCCTGCCCCTGCCCCCTGCCCCTGCCCCTGCCCCTGCCCCTGCCCCTGCCCCTGCCCCTGCCCCTGCCCCCTGCCCCTGCCCCTGCCCCTCACAGAAGAAGGAGACTTCTCCGGCAGGGCCGGCGTGCATCAAGGGAGGAGCAACCGCCCTGCCCCTGCCAGGGGCCCTCAGCGCACACTACCTGCCTGCAAAGCCTGCAGCTGATCCTGCAGACGAGCCGCCGCGGCGCCGTTGCTGCGGCTGCTGCCCGCTGCCGCCTGCTGCTGCTGCTGCAGCTGCCGTAACTCATAGAACGTCTCGTCCATGGCGTCCAGCAGAGGGGCCTCGCGGGCCCAGTCCAGGGCGCCTATGCGGCGAGTGCCTTTGAACGCCAAGTGCTCGCCCAGATGCGCCAGGCCTGCATGCTGCAGCATGGCAGGCTGGACCTCATGCGGGCACTGCCCCCTCCATCATGCCTGTCAAACCACCACATCACAGCCAACCACCCAGCCGTGGAGGTGCCACACCCGCCCCGACCCTGGCCGTGACCCCCCCTTGCCCTCTTACCCAACTCTTCTCACCCATGCCAGCCCAGCACCACAAAACAGAACTGCCTGGCCCCTCTCAGCCCAGCCTGGCTGCCTGGCCTGCCTGGCTCCTCCCAGCCCAGCTCCCAGTCCCAGCATCACCACTATCACTGCTTGATGCCAATGTTGATTGACAGGTCAAGGGCCTTGCTGAGGCACTCTCCAACCACGACCCCAAGCACAGTGCTGCTCACCACCCCTCCCCTGCCCTGGCCACTACAAAGCTAGGCGAGCAGCTTCGCTTGCAGGGGCAGTCACCTGTTGCGCCCTCAGCTTCCTCCCATGCGCCCACTCGAGCATAGATATGAGCACTGACCTGCAGCGAACTAACTCTGCTCAACTTGTAGTCAAAGCCTCACCTCGCCAAGCTATGCCAGCTGTCATCACTGACCACTGGCGCTACGGTGGAGCGGTAGACAATGAAATGCATGCCCGTTGGCAGGGTGAACTGCTGCACGCTGTCACACGCCAACGGGCTTCCCCCTGACCCTGACAGCTCCGTGCAGGTTTGAACGGCTGGCCCAGCGCTGCTGAGCGAGAGCAGGACATCGCGACGTGAAGACTTGCAGGGAACAGCATGCCGCGTTCTCCCGGCTTGAGTAAAGATCGGGCCTTTGGCGCGCCCAATGATGCGACCAGGGCTGCGCAGCGCGTGCATTGCTGATTGCGCGTCAGCAGGGCGGCATGTGCGGGTCAGATTAGAGCTTAGCATTTCTAGGACGCGCTTTCACTGCGACCTTAGCCAGGCTGCATCGTCTCCTTCATGAACTGGTCCTAGATAACCTGGCTGACTATGCCTGCATGTGAGTCAGGTCTCCTGCCTTGGCCCACGGCGCCCAGAGATAGATCAAAGCAGCGCCATTGCCTTGGCTCAACAAAGGCATCTTGGCCATCTTGTCATCTTTGCTTCCCTTGCTAAACGTGGCTGAAGATGCGGCAATTGGTCAAGAACGACGCTTGCGCATCCATCATCACAAGTTGCAGTGGGTGCAGTACGTTGCGGACACCGTGGAAGGGGTCTCACCGGCATTATTTGCTGTGCGCGCCGACCCCGGTAATAGATTTGGCGACGAGCGAGTATGCAGAGACTTAATGATTTACCCCGTCTAGGCGTCCTGCACGCCAGGCAGGCATCGCGTTGGGTTGTGGCCGGACCACCGGCTCGCGGCGCCAGGCAGATAGGGATGTGGCTCGCAGGGATGTGGCTCAGCGCCTAAATGAAACCCGTCTCGTCGCTGTAAGTTGTCCGCGGTCACATGGGGTAGCGCGCGGGTAAGGACTGCGATGGCTTGCGCTGAATAACAGGAGTCGCCTGGGCATACAGCGACCGTTACGACTTTTACGGCCCGTGCGGCATTCGCTACCTCCATCAGTGTACTGAGTTGTGATTTCAAACATGAAGGTTGTCACCGCGCATATGGAGGTGCCTGAGTACCACCCGTGTCACCCATTCAAAGGCAGCAATATATCCACCCGTGAACGCCCACTTTCCCTTCAGTGGGTGTGGTGCACCTCTCATTTTTCAGACTTTCTGCAGGTCACCCTTGGCACCCTTGGCATCCTCCCGCAATATGCTGCCACACTACAACGTCCGCACCCCCTGGAGTGCTGCTATGTGCGCTTTCGTGTTTCGCCAGAGCGGACTTACGACGGCGAGATTGCTGGTGGTGGCGAGTTTGCTGCTGGCGTTATTGTACCCTGGTGAGTACTAGGGGTATGCGTGTGGCGCTACGAGGTGCGGTGTACGAACGACCGAGACCCATCGCCGTGACAAGGGCCTCGCTTAATTTGGGTTGCTTGCCGTAACAGACTCGGCACCCCGTTACGCCTCGCGCGGCCGCCCCGCAGCTGCTGCCTAGACCTCAGCTTCTGCTTGGCTCTGCCAGAGCCTTGCCGTCAGCTTTCCGTCACGGTAGCTGCTGTTGCTGGTGCCGCCTGCACAGTTACCACTGTCCTGTTGGTGCTGCTGTGGCTACTTCTGCTGCACAGGCCCAGTTTCATGCCGGAGGTATTGGGGTGCTGACTGCTCCCAGCAGATCACCACCTTGGCTGACGGCTGCAAGTCTGAGCTGGCCAACGTGATGCGCATCCGCAACCTGACTAACAGCAACCTATTTGTGCGTGACCCAGCTTACAGGCCATGTGTCACTGACGCGCACACTGCATGCAGCTGCCTGGCATAGGGCTGTGCATTGCCACGCCTGCAGTCGCTGAAGGCCACAGTTGCTGTGACATGCCACCATTCATTGTTCATGTCATTCAGTAGCACGTGAACATAATATAGTGTGGATCTAGCATGGCTCTGGTTTGAGTGTGTTTGACCGACCAGCCAGGCAGCAGGGGGCCAGGCAGCAGGGGCCACGGCAAGGGTTGGGGTGGCGGTGTGGATGGTGTTGCTTACAGGGGTGGGTCTGCATGCACCTCCTTAGCTGCCCAGCTGAGTGCATGGGCATGTTTGCATCTGATGCCCGCCCAGGGGGGCTAGCCATGTCGGCATGCCATGCATGCTGACTCACGCGCCATGTGCTGCTCCATGTCTGCCAGCAGGGCCCGGCAGCTCCGCCCCCACCACCAGCCGTGGTGTCCCAGTACGCCGCCCGCTTGGACAGGCTGAGGCCTGGCAAGGCGTGCTGCAAGGCAGCCTGCCAGTTCACCGCCGCGGTGCGCGGCCACGCCTGGCTGCCCGTGCAGGGGCTAGGGAGACTCGGGGCCTTGGGACCTGAGCTGAGGCTTGATGGCTCAGGGGCTGGGGGCTAGTGCTAGTAGTAAGGGTTTGGGGGTGGGAGTGTAAGGGTTGGGGCATTGGGTTGTCAGGGGACTAGGCAGGGTTCAAGGCTGAGCTGCTAGGGGCTCAGGGGTGCTAGGTGATAGGGTTTGGGGTATAGGAGTACAAGGCTGCGGCATAGCATTCGCAGCTCAAAGGCTAGGCAGAGGGCTACACTAGGGTTTGCTATTAGAGTTTACCGTTAGGGCTTACCGACAGGGTGGACCTCCAGGGTTTACCTCCAGGGTTTACCTTCAGGGTTCACTGTTAGGGTGTACTGTTAGGGTTTACTGTTAGGGTTCAGGGTGTAGTGGCTCAGGGCTCAGGGGTTGGGGGTTAGGGTTTGGGAGCACTGGGTCTAAAGTTTGGTGTTAGGGTTTAGGATCAGGGCCAGGGTCATGGGGCATGGGCCTCGGGGGCCTGTAGGGTCTGAGGAGGTTCAGGCCTGGCTATGGTGTTGTGCTCACGTGGCTGGGCCGGTCGGCAGTAGTGACGGAGGTGGCCTAGGGTATAGGGTACAGGTGTTAGGGGTAGGAGATTTCCAGGCAGCAGGTTGTTGTGGCACAGCTGAGCATGGTCTGGGTTCAGCAAGGGCTGAGAGGGGCTGGATCAGCTGCAGGACAGGCAGCTAGAAGGGCGGCAGCAGTGACGGATGTGGGTGCTTCATGTTGGCTGTGCCATTGGCTGGAGCTGGGGCTCCTCGAGCAGCGCTGCCCGCTGCTGGCTGCAGCTGTGCGGCTGCACCAAGGGGAGGCCGGTGGAGAGCGACCGGGGCGGCCTGGCCCAGTTCTACACGGAATGTGAGTCAGGGCAAGGCAGGCGGCCGGGTCAGGGCAGGCGGCTGGGTCAGGGCAGGGCAGGCGGCTGGGTCAGCGGCAGGATCCACCATGCTGCAGGGCGGTAATGTGGTAATGAGGTGGCAAAGCAAGAGCCAGGGCCAGGCCCAGCAACCAGCCCACACACCCCACGACCCCCTGCCAGGCAGCAGGGCCGTGAGAGGAAGGCCAGCAGCCAGGACGTGCCCCTGCCCCGCAACTCAGCACCGCCACAGGTGCTGACCACTGCCAGGGACTCGCCTGCCCCCCAGCTGCCCCCCAGCTGCCCCCCAGCTGCCCCCTGGCTGCCCCCTGGCTGCAGACACACTGAGCTGCGCCCAAAAGTGCACCTTCAACAGTATCCACGACGGCACAGGTACAGAGCTGGGTCACAGAGCTGGGTACTGCTGCTGTACTGCTGTACTGCAGTGGCAGTGCAGTGCCTTGTGTGACAGTCTCCCTCATCACACCCTGGGATCAATAGGGGGTTGGTGAGGGGCAGGGAGGGGTGATGAGGGGTGGGGAGGAGCGGTGCAGCGGAGAGGAAAGGGAGGAGAGGGTGGTGCTGCATGCTTCAGCCCAGTCACAGAGCAGCATGCTGCCGCCTTGCTGCTCCATGTGCCATCAAGCTGCACAGCGTGCCCTTCACAGCGTGCCCTGCCCTAGGGTAGCCTGGCCTGATCATGCAGGGCACCCCTCAGCATTGCCTCACCACACCCGCCAGGGTTTGCTGGGCAGGCTGCATGGTGTGGTGGCAGATGATGGTGTGGAGGCTGGGGTGCAAGGGAGAGGAGGTGCAAAGGGGAGGGGACGAAGTCTGCACCCCTCATGGTCTCTGGGCATGCTGCTTGTGTCAAAGAGGCCAAGCCAGTGGGAGGGGTGAGGGGCAGTCGTGTGGTTGCTCTTGCGCTGCTTCTGCAGGGTCCTGCCCGGCAGGCATTGACCCAGTGGCTGCGCAGAAGAACTGCCCTGCCTAGCCTGGCGGTGGTGAGGTCAGGGGGGGGGAGAGGCGGGGTTGGGTGGGGCAGGGTGGGAGGCAGGCAGGGGGTGAGGGGTTGGTCAGGGTTGGGTGAGGCAGGGTGGGAGGCAGGCAGGGGGTGAGGGGTTGGTCAGGTCTGTTTCTTTCAGCGCTGAGGACCCTGACGGACCAGGTGTCCTCCTCGGGAGGGGAAAGGGTAAAGTGCCACACAGGCAGGTCAGGGGGAACAGGGGTAGGCCGGGGTACCTTCACTTGCAGGTTAGCCTTCCAGTTGGCTGAGGGGTGTCATGGGTGTTAATTGGCTAAGGTGGTTCAAGGCATGGTGGCTGAGGTGGAGGATGCCGCTGTTGGGTGTTGTGGCGGCTGGCATTGAGGCTGGGCAGCAGTGCAGCAACAGCAGCAGGGCAGATGGGGCGAACTCCCAGCAGCCCACCCTGGTCTTTGTGGTGTCGCAGGGCCGGCAGACGGGAGGTCAAGGTCAAGGTAAGGGCAGTTGCTCGAGGCTAGGGTCAGGGTAGGAGTTAAAGTAGCGGCTTTGGATGAGGTTTAGTCGAAGGCTGGGCAGGACATCCGGCTGTTTGACTCGAGAACCTACTATCGTCATCGTCCATCACGGTTATCATCATGATCACCACAACTACTGTCATGATTTGTCTAGCTCTAGCTTCATGCCTGTGCAGCACGCAGAGCTTGGCCCAGATGTGCGATTCACTGAACACTGAACACGACGCTCACGGTGCTCCGTAGCGACACACCTGCAGTGCGGTAGGGTAGAGATGAACCTGCGGCGGATGACATGTCTTGAGAGCAGCTCGCTGCGCCGCCGTGTTTTGGGCCAGACCAGGACACTCGTGTGGGTACACGGGGGTGTCCTGTCCGTATAGTGTCCTATTCATGTATGTCAACTTATGTCACTCTGCAGTATTGGCATGCATGTTCCACAGTGAAGTGGGGGTGCAACTAGTGTTGAGGATTAGGGCGCAGATGAGTGTGCATGCAAGCCTCCAAATGTTTCTACAGTGGCACTTGCATGTAGGCACTCGGTCTATGGCCAGTTTTCCGCTGTAGTTGAGGTATGGACGAGTGTCCATGGTGGGAACAACATGTATGCTGCCATCACCAAGCAAGCAGGGAGTGAGCAATGAATTATGTTTGTCTATAGAAGAGCTAGTAGCTATGATAAGCTAGTTGCTTGCATGTCACATCTTTATGTAGGAGATGATGGGGTAAAACCAGGGTTGGGACACCAGCGTTCTTTCACACTTGCATATTTGCGTGCTTGGATGGAATTTCAATGCAAGAATGCAAGATCTTAATGTAACGCGGCCACGGAACGCGGCCACAAGCATTCTGCTGTAGTCGTCGCGCGAGCCTAAGCCATCTGCTCTACTCGTCTGATCTTTTGGGTGCTGCCGGGTGCTGGGGGCTATCGGAATTGCATTCGTGTAGTGTAACGTTGCATTCTTGCGCTATATATAAGTACAATGCAACAATGAAAGAAAAACTACAGTTTCCACAAGCCTGGTAACAACAGTGCGTCGGAGGGTCAGATGTCCCCAACTAACAGAAAATGACAGGAAATCGACCCCTGGTAATCAAAACAACGCCGCGTCTCAGCCACGTGGTTTCTATTTATGTGTCACACATCCCTGGATAGAGGACTCCGTCAGCTATGCGGTGCAACATGTATCATTGAATACTGTGCAGTGTCCTGAGTGCGATGGCGGCTCAAATCTTTACATTTAAAATCATGCTTGCTTTGCTCATGCGGGCCTCGCCGCGATCGACCGCCGCGACCGACGTGGCCCAGCAGATCCTGCAAACAGTCAGGGACAGTCTCCGCAGTAAAATCGATTCACATGGCACGCCAAACCGATGTAACCGCGCTACTCCACACACGGACATAAACATACAAGGCTGCTGCATTGCTTGACCGCTTCGTGAGTAGTTCCTACTTCCTGGCCACTTTGTAAGGCCATGCAAGGTGTGTATGCTATTGCTACGTTACCTTGCTCGACATGTTGGGTCCGATCCCTCCCGCCCGCCCTCCGCTTGCGTGTTGAGCTTGTGTCCAGCTCCGCCCTGACCCCTTGCTGCTCAGATGGAGGGGTGAGCATGCCAGGGCCGGCACCAGCACCAGCTGCCACCTGCTGCCAGGGGGGGGCAGCAGGAGGGGGGGGCAACCCAGGGGTGACACCAGTTCCAACTGCCTGCTGCTGCCAGGGGGGGGCAGCAGGAGGGGTGGGCAGCCCCGTGGCGGCACCAGCACCAGCACCAGGACTCGCACCTGCCCCCTGCTCATCCCCATGCAAGCCGGCCACTGTGTTGCGAATGTGGGCCATGACAAGACCCTTCAGCTTGGGCTTCAAACACCCCTTCATGACCTCCTGATGGTGGAAGCGGAGGTAAGCTTGCAACTCCCTAACTGATAGCTTCTGAGCCTCCTCGAGAGTGGTGTGGCTGTAATCGCGCCCATCGTAGGTCAAAGCATATGCTGCTTCCAGTCTATGCTGCCCCTCATGGTCCCCCACATCAACCACCACCTGCCCCACCCTATGAGTTGCTGTTGTTGCTTTCATCTCCGCCTTTGCTGTCCGTCGTTGGCACCTGACCTAGCCAAGGATAGCTCACCCCAATGTTGAGCCAAGAGGCTGGCTATGTCCTCGATTGCTGCCTTGATGCCGGCACCTAGAGCTGTCCACCCTGCCAGGAGGGTGTTGTGAAGGCCATGGCTGTAGCAGGGCTGTGCGCGGATGGCTGTGTTCTGCAACGGCATGAGCACATCACAGAGCTGTGCGATCACTCAGGCGTGACCCCCCTTGTTCACAGATGCGCTGTCGGCTGTCATGCTAGCAATGTGGGCGCCCTGCAGACCATTGCGTTGAAGCTTGCGCATGATGACCTTGACGTGGGCCTGGGACGTGGCACAAGGGAGGGGGACGATGGCCAACACGTCTGTGATCTGGGCGGTGAGGTGCTGATGCTGGCCAGCTGCTCCACCCGCTGCATCTCTTGCTGGTTTTGAAGTTGACCCCGTTACGGGGCTTGCATCCTTGAGCACAGCAGCTGTCACTCTGATGACCAGCACCTTGCCATGCTTCTTGCATGTGCAGCCATCAAAAAAGTGCACGTGGATCGCTTTGGCTCGTCGTAGCTGATCTGCATGCACAATGCATGATCAACAATGTTTGGCCTTGTTGAACCCTGGTCTGCACCATGCGCATACCACCTTCCAATCCAGCCCAGCCCAACCCAGCCCAGCCCAGCCCAGCCCAGCCCAGCCCAGCCCAGCCCAGCCCAGCCCAGCCCAGCCCAGCCCAGCCCAGCCCAGCCCAGCCCAGCCCAGCCCAGCCCAGCCCAGCCCAGCCCAGCCCAGCCCAGCCCAGCCCAGCCCAGCCCAGCCCAGCCCAGCCTAGCCCAGCCCAGCCCAGCCCAACCCTTACCTAGGGTTCGTTGCCGAATGTATTTGCAGACCACACGCTGCTGCCGGCCCATAGTTGTGTGCTCCCCAGGCCGGTGAGTGTTTGCCACCACACATTGCTCTGTGATGAACAGCCGCCGGCATGTGGGAAGCCGGCGAAGGCTGACTTGTGTCTTCAACATCAACTTGGCTGTGCAGAGGTAGTGCTGAGCTGTGAATGTTGCTGTCCTTGCTGCTGGCTTTCCAGGTGAGGCCTCTTGCGTGGGGATGAAGAAGTCAGAGGGCTCAAGTGGGCTAGGCCCCGGTGTGGGCTCAGGTGGGCTCGGCCCCGGTGTGGGCTACATTGTTGTGCCACCAGGTCTGCCATGGGTGTCAAGCCGGCTGCAATTGCTGTCAGCCCACCGCCACAGGACCTCAGTAGAAACACTTGCTTGCTTTAAGATCTGCAGTTGCTGCCTCTACTTGCGGGTGAATTGGGGCCGGCGCTTACACTTGCGCAGCTGGGCCTCGAGGCGGTGCTGAGCACGCTTGGCAGCAGTCACAGCCAATTCCTGTTGCTTGACCACAGCCTCAAGAGACTCGTTCTCCAACCTCTGCTGCCTGTGTTCTGCCTGTAGGTGCTTGTGCTTCTCCCCAAGGTCGAGCAAGGCAGCCTCAAGCACCTCCTCACAAGCGTGTTGCAACTGGGCCTCAGTCGTCAACAGCTCATTCTCGACCTGCACCTACTTAGCGACAGCCTCAGCCTTCCTTGCTGTGGCTATCAAGCCACTGGGACTGTGTAGATAAGCAGCCCTAGGTGGTTTCATTTGGGCTTCGTATTGAGCCTGCCGCAGGCTGCGGCCCATAGGGGAGGGGGGGCAGTGTTAGGGGGTGGGAGTGCGGGTTAGTTGGGGTGGGGAGGGGTGGGAGCGGGGGTGGGAGGGCGGGGCTGGGGGTGGGAGTGGGGGTGGGAGGGGGTGGGAGGGGGTGGGAGGGGCTGAGAGGGGCTGGGGGTGGGGAGGGGGTGGGAGGGGCTGGGAGGGGCTGAGAGGGGCTGGGATGGGCTGGGATGGGCTGGGGCTGGGAGGGGGTGGGAGGGGCTGGGAGGGCGGGGTTGGGGCTGGAAGGGGGTGGGTTGGAAGGGTTCAGGGCTAGTCAACACTGCTAGGCAAAGTTAGGCCACGCCACAATCATTTCCAGCAGGCCTGATTGACGAAATGCCGTGCTTCCTTTTCCAGCAGCTGTCGTTAAGTAATGAATAAAGTTGACACGGCAAATTCTGGAAAGTCACAGTGGTCAGCTCACAACAAGCCGGTTTGTGCAAGGGGGTCCCTTTTTTGTGTTGTTGGCCTGAGAGAAACGAACCATTTCGCACCTTGCTGCAATGTCGCGTGTCAACTTGCCCAACGACGGTCCTCCGACACCACATGCACCAATAAAAGGCTCGCGGAGCGAGCCTGGCGGGCTGAAATGTGATTGTACTTCTGGCTCGATAGCAAGCGCAGTTCTATCACTGATGCCGCTACATACCACTAGAACGATCGGTTGTGAGCAGCTGAGGTGTGTCCGCGATCGCTTGTGCCGGTAAGGCCTCACTTGCAAGAGCTAACGCGCCGCTTGCCAGTAGACGCGTAACAATTCGCCGGTGCCAATGTGACAAACGCTATCGAAAACGGTGCAGTGCTGAGCGAGTATTTGCATGAAGATTACCAATCCCATGTTGGGGGCGCCTGACGGAGGGGCATGCTCATAGACTGCCATGGGCTCGCGAAGTGTACCAACCAATCAACTAGTCAAGCCCTACCTTGCTGGCCTGACTTGCTACACGACGCAACATTTTTACGCACCTTGGCTTTACGGCCCGGCCCTGTAAGGAACCTTCCGATCCGACGATCTCACCGCGACCCACAGCAACCCACAGCAACGCGGCGATCTGACTTGCGCCATCGGTCCCCATTATCTCCAGCGCCATTGATACCATGATTCACCACCCTAGCTCGTACCCACTAGCGCTAACACAACAATAACCCATTATGTCGACCCCGAGAAATGTTATGTACCAAGTTTCATGTCAAGACATTGCATTTTGTTCCCGCATACCTTCCGTTTGTCTTCCTCTATACCTTGGGAAGCCCGCCCCCAGCTTGTATGTCACCACAAGCCTGCTGCTCCACAGGGTTGCTTCATAGTTGGTGATTAGACTACAATGGTCCAATGATAGTGGTTGCCATGGTGGCCACGCCAAGGGTTGCAATCTCACTCCCAACTGCAAAAATGCCAGCTCAGATGCGGCTTGCATGTCTAACGAGGGTTGAGTGGCGAAGCTGCAGTATAGTTGTGGTTGCCTCCGGCACTAGGGCCCTCAATCCTGCCTCCATCAACCCGTACCCCACCTGTGGCGCAACCAAAGTGAAACAACCCAACATCACTGCCAGCGGTAGCACTCAAGGTTGCGCGCACTGGCAAAGCAAGCGTGATGAGTGGCGGCAGCAAGGGTGGAGGTAGCTAGGGCAAACACAAGGGCCACCTCTGTTTCCAATGTCGCCGTACCCCTCTCCTCCCATGCTACAGATGTTGCCTTCCATTGCTCCTCCTGTTGGTCCATAGCTGCCCCCCTAGGGAAGTCTGTCTTCGTCCTAACATACTTCCACTGCTTGTCATTCTCATATCTAGTGGGTGCCCAACAAGGACCCGTGGCACAATCGTGCCACCTGCTGGCCCCTCCCACACCGCCACCTTAGGGTTGTTGTAAGGTTTGGGCTCATTGGTAGGCTGGCATAAACTATCAAAGCTGATGCCAAACTCGGACACAAAGGTGGTTGTGTTGGCCATGAAGTGCGTGGGTGGGTGTGTGCGTGTGCACTTCTTTGCTTCCCGTGACTTCGTGGCCAACACAACCACCTTTGTGTCCGGGTTTAGCATGAATTTTGATAGCTTGTGCATGCCCACCACAGAGCCCAAGCCTCACAACAACCCCAAGGTGTCGGCATGGCAAGGTCGATAGGTAGCACAATTGTGCCACAAGACCTTTACTAGGCACCCACTAGACTTGAGAATGACAAGATGTGGATGGATGATTGGACAAAGACAGACTCACCTGAGGGCGCGGCCACAAACCAACAGGAGGAGCAATGGAAGGCAACATCTGTAGCAGCAACTGTAGCATCAACAGAGCCATATCGTGCGACAAGTGCAGTGGCACTGCATACACACAGTAGCCGTGCTTGTGATGCTCACTCTGCCTAACACCGCCAACGGGGCCAACAAAGTACAAATAGGGAATAAATGTGGATCACACCTTAACACCATGAGCCTGCCGTTCGGCTCTGGCTTCCCGCATTCCCTCCCCCCTTCCCCTCACCTCCTCCCTTGCCCTTCGCTTGCCTCACCCCCTGCCCCTCTCCCTCCCCCTGCCCCTCCTGCTCCCCCTCCACCTGCAGCGTCATGGTGGCGCTGGACAGCAGCTCACAGAGGGTCAACACCCCCCGTTGAAAGGCTCCGCCCCCTAGCAGGCCCAGCAGTGGCACGCCTACAGTAGCAGCAACGGGTCAAGCAAGGCAGCACCGACTTGGCCATGGGCGGGTTAAGGCAGCTGGGCCAGGGGTGGGCACCAGGCTTGTGCTTTGCCTGCGACTCACCAGGCCTTAGCAGCCCTAGCAACAGGTGCTGCAGCCCCTCCACCGCCTTCACATCATCTGCTGCACTATGGGCTGGGTCAGGCAGCACAAAGCACTCAGCCCTCATGGCAGGGGTCGGGGGGTCAGACCCACGGCCCTGGCTGCACCCTGACCCTTCACCTCTCCCTGCTGCCCTTGCCCCTACCCCCGGCCGTGGCACCCCAGCTGTTGTTGTTGCTACCGCCACCCCTGCGGCTGGTGCCCCTCCCCCTGCTGCTACTGCTGCTCCTGCCCCCACTGCTGCCCGAAGGTCAGGGTGGCAGGCTGGGGAGCCGGGGGGGGAATGAGGGGTGGACTGTGAGGCAGGCTTCTGCCCTCTCCCCCCCGCCCCCGCCCCTGCCCCCGCAGCGGCTCTGGCTGCCGCTCTGGCTGCCAAGCTGCCTGCTGTTGCGTTGCGGGACGGTGCTGCACCCGTCGCTGCACCTGCTGTCGCAACCGCTGCCAAGCGGGCGCCCTCCCTGCCTGCCTCAGCAACGTCAGGTGTAGACACCCACGACCGCCCCCCTCCCCTCCCCTCCGCTGCCCCCTCCCGCTCCCTCCCCTCCTGCCCCGCAGCCTGACCAGTCCCTTTGCCACCAGCCGCAGCCGCAGCCTGGGCATGAGCAGTGGCCGGACCTTCAGGCTGGGCTGAGGCCTGGCGCCCCCCCCCAGCCTCAGCTGCAGCCCTGGTGGGATCCTGAGACAGGGCGGAGGCTGCAGCTGCTCCCGCCACCACCACCACCGCTGCCACAGTGTCCAGGGCCTCAGTCTGGGCTGTGGCGAACCAGCGGCCGCCTGGCCACAACTTGCGCTGCAGGGCCAGCAGGGCCTGGGCCACCGCCTGCTCTGAGGTGGCGCTGTGCAGCCGGGCGGCGATGGTGGCGTCCAGGGCGTCCCCAGCTACCATGGCCAGCAGCTGGCGGGCTACAGCCATGGCCTGCAGGGGCAGCAGCAGCAGCGAGGGCAGCAGCAGTGAGGTGTCAGGGGGGGTGGGACAGGAACGGCAACAACAGTGCAGGTGCAGAAGAGGATGCGAGGAGGAGATGCCTTCTCCTTCCTCCGCCCCCTTCCTCTCCCCTTCCTCCTCCCCCTTCCTCTCCCCTTTCTCCCACTCCCCTTCCTCCCCCTTCCCCTCCCCCTACCCCCACCTGTCGCCCCAGAAAGCCCGAGCTGGACAGGTAACACAGCGCATCCAGCAGCTCCAGCAGCGGGGCACTGAGGGGCACGGGCCCGCTGAGACCCGGCAGCAGTGTGCAGCCGCCACTGGGCGCCGGGCCCCTGCACCCCTGGCTGGAGCCAGACACTGGGGCAGCCTGGGGGGGGGCAGGGGGGATGCTGACACCACGTGCAGCCCTTGGGCCTGGCCAGGGGCGGCGGGGTGGGACTGGGCTTGGGGTGTTCCGCGGGGGGGAGGGGGATTGCGCCCTGGATGGGGTGGGGGACTGAGTTGGTCGGGTCAGGGGGTTAGGGCGCTGGGCACGGCAGGGGTGGGGGGGGTGCACCCAGGCGGGGGGGTGGGGAGGGGTGTGGGGGCTGAGGGCAGGGGGGCTGACTGCAGCTGGGGTTGGCGCGTCCCTCAAGGTGTGGCAAGACGCTGCTCCCAAGGCGGGGGGCTTCCCTGCCAGCCCCGGCCTCACCCCCTGGCCCTGTCGCCCCCCACCCTGCTGCTCCTGCACCTGCCCACGGCCATCCCCCCCGCCCGCCCTCTGCCCCCGCCCTGCTTGCTGCCTGCCCGCCCAGGCCTGCCCCCCCAGCCCCTGGACCAGGTCTTGGCACCTGCCCCCTGCGCCCTGGAGAGTGGAGCTCACCACGGCAGCCAGGGCCACCGAGCCCGGCCTCCCCACCCCCCCGCCTGCTCCCCCTCCCCCTATAAGCCCGCTGCTATGCCCCGTACCACCCCCCCTACTGCCCAGGGTCACTCCACGCACAGCATCCTGCTGCTCCCCCCCCAAGGGCTCCCAGGCAGGCTGGGCAGCCAGTGCTGCCGCCCCCCCGGCCCCTGGACCTACCCCCTGTACGCCAGGCTCCCCGTCCCCCGGGTTCCCCCCGCCTGGCACAACCTCTACGGGGCAGGGGGTGGGCAGCAGGGGCAGGGGGGTGACAGCAGTGCCTGAGGTGCTGTGGGAGCGCTGCCGCACCTGCCCAGAGGTGGCCTCCTGCCCCCCGCCCCCCAGGCCCATGCGGTGCAGGAAGGTGCGCAGCCGTGAGGGCCACTCCTCCTCCTCCCCCTCCTCCCCCCCTGCCCCTACCAAGCTGTGGGGGGGCCTGCCGGCAGCAGGGCACGGCGTTAGGGTCACGGCATCTACAGAGTCTGCTGGGCGGCAGCTGGTGCTGGCCTGAAGGCTTGCGTGGGGGGGGAGGTGAGCCATGGATGGGGAGCTGGGGGGGGGGGCGGGGGGAGGCTGCAGGCTGGGACATACCAGGCGTTCAGTAGGAGCAGCAGGGTCAAGGGTAGCGGAGCCTTGCTGGTTTTCCTCTGATGTGGTTTGGGTGCTGTTAAGGGGGCCTGGGATGCTGGTGTGCGCCGGCAAGGAGAAAGGAGGGAGGAGGCTGGGGGAGGGGTGGCGCGGGGGCGAGGGGTTGCGGCTGGGCAGAGGCTGCGTGGCGGGTCGGTACAAGCCCAGAAAGTTGCGCAGCTCAGAGCTCGCAGCCAGCAGCGGGTGGCTCATCAGGCTGACAAGGTAGGCATCCAGCTCCGCGCGCCTGCGCAGGCAGCAAGTGTGACAGCAAGAACTCGTGCAGTACGCCGCGCAGGCTGCGTAGGCCCATGCGCCGAAACGTACAGCGGCGGTTACAGCGTTGACCAAACGTTGACTTTGACTTTGATTCCAGCTTGGCTCCAGAGGCGCGAAAGGACCTGAGGGTATCGGGGTTTTGGAATACCTGCTTGGCTCCAAGAGCTGACGGCTGCGTTACGCATGGCGTGATGCACCTACCCCAGTTGCAGCGCGCTGAGGATCCGCCCCGCACCTTCTCTCAATGAACTGCGGGTCGTGAGCCATCAGGGACAGTCGCTTCGGGGGCAACACCGCGCGCGCTCCTCTGTATGTGTGGCCGTGGATGGGGTGGCGCAGGAGGGCCAGGTGCAGGCGCTCGAAGTCGCTGTAGCGATGCGCAACAGTCCAGGTGCTCGTCCGCCGAGCGTCGTCAACACTTGCGTCGCTGCCTTGGTCGGCACCTTTGCCTGGCCGAGAGCCGGCCCCTGACCCTGTTCCGACTTGTGACAGTAGCGTCCAGGGCGTGAAGCTCTCGCCCCCGCCGCCTGCTTGGCGGTCCCGAGTATGGGAGGCTGCCGAGCCCCTGCCCTGTGCAGCAGTCGACACAGAGGAGGCGCTGCTGCCCCCTAAGCTGTCATTGCGGCTGTGGGAGTTGCGGGAGGGCAGGCTGCCCCTCTGCTGCCGCGGCAGTGGCCTCACTCCTTGCTTCATATTCTCACTTTGAACCCACCCCACACACCACCACCCTCCCCCCAAGCCAGCCGCCTCCTCCCCCACCCCAGCTCCCCAGCCAGGGCTTTCCAGCAGCCGGCAGCTGATGCAGTAAACAACGATTTCCCCCCGGGATCCAAAAACCCCAACGCGCTCCGGGTCCTTCCGCACCTCAGCCGCTACCACCCTGGCTGTGACCCCCCTCCACAGCCCTGCCACCCTCCCCCCTGCCGGTGGGGCGGCTGCCTGCTGCTGTGGGTCCTGCACCCCACTGGCTGGGCAGGGTGGGGCAGCAGAGGCAAAGGGGGAGCGGAGGGCTGGGCTGCTGGCGGTGAGGGGGCCGGGTGGGAGTGTGTAGGGGGGGTCACCTGCGGCTGGCCCCAGGGGAGGGGGGGAGGAGGAGGGGGGGCAGCAGGGGCCAGGGCTGGGGGTGGGGGCTGAGGGGAGAGGCCTGGGGGCTGGCGGCTGGTTGTGGAGGTGGGTGGTGGCAGCCAATGGCAGAGGCAGGACAGCTAGCTGCTGATCCTCCTGTGCACCAGAGCGACGGTGAGGGCTGGGGGGGTGGGGGCTGTTGGAGGTGCTGGCACGAGCCACCGGGGCAGCTGCCGCACAGCTTCCTGACCGGTGGGGGTGGGGGGGTGGGGGGGAGGGGGCTGAGGTGGCACCAGCAGGCCAGCTGCTGGCAGGCTTGGTGGCATCAGGGTGGGTGGGCGAGGGGTGAGTGGTTAGGGTGGTTGCATGAACATGCTGGTGAGCCGCGCGCTGTGCTGTTGCTGGGATAGGGTCTGGGCCACGGGCCAGCCCTGAAGGAGGTGCAGGGGCAGGGCTGGGCGCAAGGGCAGTGCAGCAGCTGGCTGCAGGCTGGCTCAGGCTGGGCTGCAGGGGGTGAGGGGGGTGAGGGGCTGCAGCTGCAAGGGGGTGTAGGGGCTGGGCGCATGGCACCAGTTGTGAGGGGGGTGGTGGGGAGGTAGGGTCAGGGGGGGACGCGGCTGCAGGCCTGCCTGGTGGTGTTGAGGAGGGGGGGCTGGGGCTGGGGCTCAGCAAGGCCCGCAGCTTCTGGGCAGCTGCTTGAGAGAGTGAGAAGGGGTAGGTGGGGGGCGGGGTGCGCAGCCCAAGGTCCTGAGGAGCAGGCAGTTGAGGTAGTTGCAGTGGTTGTGGCGGTTTGGGTCCCAAGGCGTGACTAGGCGACGAGGGGAGGGGGCTGCCCTGCAGGCTGGCCTGCTCCAGGGTGGTCAAGGCCTGGGGGGGGCCGAGTGTGGGGGGGAGGGCGCTGCCTGGGTCAGGGCTGTGGGGGAGGGCCATGGCTGCCTGCACCTGGCGGCTGCATGGCTGCATGCTGGTAGCAGTGTGACTCCCCGGCTGGTAGTGTGACCTTTGCATATCATTAACAAGGTGCCCTTGTGGCTGCATGGCGGCAGCGGGGGGGCCTGGCCAGCCAAGCAAGCCATTGGCTGGGCACAGCGCTGAGGCTGGGGCGGGGGGGAGGGCGGGGGCCAGGGGCAGGGGCAGGGAGAGTACCCCGTGATCACTCAGCCCTGCGCTGTGGCCCACCCCCCTCCCCCCCCCTTGGGTCAGGTCAGGGTGAGAGCCCCCCTGCCTGCCCCCCCGCTCCCCTCCCCCCCTCTCAGCCGTCAGGTCTACCAGCTCCAGCATTTGACCCCACCCCACCCCTCCCTGGGCATGAACCCCCCCAGCCAGCCCATGGCCCAGGCTTGCCTGCCACCCATGCACCGCATGGCCCCATGTGCGCTCAGCCCATGCGGGCGCCCTCACACCCTGACCCCCCACTGCCCCACCCTTTGGTGCTGGGGCTGCCATGCTGACATGGCTGTCATGGGACAAGGTACGTTTGTGGAGGGTTGGCTGGTGGACGTTGCGGGGAGGTGGTTGGGTGTGAGGCACCGTGATGAGCCTCTTGAACACCCCCAGCCCCTGGTCAGCCCCAGGAGGGGGGAGGAGGGGGGGGGATGGCTGGGGTGCTGGCGAGGGCTGGCTGGGGTGGCCAGGGGAGCTGTTGGAGCTAGTCAGGGGGAGGTGGGGGGTCAGCAGCTGGGTAGGGGGCTGGCTGCGGCTTGCGGGGTTCAAGTTCAGGGAAGGGCGGGAGGAGAAGGGGCGGGGCGGGAAGCTGGGCAGCAGCTGGGGGGTCTCAGGGCCCTGGCTTCTCCTGTAGGGAGGAGGGGGGCAGGGAGCAAAGAGTGAGGGTGAGGGTGAGGGTGAGGGTGAGGGTGAGGGTGAGGGTGAGGGTGAGGGTGAGGGTGAGGGTGAGGGTGAGGGTGAGGGTGAGGGTGAGGGTGAGGCAAGAGGTATGGAGGGAAGGGGGGGCGCTACCTGTGGCGAGCGTGCCTCTTCTCCGTTCTCTCACTCTCCCTGCACCGCTCCTCGAACTGCCGGGCTCCCTCCACCTGCCCCCTGGCCTCTGCTTCAAGCAGCAGGCTGTGCGCTGCTGGCGGTGAGCTGTGGGCCGGGGGCTGAGCAGGCTGGGCTGCGGCCTGCAGGGGGGGGGTCCAGGAGGGGCGGGGCAGGCTGGCGGCCCAGGGGCCGGGGGGCCAGACCCAGGTGGTGGGGGCCCATGAGGGGGGGAGAGCAGGCAGCCAGGCTGTGAGCCCACCCAGCTGCTGCTGCTGCTGCTGCTCCTGCTGGGCCTGTAGGCCTGCCACAGCAGGCGGCTCTGGCGGTGACTGATCTAGCCATGCAGCTGCAAGAGGGGCGGCAGGGGCAGGGGCAGGGGCAGCAGGGGGGGGCGGTAGGCTGGGCGTGCTGGAGGGTGTGGTGGTGGCGGCTCCCCCTGCAGATCGAGTCCTGCTGACAGCCCCTGACCCCTGCTCCACATAAGCCCCGCCCCAACCCCCAGGGGCAGCCCCTGACCATGTGTGACCCGTCAGATCCCCCCTGCCCCCTGCTGCTCTTGCTGCTGCCTGAGTAGCTGCACCCCCTGCCCCCCCAGCTCCTGACACAGACCCTGTTGCTGTGACCAAGCCTGCTGCTGCTGCCCCTCCGGCACCGGCAGCAGGCTGACGCCGCCCTCCTGCCCCCACTAGGGAGCCAGGCAGCGGGGCAGCCAGGGGGGCGGCAGGGACGCTGACGGATCTGCAGGCGGGCGGGGTGGGGGGGTGGGGTAGGCTGGCCCTGGGCTGCAACAGCGGGGAAGAGACCTCCCCCCAAGACCTCCAGGGGGTCAGGCTGGCTGGACCAGCCACAGCCCTCCCCTCCCCTGCCTCCCCCTCCCCTGCCTCCCCTCCCCCCTCCTTTTCCCCGTCAATGCCAGTTTTCCCCTCCTCCCCCTCGCCCTTGGCTCTGCTGTGCTCCGCCCGCAGCGTGGTTGGCCAGGGCCAGGCGTGACGGCTGGGAAGAGGGGCAGCAGGGGGAGGCTGGTGCGGCAGCAGTTGGTGCTGGCCAGGGGGGGTGGGGGCTGGGGGCAAGGGGGGGTCACACGCCTGGGGTGGGGCAGGAAGGGGGAGGCTGGGGGGAGGGGGAGGCGCGACACTGGGGCAAACACGGGGGCCTGAGGCCTGCCTGCCACACCCACTGCTGCCACACCCACTGCTGCTGCTGCTGCTGCTGTCGCTGCTGGGGTCCTTCAGTTTGAGGGAGAGTGGAGCAGCAGGGCAGGCAGGGCAGGCAGGGCAGGCAGGCGGGCTTTGGAGTGCGGCTGAGGAGCAAGGGTTGGGGGGAGGGTGACGGTGACGGTTGGCGGGGAGGGGGGGCTGAGAGGGGCTGCTGGTACTGGCACCCGCCCCTGCCCTGCCAAGAGTGTCCTGGAAGTGCTCAGCAGGGCCAGGGCCAGGGCCAGGGCCAGGGCCAGGGCCAGGGCCAGGGCCAGGGCTGGGCCAAGGGCAGGGCCAGGGGCTGCTGGGGCTGCGGCTGGGCAGTGTCAGGCCAGGAGGGGTCGGGTGCTCCTTCAGCTGCCTACCCCCGCTCAGGCTGTTTAGCCAGGGCAGCAGCAGCTGCAGCCCAAGGGGTAGAGAGGCAGGGCGGGGGGCAGGCAAGGCAGGTCAGGTCAAGGGGGTTGGGTGGTGAAGGTGTCTTTGGGGTTTCAGGAAAGGCGTTTGGGGGGCAGGGGGGGGGGGCGGGGGGGAGGGGGGGCAGGCGCGAGGGGGGGCAGGCGCGAGGGGGGGCAGGGAGGGGCAGGAGGGCAGGCAGGGGAGCAGCAGGGGAGGGGGGTAACCATCATCATGATCAGCAGCAGCAGCAGTGGGTGTGGCATCAAGGAGGGCAGCAGTGGGGTGGGCCTCACCTTAACGATGTTTTGTGGCCAGCACATCATGATGACGGGGCGCAGCACACAGCTTGCCAGCAGCTCCCTGGCAACCACCCTGAGCGGCCTCGCGGCCAGCAGGGGCTCGCCCGGCAGCAGCGCCGCCAGCAGCAGCTCAGCGTACTCACCCAGCACCTGCACCAGCCATCACCCCCCTGCCTAGGGTCAGACAGCACAAGGCAGGCAGACCCTGCCCCTGCCCCTACCCCTGCCCCTGCCCCTGCCCCTACCCCTGCCCCTGCCCCTGCCCCTGCCCCTGCCCCTGCCCCTGCCCCTGCCCCTGCCCCTGCCCCTACCCCTGCCCCTGCCCCTGCCCCTGCCCCTGCCCCTGCCCCTGCCCCTGCCCCTGCCCCTGCCCCTGCCCCTGCCCCTGCCCCTGCCCCTGCCCCTGCCCCTACCCCTGCCCCTGCCCCTGCCCCTGCCCCTGCCCCTGCCCCTGCCCCTGCCCCTGCCCCTGCCCCTGCCCCTGCCCCTGCCCCTGCCCCTGCCCCTGCCCCTGCCCCTGCCCCTGCCCCTGCCCCTGCCCCTGCCCCTGCCCCTGCCCCTGCCCCTGCCCCTGCCCCTGCCCCTGCCCCTGCCCCTGCCCCTGCCCCTGCCCCTGCCCCTGCCCCTGCCCCTGCCCCTGCCCCTGCCCCTGCCCCTGCCCCTGCCCCTGCCCCTGCCCCTGCCCCTGCCCCTGCCCCTGCCCCTGCCCCTGCCCCTGCCCCTGCCCCTGCCCCTGCCCCTGCCCCTGCCCCTGCCCCTGCCCCTGCCCCTGCCCCTGCCCCTGCCCCTGCCCCTGCCCCTGCCCCTGCCCCTGCCCCTGCCCCTGCCCCTGCCCCTGCCCCTGCCCCTGCCCCTGCCCCTGCCCCTGCCCCTGCCCCTGCCCCTGCCCCTGCCCCTGCCCCTGCCCCTGCCCCTGCCCCTGCCCCTGCCCCTGCCCCTGCCCCTGCCCCTGCCCCTGCCCCTGCCCCTGCCCCTGCCCCTGCCCCTGCCCCTGCCCCTGCCCCTGCCCCTGCCCCTGCCCCTGCCCCTGCCCCTGCCCCTGCCCCTGCCCCTGCCCCTGCCCCTGCCCCTGCCCCTGCCCCTGCCCCTGCCCCTGCCCCTGCCCCTGCCCCTGCCCCTGCCCCTGCCCCTGCCCCTACCCCTACCCCTACCCCTACCCCTACCCCTACCCCTTCTCCTTCCCCTTCCACTGGCAGCCAAGGGTAGGGCCTTACCAGCACTGCACCATACTCCCCGCACACAATGCAGCCCCTGCCCCCAGTTGGCGCCCCTGTTTGCTTCCTTCCTGCCCTCCCCCCTCCCTGCCTCCCTCCCTCCCACCAGGCAGGCAGCCAGGGCCTGGCAGTGCCTCTTTGAATAGCCCGCCCACTAGGCCCCAGCCCTTAGGTACCCCCTCTGCACACTGCCCTCCCTCCTCCCCACCCTGCCCCCTGCCCCCTTACTGCTCAGACCTTCTCTGGCTCCATACTCTGCCTCATGGCTCACCCCCCCTGCCCCTACCCCTACCCCTACCCCTGCCACCCTCCACAGCCCCAAGACCTTACCCAGCACTCTCCCCTGATCCTCCACACACCCGCCGCCCTGCCCCCTCCGCCGCCCCTGCCCCTACCACCCCCCCGCTGCCCTGCCCTGCCCCCTCCGCCCTGCCCTGCCACCTGCCTGGTAGTGGCCCTGAGGGTGGCAGAGGGCCGGGTGCAGGGCGCCTGCTGCCTGCAGCTCAGCGCGCAAGGCAGCCTCCCTGGCAGCGGGGGGCAGGGCGGCCAGGCGGGTGGGGCCCAGGCGGGTGCGGGCCGAGCGCTGCGCCTCCACCGCCTCCACCAGCACCTCACACACATCCCTGAGGGGCCAGGGGGCGGGGGGAGCGGCAGGGGGAGGGGCAGGGGGGGCCCAGGGCAGGGGTAGCGGTAGGGGTAGAGGTAGGTTGCGGGTCAGGGTCAGGGGTAGGGGTAGGGGTAGGTTGGCTGCAAAGGGTGAGTGCGACAGGTGCTGTTGGGGCCTAAGGCCTGGAGGGTTTGAACACGACAGTGTGCTGTGATGTGGGTGGCCTCTTCCCCTTACCCGTCCCTTGGCCCACCCGTTTGCCCCTTGCCCGCCCCTTGCCCCCGCCCCTTGCCCTGCCCTGCCCCGGGCACTGACCTCACCAGCAGGCTGCCCAGGTCCAGCCGCCTGGCCCGCATGCACACCGCACCAAACGCGTTGTTCAGCGTCAGTCTGCAGCCACCACCACACAGGTGCAGCCACCTCCACCATCACATACCCAGGTGCAGCCACCCCCAATGCAATCCCCATCACCACCATCATCACCACCCCCACCATCACCATCACCCCCACCACCATCACCCCCCTACACATACCCAGCTGTCACTGACAACCAAGGAGCATGAGGCATGGCAGTCGCTGCTGCCGCTGATTCTCATGGACTCACCCCTCCCCAGCAGCACAACAGCCAACACATCACACTCCTGCTGTGAACAAACCTATGGGTGGGCAAATGCTGGTGGGCACCACCAGCAGCGCCACCATCACCACCCAGAGCCTCCTGCCCAGCCTTGACAAACCATGCCTGCCCCCTCAACGCCTCTGCCCCGCCCTGCCTCCCCCCCCCTCCGCCCCTCTGCCCTGCTGCCCAGAGGTTCCCTGCACCCCCAGGGTCTTCAGGCCTCCGGCTGCTCACCTGACTGCTGCAGGGAACTCAGTGTCTGGGGTCAGTCCGGCCCACCAGGTGTCATACACCCACTGCAGCAACCAGGTCAAATCATATCATATCAGACCAGGTCAGATCAGATCAGAGTTTAGATGAGATCCGTCCTGGGTACTTCAGATCAGGCAAGGTCAGGTCAGGTCAGGGTGGGTGAGGTCAGGGTGGGTCAAGTCAGGCTGCACTGCGGCTGTTGCGTGTGATGCTGAAACTGGCCCCACACTGGTCAGGCTGGAGGAAGCCAGGGCATGTGCAGTGTGTCAGTGCACCTGCTGCACGATGCTGCCGCACAGCTTGTCCCAGGCAAACTCCACCAGGGGGGACCCGACACGGGCCCGCCAGGCGTCAGGGCAGCGCTCCTCCTGCGCACTGCTGGACAGGGAGCTGGGCTGGGGGCCAACAGCTGCGCGATTCTGCTGGAATCCTCCTGGGGCTGGCAGGTTCCCTCGATGGGCTGCCTGGTGAGCCTGTACTGCACGCCTTAGGGCAGTGCAGTGCGCATGCCACAGGGCTGACCCCAAGGCGGCCAGTGCTGCCAGCACCGCCGCGACGGCCGTGAGGGACATGCCCGTGCCTGCGACAGTGCAGGCGCGGGTGCTGGTCGCGCAGGTAAGATGCCAGGAGGGCATTCGAGGGTGCGCATGAAAACACTGACCGGCTAGGAGAGCAGCCAGGCCAGCAAGAGCCCCACACATTGCATTTCGCTGCCACTGCTCGTGCGAAGCGCGCCGGAAGAACTCATGTGGCATGCGACACTCTGCCCCGTAGCTCTTTAATGAATACACCTGGTTACGCTCCACACTATTGCGCATCCTTGATGCAAGCTGGGCGGGCTGTGCATGCTGTTTGGTTTGCTGTCAATTAGCAGTGGGTTAAATAAAAGTACTTACAGTGACTTTTGACTTTGCCCCGCAAGTTAGCCGCAGCTGTGCCTTCACCTGCGCGACCCGCAAGCCCGACAAACTAGCAGATTGCTTAAGCTCCTCATCCCCTCTCGCATCGAGTTGATCTGTCACAAACGCACATGAGCGACTTCCTTGCATCTCGACCTGAGGCTGCCGATGTTCCCTTGTCTCCTGCATGGCATCAAAAGCCGATCAGCCGTGGGCAGCAGGTCAGCGCCATGGCAGCACTGGTTGAACTGGTCTCTCCAGTCGTGCTTGGATGCGTAAAGCTTGGCTACTGGCACGCACAGGAGCCGCCCCGCAGCTCCCTTCTGTCGTGGGAGGCAGGAGCCAGCTCTGGCGCAGCGCAGCCGCAGCACCCTTTCTCCAGGCAGGACAAAGTGCCGCCTAGGCAGGCTGGCTCCGTGCCGACGTCAGCCCTCTTGGCTGCTGCCCCCGACGGCTATCAACCCTCCGCTCCGCACAATATAGCTACGAAGCCACGCTGGCGCGACGATGGGCCGGCCAAGCCGTCGGGAGGGAGGTGCGCATTGCGAGCTGCTCGCCATTCATGATGCAGCGACACACAGCTAGGCTCCAACCCTCCATGCAAAATGTGGCAGCACACAAAGCAGGCAGGTTGACAGCTGTGTTACTTAGCTTGAAAAGTGCTGGCTCGATGCAGCAGGTGGGCAGGAGACTCTGACGCCTCCCCACCTGTGGCCGACAGCCGCTGGGGGCCACTAGAGGCCCGGCCAGGTGCGCTGCACTGCACCCCTACTGCGCTCATGCCCTCCCTGCTGGTGAAGCAGGCTTGTGTAACAGCCATACCCCCATGTTCCAAGGCATGCAGCTTTCCTTGCATCAAGCATGGCCGCACAACCTGCCCATGCACCTGCATGGTAGCCTCAAATTGCTACTTGTGTGCCTGCCTGCCTTGCTGCCTGCCTGTTGCCCGCTTGCGTTTGCTTGGCATTTGTGGCCGGGCAAGAGCAGCCAGCCGCTGGGACCAAGACAGCTCAGGCGGGGATGGCAAGGAGCGCGAGTGGGCAGCACTGCCCGGCATGCCTGCTGCGGGAGAGCCAGAGCGCTGGAAGGCCTCAGGCACGTGGGCCAGCCGCACACCTGCTGCCGCACCAGCCACTAAGCTGCAACTACGCCGCCAGCTGCAGCCAAGGCACCAGCTGTAGCTGCACCAGCCGCAGACGCAAGTAAGCCATCAGCCCCATCAGACAGCATTGCTGCTGCTGGGCTGTTTGCGCATGCGCCTGCAGTGCTGTGGTGGCTGCCACACCAGGTGCCCAGCCACTCGATACCCGTGCTTAGGGAGCTGTGCAGCTAGTCTGCAGCGCAGCCAACTAGCTGTCCAGCCTGAGTGAGAGTGTGCCGCAAAGGTGTTGAAGAGCAAGAGCGGGCAGATGTCCTGCAAGCTCCCAGCCTCACAGCTCGCTCCACATGGCAGCCTCGTGCTGCTGCTGCTGCTCCTGATCAACACACGGCGCTGCCTGCCTGCCTGCCTGCCCCTGCACCTGCAGGGGTGCCTAGCCAAACCACAGAGCGCTGGAGGGCGTCAGGTGAGGCATGCTGCGGCTGCTGCTGCTGCTGCCACTGCTGCTGCTGCTTGTAAGGAGACTCCCATCACTGCCTGGGTAGCTGCCACCCCCGCCCCTGTTTGACTGCTTGGAGCCAGCCGGGCTGCCAGGTCACCAGGACGCCGGGCAGCTAGGGAGGTCAGGCGGCTGAATTGTATGTCAGCTGCATGGCAGTTGGCACAACGTGGGTCACACAGGCCAAACCTGCAGCAAGACCATGGAGAGATTGGTCCAAACCTACAGCAAGACCATGGAGCGATTGGGTCAAACATGCCGCAAGACCATGGAAAGATTGTAGCCAGGCCCTAGCAGCACATGTGCTTGCCAAGAAAGGCAGGCAGGCCGGTCTGGCGATGTTGCTGTAGGATGCACACATGCTGCTCAATATGGCAACAGGGGCAGCAGCAAGTGCAGGTGCAGCGGCAGTGCGCAGCTACAGTTCGCATGGAGCTGGGGCCTGGGGGGCAGGCCGTGAGGCCCCTGTGATGTGGAGGTGGAGGTGTAGGCTGGTGTGGAGGTGGGAGGCTGGAGCCTCAGCAGGGTCTTCTACCTTCAAGGGGGCATCAGCAGGGTCTTCTACCTTGAAAGGAGCATCCCCTGTGCCGCCAGGGCCGCAGCTGTGGTGTACTGAACAGTGGCTGCAGTGACAGCAGCAGTGTATGGCAGCTGTGGTGGTGGCAGTAGCAGCAGTGGCAGTGGCAGCGGTGGAGCTGCAGTGTTTGGCGGTGGCAGCAGTCCGTGACTGTGGCTGCAGTGGCAGCATTTTCATCAGCCATGTCTCAGGGCTGTCACTGCGCTGGCCACAGCCATCAGTGGCCGCAGCAGGGGCAAGGGGGTGATGGCAGCTGGCGGTTGCAGCCTGGCAGGGTGCTGCGCCAGCCAGCTGCAGGGTAACCCCAGCACCCTATGCCTGGCCGCCGTGAAGCTCACAGCTCTGCCAAGGGCAGCAGTGGGTGGTGGGTCAACTGGCAATGCGTAGCAGCTGGCCATGCGTGGGGCAGTCCCCTCAGCTGCAGCTCACAGCACAACTGGCTGCGCTGCCAGACTTGTACAAACACCCACGCAGCTCGCTGGGGCGCAGTGCTCCCGGCCCGGCAGCAGCAGCAGGGGCAGCAACAGCAGCAGGGCAGCAACAGCAGCAGGTCAGCGACATGGGCAGCAGGGGAATGCAGCCAGAGCAAGGGGTGGTGTACCCTGCAGTGTTGCCTTGCTGCAGCGTCCAATGCAGCAATGACGCAAGGCCGGGTGGCAGCAGGGCCCTGATGGAGCGCTAGCCTGCTCTGACCAGCCAGCCTTGACCAGCCCCTGCCCCAGCCCCTGCCCCAGCCAGCCCCTGCCCCAACCCCAGCCCCAGCCTCAGCCCAGACCTGGACATAGTCTCAAGCCCACCCCCGACCAAACCTCACTGGACAGGGACTAGACATAGCCCTAGGCCCAGCCCCTGTAGCAATAGTGCAAGTGAGGCAATCTACACTGCGTCTCTGCAGCCTTGCCCCAGCCCACACCTGGCCCTGTGACTGGGTGCTACCCTGCGCGGTGAGGCCCTCAGCCTTGACTGCTCTGCTCACACTGCTGCTGCTGCCCTGCTGGGGGGCTGAGCTGACAGGGGTTGTGCTACTGATGGCCTGCAGGCGCTGCGGGGGCAGCAGCAGCAGCAGCAGCGGCAGGTCGGGGCACAGAGACGCTGGCAGCTGGTGTGGGGCGCGGCCGTGGCTTTGCTGTGGGGCGAGGAAGGGGTCTGCGCGGTCAGTCGGCTGCTGAGGCCTTGCCCTGCCCTGGCACCCCAAAGCTGCTGCCCTGTACCTGCCCTGCCGCCACCAAGCAGGGGGATGACCCTAACCTTGCCTTGATGCAGCTCACCCCTATCACTCTGCTTCTCCCCTGCACACCTGGCCCTGGTGTTGGCCTTGACTCTGGCCCTGGCCCTGACCTTGGTCCCGGCCCTGGTGTTGGCCCTGGCCCTGGCCCTGGCCCTGGCCCTGGCCCTGGCCTGGCCTTTGTGCAGCAGCTGGCTGAGTGCTGCCCATCACCTGCCCTGCCCTTGCCCCACAGTTCTGTAATACCGCTGACATGCTGCTGCCTTCCCTGCTTTTCCTCCTATTGCCTCCCTGCTGCTGTGCCACTGCCCTCCCCGCACCTACATACACAGTCACTGGATACCTCCTGCCCAGCCTCCTACTTCACCCCAATGCCCTTTCTCCACACACAAACTGCTGCATTCCCACTGGCTTGCCCTAAACGCCCACCTGCCTACCTGCTCTCCTGCCCGTCCACCCACATCAAGGCTGCTTTACAACAGACAGAGCAGCGCTGCAGCCTCATGCTTGCCTAAACTGGCTTCAGCCTGCTCCATCATGCCCATGCAACCCCACCGTCCCGTGCCTGACCCTCCCCACCCCCCACCGCCCAGGCCCTGGCCCAGGCGCCCCAGGCTCCACTCCTGAGCTGAGCCCAGCAGCAGGAGGCTCAGGTCCCGGCTACTCCTTTGCGGGCAATGGTGCCGGAGGGGCCCCCCATACCGCCAGGACCAGCTCCCTCACTCCCCCTGCCTCAGGTAAGCCGGCCTGGCCCTGCTGCTGCCCTGCCCCTAGCTGCCTTGCTCGCCCCTTGGCTCTCACTCGCTGGCTCCCTGCTCCTCTCTGACCCGCTGCTGCTGCTGCTCTGGTTGCGGCTCTGCATCTGGCTGCCTTGATGTCTGCCTGCCTGCCTGCCTGCCATCTGACAGGTGGTGGCGGCAGTGGTGGCAGCGGCGGCGGCGGCCATGGGCTGCGCTACAGCATTGGAGACCTGAAGGGCATCCACCATGGCCTGGAGCGTGCCCTGGGTGGCAAGCTGCCCCTGCCTCAGGGGACGCAGCTGCCTGACCTGTCGGAGGTCACAACTCCGGGTGAGGAGGAGGCCACTGGAGGGGCAGGGGGAGGGAGGAAAGGGGAAGGACAGGCGCAGGGGCAGGGGCAGCGACAGGGGCAGGGGCAGGGGCAGGGGCAGGGGCAGGGGCAGCGGCAGCGGCAGCGGCAGCGGCTGCGGCTGCGGCAGGGAATCATGTGCCCGAGTCTATGGACAGCCAGTGTGTGTGTGTGCTTCATCCTTTTGCTGTCTGCGGCTGCCGCTGCAGTTGAGGCAGGCTGGTGCAGGGTCAGGCTGGTAGTGTGTGCTGTGTCTTGGCCACAGAGGTACGGGATGGCTCCGCCCCTGACCGGCCTGGCCCCTACCCGCCCCGCATCACCCCCGGGTTTGGCCCCAGCGCCGCACCTCACCAGCCAGGCTGGTCCGAGGCCATGGCCCGGCAGGGGTCCGCCCCTGAGGCTCAGCAGGCCGCTCCCGAGCCGCAGGCCCCACCCCCAATTCAGGTGAGGCCCGGCAGCTGGGCTGGGGCAGGGGGAGGGCGGCACAAGATGCAGCGTCATGAAAAGCTGCTGCTTTGGGTATATAGTCGCATGTTAGGTTGATACGCCAGGCTGGGGGGAGGGGTGAAGGAGGCGGGGGGCCAGGCAGCCAAGCAGCTAGGTGGGCCAGGCAGGGCAGAGGGTCTGCAGCAAGGGGGGGGGGGGGCAGGGGCAGGTGCCCCAGTGAACGATTCGCTTGCTCCGCCTGCCTGGCCATGAGATGATGGGTGCTAGGCTAGTTTCGCGTTGCGTCTGCACTTGTTGTGTAAGGCCTGGAAGGGCGGGAGGCAGCAGGGGCAGGGGCAGGGCTGGGAGCAGGGACAGCACCCTCTGTTGACGGTGTCAGGTGAACAGCTGTTGGCTCTCTGGGGCCCGCCGGCTGGGGCAGGGAGGGCGGCTGTGGCATCCGCAGCATCGCCAGCAGTGGCCAAGAGAACACCCACGCTGCAAGCAGGAGCAGCAGCTGCAGGGGTGGCTGAACCAAGGCTGGCTGTCCCTCCACATGTCGGCCTGCTCATTTGCCCACCCGCTTGCCTTGACTGCTGAACCGCCTGACCACTTCCCTAACTGACTGCCTAACTGACTGCCCAACTGCCTGCCCACCCGTCCACCTGGTTTGTAGCAGGTGATGAGTGTGGAGGCGTACCTGGCGGACGCCTGGCTGTACAAGGACCCGCAGGGCGAGGTGCAGGGCCCCTTCTCGCGCGCTGACATCCTGGAGTGGCACAGCTCTGGCTTCTTCACTCAGGTAAGGTAGGGACGGAGGGGCAGGGGGTGCTGGGCAGAGGAGGGGCGGGGAGGGCCGGGCAGTGGAGAGACGGGGCAGTGGAGGGGCGCGGGGGATGGCAGGTGGTCGGGGGGCTATGGTGATGGGAGAGATTAGGACATCAGGGGAGAGGGGGAAGAGGGAGGGGGTGGAGGGGGAGAGAGGCTGGTGGGGGGAACAGCGGCAAAGGGTACAAGGGCTGGGGCTGGAGCAGCAGGGTAGTAATGTGTTGAGGGGCACAGATTGAGGTTGCGGTTGCGTTGCATAACCTGCTGGAGAAGTAGCTTCAGAGCGACATATCACGCTGAACTATCAGTCACATCTGGCACCATCCTCAAGTCCATAGCCACTTCTCATAGAAAACTGATAAGCTGGATGACTTTCCCATAACAACATCTCTCTTGTAGTAGTCTATAAACAAGTCTGTCCCTGCCACGCCTTCCCCTGCTGGTCCCCCCTCCATACGCTGCACCTCCGCCCCCCTGCTGCCCCCTGCTCTGCCAGGACCTGCCTGTCAAGTCCCAGACCGACCCAGCCACCTCCCCCTTCCACCCCCTGGGCACCTTCCTTAAGCTGTGGGCAGCCATAGCTGAGGGCCGCGCACCGCCTCAGTTCCGCGCCCTGCAGCTGTCAGCCGGCCAACCAGACCCCAGCAAGGCAGCAGACCCTGCCACCGCCTCCGCTGCTGCTGCTGCCCCCGCGGCCTCCGCCCCTGGCCCTGCTGCAGCAGCAACCACCAACCAGCTCCCCACCCCCACAGCAGCAGCTGCAGCTGCCGACCCTACTGCTGCTGCTGCGCCCTCCCCTGCGCCAGCTGCTGCTGCCGCCCCCCCCCAGCCCCTGGCGGCCACCAGCCTGGCACCCATAGCGCTGCAGTCCGCTGCTCCCCGGCTGCAAGCGCTGCTGGAGGCTGGGCTCATGGGGCTGCAGCCCACCCTGCAGCAGCAGGCCCTGGGGCAGGCGCTGCAAGGGGGGGGTCAGGGGCTGGGTCAGGGGGGGCATGGGCCACTGCTGCAGGTGCTGGGACAACAGCTGCAGGGGCTGGGGCTGGGGGGCGGGGGGGCGGGGGGGGGCGTGTGGCAAGGGGGTCAGGGCCCGGACCCGTCAGGCTGGCTGGACGGCGGTGGTGCAGCTTCACGACCAGCACTGGGGGTGAGTAGTCTGGGATGGTGTTAGCAGCAGGTTCATGGCCGTATGTACGTTTCTGCCCTTGCCCCTGGCCCTTGGCCCTAGCCCAAGCCCCTAGCCCCTAGCCCTCGCCCCTAGCCCTCACCCACTCCCCCCCTGTTGCCCTGTTGCCTGTCCCCTGCACTGCGCTGCCCCCAGGCCGCCTTGACCTCAGGGCCCCTCAACGCCGCCCCCACACAAAGTGCTGGCCCGGCCCAGCTGCCGCCCCACCCGCTGTTCCCCTCCCTGCTGGCCAGCGGCCAGGGCCCAGACAGCAGCAGCAACACGCAGGGCCCCTCTGCCCCCCACTTGCTCCCCCCCGCCCTCCCCCCTGCCTCGGCCGTCAACCTCCTAAACCCATCTGGTGGCGTGCTGGGAGGGGGGGGGGGCGGTATGGGGGTGGGGGGGGGGCTGGGCGGCCTGTTCGGCCATGGCTCCTCCTTGTCGGGGGGGCTGTGGGGCGGTGCCTCCGGCTTGGTGCGCAGCGTGCGGCACAGCGCTGAGTTCAGCCGGCTGAAGAGCTTTGACTACAGCAGCTACCCGGGCAACGCCTTCCGCCTGCTGCTGGGCAGGGGGGTGGAGCCGGAGCAGCCCAGCCCCCACCCGCTGTACAAGAACGTGCTGGTGCTGAGACACCACCACCTGGTGCTGGTGGCAAATGCTGTGGTGCAGCATACCCAGGCAAGGAGGGGAGGGGCAGGGCCGATGGGAGGGAAGGTGGAGTGGGTGGGCGGGTGGGTAGGGTGCAAGGGGGGGTGGGGTGGGTGGGCAGCTGGGTGGGTGAGTGAAGAGGAGGTGGGGATCCTTTTGACTGGGTCCGGGTCTCCTAACTAAATCCCTTATTCCACATCATCCCGCTTGTCAGCCGCCTTGAGGACCCAGCCCTGCCTCCCCACATCTTCCAGCTTCCCCACACCTCAACGGTTGGGGCACAGGGCTTTGAAACCCAACCAGTCCCTCTCTATACCCCATAATGGACAATTACATTTACCGTAGTCTCCCTATCGATTCCCGAAACCTCGGAAACTATAAAAAATGTATTTCCGAGCCATAGTTTTCATTGTTTCAAGTTCCCTGATGGCCAAAGTACGTCTAAAATACATTTTGAGAACATTTTTGCGCATAGAAGTAATCAAGCCTCCCACCCCATTAATCTCGCATCAAAAGCATATGATCGACATTGTCGAGTGTCGAGGTCTCCACAAACTGGTCCATTGCTGGCACTTTTGTCAAGGGCAACTTATTGTTTGACTACATTCCTAAGGACAAAATAACTACATTGTTTACTCTTTCCCGCTTTCTCGAAGGACAAAAAACGATCCGGGATAGGGAATCGATAGGGAGAGTACGGTATGTCATCATCAATAACAATAACAATAACAACAACAACAACGATAATAATAATAATTATTGTAACGATAGTAATAATAATAATAACAATAATAATTATAATAACAGTAATAATAATATAACCATAATGAGCACACAGTTGCGCTACACAGCCCTATCCATAGCTCACCACGCCCCTGCCTGCTGCAGGTGCCAGTGGTGCTGGAGCGAGACCCCGACCCAGCTGCTGCGTGCGTGCACCTCTACGTCGCTACCCAGGCGCCCCAGCACCGTCTGCTGTCCGTGGCCATGCTGGCGTCCCAGCACATGCAGCAGCAGATGGAGGGCGCCGTGCGGGCTCACCACCAGGGGGTGACCTGGCAGGAGCTGCAGGGCCAAGGGGGGCCGGTGGCTGACTTTGAGGTGGGGCTGGGGGCGGGAGCAGCAGGGGGGGAGGGGCAAGGGTTGGGGGCCGGGCTGGGGGTGACGGCAGTGGGTCATAGCCTCGTGTCTGGTGGGGGGTCGGAGCAAGCGGGGGGGCCGGGGTGGGGCTGGCCTCTTACTGGCCTCCAGCAGCAGCAGCAGCAGGCTGCTGCCCCAGCCCAGCAGCAGCCCCAGCAGCCCTCACTCTTCGAGCAACACCAGCATCTCAGTGCAGGGTGGCCGCAGCCGCAGCAGCAGCCTCAGCAGCAGCAGCAGCAGCAGCAGCAGCAGCATCTAGGTCAGCAACTGGGTCGATATGAGCCCGGACATAGCCTGGGCAGCGCAGTCGCCCCCAGCCAGCCAGGCCAGCAGCAGCACCTCCAGGGCCAGGCTGCGCACCCCCCCACAGCAGGGGGCCTGGCAGCAGCAGCAGCAGCAGCAGCAGCAGGGGGCCTGGGCAGCACCAGCCAACCCTCCTGGCTATCTCCTTTGTACCATGCCCAGCAGCAGCAGCAGCAGCAGCAGCAGCAGCAGCAGCAGCAGCAGCAGCAGCAGCAGCAGCAGGGGCATGCCCCCCCCCCCCGCCCAGGCTGCCCTACCCCCCAGCCTGCAGCAGCTCCTGACAGCGGCAGCAAACATGTCAGGACTGACCCAGGGTGCCCCCACCCAGCCCCCAATACAGGTTCGCCCACAAGCCCAGCCAGTAGCCCAGGCGGTCCCAGTCCAGCAGCAACAGCAGCAGCAGCTGGCTGCCCCCCCCAAGCACATGCCTGCCGCCGCCCCCCCCCAGGGACCCCCCAACCCAGACCCCCACCCCAGCCTCTCCCCTCCCTCGCACCGGGCAGCTCCGGCATCAGATCAGGCTGCAGCCCCTGCGGCGCACTCCCCTACCCAGCCCAGCGCAGCAGCCGCCCCAGCCGCCCCCAGAGCCCCAGAGAGGGGGCCAGGGGCCGCAGGGGGAGGCCAGGTGGAGGCACCTGCTCCTGCAACCTCCAAGGTGGCACCCTGGGCTGCTGTGGCTGTGGCAGGTGATCAGCCGGGGGGGGGGGGGGGCAGGGGCTGCTTAACTGGGGTGGGGGGCCAGGCGTGTGTTGGGGGCCTGGTGGGGGGCCAGGCGTGTGTTGTTGGGTTCAGCAGATGCTGATGGGTGGAGTCGGCCAAGGCAGGTCTAGGGACCTGCACCTGCTGCTGCTGTCATGTCTGCTAACCCCCTTACAGCCAGTGAGTGGCAGCTGTGAAGCAGGCCCAGCCATGCCTTGTGTGCCTCCTAGCTCTTCCCCCTCCCCCTCCCCCTCCCCCCCTTGCCTGTCTTCTAGCAGTGTCCTGCAGTCCCCTTACAGCCCCCTGCCCCCCTGCCCCTGCAGCTCCATCTGTCAGCAAGACTCTGAAGCAAATCCAGGAGGAGGAGGCGGCTGCAGCGGCAGTGGCAGCTGCAGCCGCCGCAGCCGCCGCAGAAGCAGCCGCTGCAGCCGCAGCTGCCACTGCCGCAGCCTCTGCCTCCTCAGCCTCCGCCTCAGCCTCAGCAGCAAACCCCTGGACCAAGGTGACCTCAGGCAGGCCCGGGGCGGCACCCCCTGTGGCCCCAGTCTCCCCCCCCCCACCTGCTCCCGCCGCCACCCCAGCCCCCTCGGCCCCCCCACAGGCCCCTAATGTGTGGGGCGGTGCGGCTCCAGCGCCGGTGAGTCGGGGCGGCAGGGCGGCAGCAGCAGCAGGGCTGGCGGGGATGACACGGCGTGCAGCAGCAGCAAGGTGGGGGTCAGCAGCAAGCAGGTGTTGTGGAACGGTCAGCAACAGAAAGAGGTAGAGGGAGACAGTAGGGAGAAAGCAGTGCAGCAGGCAGTGGCGGAGGCAGGGAGCGCTGCAGCCTGGGCAGCAGAGGACAGACGGCGCGTAGAGGGCGAGGAAGGGGGGGTGAGAGCTGCGGGGTGGGGCCAAGGGGGGTCAGGGGGGTAGCTAGGTAGGCTGCTGTACACGCACACATCCCTCTTCCCTCCCCTTCTCCCCGCCTTTGCCACAAACTCGCTTCCAGTTCCAGTTCAGGCGCACACACCCCTCTTCCTCACCTCCACCCCTCGCCACCTCCCCCTCCTCTTCCTCACCTTTCCCCCCCCCCTCCTTATCTTCACCTCCACCTCCCGCCCCCCAGCCCCTAGCTTTCCCCCTGCCCCCCCTCCCCTGCCCCTCCCCCCTGCCCCTGCCCCTGCCCTCCCTTCAGGCTCCCCTGGCCAGCATCATGGAGGACGCAGTGCGGGCCAAGGCGGCAGCGGCGGCAGCAGGCGCCCCTGAGGGCACGGGTCCAGGGCCTAGAGCTGCCACCCTGGGGTGAGTCACTCTCCATGGCCAAGGGGTCACACTTGCGGTGCCGCCAGGAAGCTGCTGCCATGTACTACATGCCCCATACTTGATCCTTTCCCGCCGCCTTCATCCACGTCCCCCTCACACGGTTCAGTTGAAGTCTAAGCAACACCCCATCATCACACCCGCACTAGGACACCACCCCTCCACCTCACCAGCACACGAATCACCTGAGGGTTGACGATGCGTGCACCCAGACACCCTGCCCTCACCCCCACCCCTAACCCCACCCGGGCTTGCCCCTCAAGGCCCAGACCACACCCTGCTCTCACACAGGCTCGGGGGGGGGGTACCTATCCCTCAACCAAACCCACCATGCTCTTACACCCTCCCCCCTTCCAGGGCTGCCCCCCCCCCTGACAGGTTCTCACGCTCTTACGCTCTTACGCTCTTACGCTCCACCCCCCTTCCCCCGCCTCCCCTGGCTCGCCCTCACCCCCCCTGAGGCCCGTGCACCCCCACTGCCCTGACTGCAGAGAGATCCTGGACAAGAAGCTGAACCCAGGCGGCACCCCCCCCGCACCCAGCCTGCCTAGCGCCTGGCGCGGCGCAGCGGCCCTGCGGCCACCCGTGACCAAGCTGCGTGACGTGATGGCCTTTGAGGAGTGCGCGGCAGACCTGGAGGGCGGGGCCTGGGACGAGGACCTGTCTGACCTGCTGCCCCCCCAGCCGCCCCCCCAGCCCCACCCCCCCTCCCGCACCTCCACTGCCCCCCCGCCACCAGACGATGGCGATTTGTTCTGGGACTATAGTGGAGGGTCTGCTAGCCAGGCAGCCCCCCCACCCCCGCCCCCCACCCGCCCGCCTGCTGCTGCCACGGCGGCGGGAGGGGCATGGGGGGCGAGCTCTGCGCCCCAGACCACCCCCAGAGGGCAGCAGTCAGCCTGGGGCAGTGCTAGTGGTGGGCAGGCCACGGGGTCAGCCGCCGCCGCAGCGACCCGGGCACCCCCTGCTGCTCCCAAGCCTGCTCCTCCTGCCCGCCCTGCCAATGGTGTGCCTGGCAGCAGCGCGGCAGCGGGGGGGGCGGCAGCAGGGGGGGGAGGGCCAGGGGGGGCCGGGGCTAGTGGGGCTCTGGCGCCGCTGGTGGTGGGGGAGCAGGTGTACTCTGTGGAGTTTGTGGAGTGGGCCCTGCAGCAGCTGAAGCGCTGGCTGCCGGCGCCTGAGCTATCCCAGGTGTGGCGCAGGCAGGGCTGGGTCAGGCAGCCCAGGCAGCAGGCACCTCCCTGATGGCCACCCAGTGGCATGCGGCCGTCACCCTGGCTGGCATCGTGGCTGCCAGGAATGGTCAGCAGGGGCGGCGACAGCAGGGGCAGCGACAGCAGCAGGAAGGGCGGAATTGGAAACTGCCAGGCAGTGCTAGGCAGGGTGTGGGTTGAGTCAGGCGCTGGCGTTGAAGTACAGAGATGGTGTGTGACCTGTGTGTGATCTAGGTGTGACATGTGACCCGGGCGAGTGTGGCTTGCTGGCCCCTGCCCTGCTGCGTGTGGTGCAGGTTGAGGTGCTGTTGTCCTTCACCTCGCGTATTGAGGTGGCGGAGCTGTGTGAGGTCATGTGCGGCAAGCAAGCTGGTGCGCCACCTACATCCCTGCAAGCCCATGAGCACAGCGCTGTGGCCCATGCAATGCATGGCGCACAGGGAGGATGGATAGTCCATGCATGGTGCTGGCCAGGCCTGCATCGGACATCGCTGCAAACTCGACATGCATTTCATCACGTGTCATCATGCATCATGTGTGGATGTGTCATCATGTGGCTCGGTGTATGCTTGCTTGATGCCCTAGATGTACACATCCAATGCATGCATGTGCTGTTACATGCACCATGTGGCATGCCCAGCTATACTGGCATTCTCAGCAATGCTTCCAGGTCAGAATCAGTGGAGCATACTGTTGCAGCCCTTGCTGCCTCCCTTGCTGCTGCAGCTGTCTCAAGTGTGGCTGCTGCTCCCCCTGCTGCCACCACTGCTGATCCTGCTGCTGCTCATACCACATTGCCACCACTGCCTCTGTCGCTGCCCCTGCTGGTGCTGCTGCTCGCGACCCCTGCTGCCCCGCACCCCCCTACAACCCCCTGCCCTACAACCCCCTGCTGTCCCGCACCCTAGGTGTGAGCACCTTCGTGGCCGAGTTCTTGAAGCGCAAGGACGAGCAGCTGTCGCGCAAAGGCAAAACTAACAAGAAGGGTTCTGCAGCTGCAGCCACCCCTGCCACTCCAGCAACAGCGGCGAGCATCGTGTCCAGTGGCAAGGCTGCCAAGGCCGGTGTGAGCCCAAGCATCCCTGGAGCGGAGGGCTGGCAGCAGCCGGCTGCTGCTGCAGGAGGCAGCAAGAAGGGGGGTGGGCAGGCAGGGCAAAAGGGGCAGAAGGCGACCGTGAAGAACGGTTTCGCTGTTTTGCGTTGAGGGCTGACACATGACGTGCGCAGTGCGTGCCTATAGGCGAGTGAATACAACACGGCCCGAACATCGTTTTACGTTTACAGCGTGAAGGACGCGTTGTAACGGTACCGGTGGTTGCCAGATGCTGCCAGTATGCGTTTACTAACCGGTGTGCGGCCGCGCCGGGGCAACGACGATGACCGTGACGCTCTAGGCAGGCATATCCTCTGGCGCTCTGGGCAGACAGGCATGTCTGACGTTAAGTAGTAGATAACGACAAAACCGCCAGTGCTAAAGGGTGTAAACACGCGAGGCCGAGCACCGGCGCTAAACAGCTCGAGACCGAAGCCAGCGGCCGACTAAGTGTGAGGCGGTGTGAGACTAAGCTGTGCCTTGGGCCTGCGATGGTGGGCATTGACGTGCATCCTTCGCAGGTATAGTGGTCGCTGTTGCTATGGCACATAGGGCATCCGACGTGGCAACCGTAGTGCACCGCTATGCATATGAACTTGTTCTTAGATCGTGGACTCTTTTGTAACGGGCATTGACGTGCCCCCTTCGCAGGTTATGGGCCCACAGCACTACCACTGTGCTAGTCGGACGTCACAGACATCGCTGTGCACTAGCATCAGCGGGCGCGTAGCGGTAAACCCCCAGCCCCGCATGCTGCCTTGCCTCCAGGCTGGTCTGCTTGCCCATGACACAGGGCTCGCACAGCTCACTAGCTGTTGCCTCACACTGGGCGGCAGTGACTGAGGTGCCCCGCACCATGCCCTCCCGCAGCAGCCGAGCCAGCTGGCGGTACCCTGGGTGCCCTAGACGGTGATGCAGGACCAAGGGGTCGCTGCAGGTGCGGGCTGCGAGGCTGAAGCCGCCGGCGACAGGCACTGGCTTGCTGTCGAGTAGGAAAAGGTCCTGCTCTACCTGAGTGCCCCTGATGCTGTGCTTAGCCCCGGGCATGTTGATGGAGCAGCCAAACGGAGTGAAGTGTACACTCCCCCCCGCCCTGGTGGCCTTCCCCACTGAGACAAGGCTGCCGTCCGCTTCGGGAACATGCAGGACGTCCAGCAGCTGCATGGCCCCCCCAGCCCCCTCAAAGCACACCACCCCCTGCGGCTCATGCAGAGGCTGGTAGTCGTGCAGCAGCTCGCGGTGTGGCGTGAGGTGCCGCGAGCACCCAGAGTCTATCACCCACTCCCCAAAGAGCAGGGGCTTGGAGACAACGGAGTATGCAATGTTGCTGCGTGACATGCTGCCTGGGTGCCGGCTGGGAGAGCTTGAGTCACGCCCACGAGCCGAGCTGCCCCAACCAGATGCAGCACCCCCCCCAGACCCCGGGGTGGGAGGCTTGGCAGTTTGACTTCAAAACGGCCTACAGTACTGTAGGGGTCTACAGTACTGTAGGGGTCTACAGTACCAGAGTCTACAGTACCGGAGTCTACAGTACTGTAGGGGTCTACAGTACTATAGGGGTCTACAGTACTGTAGGGGTCTACAATACTGTAGGGGTCTACAGTACTGTAGGGGTCTACAGTACTGTAGTGGTCTACAGTACTGTAGGGGTCTACAGTACTGGAGGGGTCTACAGTACAGTAGGGGTCTACAGTACTGTAGGTGTCAAATGACACATGTAAACAACTTCCCCTTCACAACACTGATGTGAGTCATCTTGCTGCAGGGGGTGGATCATGGATGACTTCATGCATTTCGTCCGGTATGGCTGGCAGTACATGTTTTGAGACATCGTGACAGTGGAGAACGGCGGTGCTGCACTACCTGACATCAGGTAACCAAGATTGCCACAACAGCTGCACCATGAGTGTACACCTTGGAGTACTGCATGGCCCTGTCATCATGCCCTTCAGAGGGAGATCCGCAGCGGAGCCCAGACAAGACACCGGAGGCTGAGGCACTGTATGAGGCCCGGCTGAAAGCGGGTATGGACGAGGGCGCTGACGCCATTCACACCTATGCCTATCTGCTGGCTGAGAAGGACTGGCTGGGAGAGGACGTGCCGAGCTCCTTGTTCTCCAGCAACCTCCATATGTTGTGCTGCCGGTGGGTGTCACCATGCTCCACCTACAATTGGCCATCTCATACAACAGGTCATAAATACGCTGATACATTTGAAATGGTGTGCATGTGCTATGCATGCCTGATCAAGAGCGTGAGCGCAGGCGTGCTTGCTGGGTGACGGAGTTCTTCGTGGAGCGCGCCATGCAGCGTGCCAAGCAGTTCAGTGGCTCCCATGCTGTTGGGCTGCAGGTGACCTTGGCCATGTGTTTGCGGGAGCGCTTGAGCCGACAGATGCAGCAGTGGTTCAACACACACAGGCATAAGCATGGGAGGGATGCATGGGCTGAAGACCAGGAGGGTGAGGGAATGGATGAGGAGGGTGAGAAGGATGAGGAGGACAGCAAGGCAGCTGGCCAGCAGGGGCGGAAGAACAGCAAGGGTGTCAGGGATGCTAAGCCGGTGCCTGCGGAGGAGGTGTGCCAACTCTTGGGGTGTGGTTACAGTGAGTGCCCGAATGGTGGGGAAGGCGAGGAGTGGGTGCGCCAGGCATGCATCAAGTTTAGGGAGGAGTTCTTGTCTGAGAGCACAGAGTGGAGCGATGCAGACTTCAATGCAGTGTTTGCAGATCCTGTCAGTGGTGCCAGCCCAGCAGTGCCCCAGCGTGTCAAGTACTTCAAGCGTGCAGAGTGCAACGGGCAGGCCATGCACAGTGTGGACTACACCAAGGTCCATGTGCGTAACAGCAACTGGGTAATGAATCAGTACGAGCAGATCACACGCATGCCCAATGCAGGAGAGCATGAGTTGGTTGTTGTGTGGGGGGTGGTACCATATGCATCACATATCCAGTTCTGGGTGCGGGTGGAGCACCCACACAAGCATGGTGTTTTCCTGCGCCTAGCCATTGCACGCCTGTACCGCACCACCCCTGTTTCACATCTAGACACGTTAGCGGTAGCACGAGGCACACCCGTTGCTGAGGGCGACTCAGCAACAGCAGAGAAGCGAGTGCCAGCAAAAAGGAAGCAGCCTTCACGGCCTACACAGCGCAGTAAGAAGCAGAAAGCAAATCAGCATCCGGCTACAGTTCCTTCAGTTGCACCCCCAGGCACACAAGGTGATGGCCATGGGTCAGACAGACAGGGGGACGAGGCCCCAACACAGGTCAGGCGTTCAGGGCGCAAGCCAAGCCAGAGGCAGCTTTACCAGGCTCCCCTTCCCACACCGATGCGCCAGCAGCGTTCACTTGTTGGCCGGCACCCAACCACTCTTTACTCAGCAGCTGGCCCTCACGACTGGTTTGCGGTAGATGGGGCTAAGCTCACACACCTGCTGGTGCCCTTCTTCCCGCACAAGGAGGGTGGGGGAGACATGTACTTTGTTCCATTCAGCAACAAATCCATGGACAAGTAGGCAACAGGGGCATGCATGAGTCACAGACATGTTGAATGACCTTGCAATGTCTGTCAATCATGGTGTAAAGTATTAATGGCTCTTACAAGCTCCTTTGTCTATTACTTTGCGCGCCAGCACACGACATGATTCATTCAAACATCTCATGACCACATCTCATGACCACAACTGTCAGCCGCCGAATCCGATGTGCTTGTACTAGTCGCCAAGACAAGCAGAGTCACCATGAAAAGCAAAGGAACGATTAAAATATATGAGCTCTGATTAAAATATATGAGCCAACTGCTCACATACTCAGAATGTCAACACGCGCCAAGTGACGTTGGTGTCGCAAGGACAATCCGAGGCGGACCGCATCAAAAAACTACCCCCCTAGGATGACGAATATGTGGACTAATTTGCCTGAGTGGGTAAGCTTGCAGCTCCCTAACAGATAGCTTCTAAGCCTCCTCGACAGTGATGTGGTTGTAATCACGGGTCAGAGCATATGCATATGTAGGTCAGAGCATATGCTGCTTCCAGTCTATGCTGCCCCTCATGGTCCCCCACATCAACCACCACCTGCCCCACCCTATGAGTTGTTGCTGCTGCTTTCATCTCCGCCTTTGCTGTCCGTCGTTCCCTAGCTGCTGCTGCCTCCTCACGCCGCACTTCCTTGCGTAGCTGTGGCAGCCGCTGTGCAAAGTCAAGCACGTCCACGCCGTCAATGGCATCGATGTGGGTACGCATGGACATGAGCTCAAGCAGAGCTGGTAGCTCCATGAACATGCCCGTCCCATGCTTGAGTAGCTGCGGGAGGGACTCCACAGGGGCATTGGATATTGGGCAGGCAAGGTAATACACCTCTAGATGCACTTGCAGTTGCTGCTGGTCCTGCTCACTCAGCGCGTGGTCGTCAGCCATGGCACGGATCTGCTCTTCATGCTTCTCCCATGTGCCATGCGCGTCCCACACACGAGGGTCACACATTGGCAGCCGATGCCCTGTCCTCTTCTGCTGCTATCCCTCCACTTCCTGCTGTTGATGCTGGTCCTCCCGTTGTTGGTGCATCCTCTCTGCATGACTAACCACTTCTTGGGCTGCCTCCCAACGCGTTGAAGGGTCAGAGCTGCCAAGAGCTGCAAAGAGGCCGGGCACGGCATTCTGTGTCCAGACGTGCTGTTCGTAGTAGCTTGACATGGCCCGGCAATGCACCTGCAGGTAGGTGAGCAGTTGATGCTCCTTCTGCTGTCGCTGCTGAGCTGGCACCAAGTGTTGCAGCTGGCCTTGCATGTCTGACAGGAGCTGAGAGCTGTTGGTCCACGTCTGTGAACTGCACCAACAAATTTTTGCTTTGTTTTCTCTGACCGCAGACGCATCAACGAGGTCGTTTGGGCACAGCGTGTGAAGTTGCACGCTGAGACGAGCCGAACGAGTACCGCATCGTGGACCCTGGACCTTGGACCTGGACGCCGAAGACAATGGCGCGCCTCCTTACCTGCCTGTGCCTGTGCTATTTTCTGATGGGGACCTCTGCTCCCCCACTGGTCCAATGCGGCTATGCTAACGGGATTGCGGGCCTTCGGCTGCAATCGTCTGAGTATACAAACGCGGCGGGTCCAACCAGTGGGTCCTGGAGTATGTTCACCTTTGACTCAATTGCCACAAAACGGGAAGGAGATGGGTTCAAAATGCTTCCCAGATGCGATGTCTGCAACAGGAGCAACGACGTGGAACAGACGGTGCTAAAACCCTCTCGGACGCTAACGACAGAAGAGATGAACAGGTGGAGTGGTTCCGACATCCAGACAGCCAGTTCGGTCACAATCAACAGCCCAAGTAGCAAACGGCAGCCGAGACCAGCCCTTGTCACAGATCAATTACCAGGCAACAGAAGGACTAGCCAAGCCAACAATAGTGAGCAATCTGAGCACACCCCCTGGCAAGTTTTACCAAGAATCCAAACCTGCGACGCCGCTGCTGACATGATAACGCGCTACAGCAGGCACTCTGCAAGACAGTTTATAGCCCATTGTGGAGAACCACCTGACACCCTCCTGCAGGTCCAGCCAAGATCCCAAACCTGGAAGGCTGCTACACATGCTATGATGTGCTCCATGCACAAAATACCAACTGGGCATGACCAGTCGCCGGACACAATGACACAGGCTAAACATGCGGATGCGCAGGCTGACATGAAGCACGCCGCCCAGCATTGCCACCACCTACCAGCCACGTCTGATGCACACCGGCATAACCAGACACTAAACACAAACAAGCATACCGCACATGCTGATGCGCAGGCTAACAAGAGACATACTCCCCAGCGGCACCACCACCTGTCAGCCTTGGCAGTTACAGACTGGCATGAACAGCCTTACGACACAACCAAGCTAACTACACATGCTGATGCGCAGGCAACCAATAGACATGCACCTCAGCATTGCCACCACCTGCCAGCCATGAAAGTTGCACACCGGCATAACCTGACATCTCACACAACTATGCAAACTGCGGATGCTGATGTGCAGGCCGCACAGAGACATGCTACTCAGCTGCACCACCACCTGCCAGCCTTAGCTGCGGCAGCCTGGCACGACCAGCCTTATGACACAGCCAAGCTAGCTACACATGCTGATGCGCAGGCAGCCAATAGACATGCTCCTCAGCACTGCCACCACCTGCCAGCCATGATTGCTGCACACCGGCATAACCTGACATCTCACACAACTATGCAAACTGCGTATGCTGATGCGCAGGCCGCACAGAGACATGCTACTCAGCTGCACCACCACCTGCCAGCCTTAGCTGCGGCAGCCTGGCACGACCAGCCTTATGACACAGCCAAGCTAGCTACACATGCTGATGCGCAGGCAGCCAGTAGACATGCACCTCAGCATTGCCACCACCTGCCAGCCATGATTGCTGCACACCGGCATAACCTGACATCTCACAAAACTATGCAAACTGCGGATGCTGATGCGCAGGCCGCACAGAGACATGCTACTCAGCTGCACCACCACCTGCCAGCCTTAGCTGCGGCAGCCTGGCATGAACAGCCTTACGACACAACCAAGCTAACTACACATGCTGATGCGCAGGCAACCAATAGACATGCACCTCAGCATTGCCACCACCTGCCAGCCATGAAAGTTGCACACCGGCATAACCTGACATCTCACACAACTATGCAAACTGCGGATGCTGATGTGCAGGCCGCACAGAGACATGCTACTCAGCTGCACCACCACCTGCCAGCCTTAGCTGCGGCAGCCTGGCACGACCAGCCTTATGACACAGCCAAGCTAGCTACACATGCTGATGCGCAGGCAGCCAGTAGACATGCACCTCAGCATTGCCACCACCTGCCAGCCATGATTGCTGCACACCGGCATAACCTGACATCTCACACAACTATGCAAACTGCGGATGCTGATGCGCAGGCCGCACAGAGACATGCTACTCAGCTGCACCACCACCTGCCAGCCTTAGCTGCGGCAGCCTGGAACGACCAGCCTTATGACACAGCCAAGCTAGCTACACACGCTGATGCGCAGGCAGCCAATAGACATGCTCCTCAGCACTGCCACCACCTGCCAGCCATGATTGCTGCACACCGGCATAACCTGACATCTCACACAACTATGCAAACTACGTATGCTGATGCGCAGGCCGCACAGAGACATGCTACTCAGCTGCACCACCACCTGCCAGCCTTAGCTGCGGCAGCCTGGCACGACCAGCCTTATGACACAGCCAAGCTAGCTACACATGCTGATGCGCAGGCAGCCAGTAGACATGCACCTCAGCATTGCCACCACCTGCCAGCCATGATTGCTGCACACCGGCATAACCTGACATCTCACACAACTATGCAAACTGCGGATGCTGATGCGCAGGCCGCACAGAGACATGCTACTCAGCTGCACCACCACCTGCCAGCCTTAGCTGCGGCAGCCTGGCACGACCAGCCTTATGACACAGCCAAGCTAGCTACACATGCTGATGCGCAGGCAGCCAATAGACATGCTCCTCAGCACTGCCACCACCTGCCAGCCATGATTGCTGCACACCGGCATAACCTGACATCTCACACAACTATGCAAACTGCGTATGCTGATGCGCAGGCCGCACAGAGACATGCTACTCAGCTGCACCACCACCTGCCAGCCTTAGCTGCGGCAGCCTGGCACGACCAGCCTTATGACACAGCCAAGCTAGCTACACATGCTGATGCGCAGGCAGCCAGTAGACATGCACCTCAGCATTGCCACCACCTGCCAGCCATGATTGTTGCACACCGGCATAACCTGACATCTCACAAAACTATGCAAACTGCGGATGCTGATGCGCAGGCCGCACAGAGACATGCTACTCAGCTGCACCACCACCTGCCAGCCTTAGCTGCGGCAGCCTGGAACGACCAGCCTTATGACACAGCCAAGCTAGCTACACACGCTGATGCGCAGGCAGCCAATAGACATGCTCCTCAGCACTGCCACCACCTGCCAGCCATGATTGCTGCACACCGGCATAACCTGACATCTCACACAACTATGCAAACTACGTATGCTGATGCGCAGGCCGCACAGAGACATGCTACTCAGCTGCACCACCACCTGCCAGCCTTAGCTGCGGCAGCCTGGCACGACCAGCCTTATGACACAGCCAAGCTAGCTACACATGCTGATGCGCAGGCAGCCAGTAGACATGCACCTCAGCATTGCCACCACCTGCCAGCCATGATTGCTGCACACCGGCATAACCTGACATCTCACACAACTATGCAAACTGCGGATGCTGATGCGCAGGCCGCACAGAGACATGCTACTCAGCTGCACCACCACCTGCCAGCCTTAGCTGCGGCAGCCTGGCACGACCAGCCTTATGACACAGCCAAGCTAGCTACACATGCTGATGCGCAGGCAGCCAGTAGACATGCACCTCAGCATTGCCACCACCTGCCAGCCATGATTGCTGCACACCGGCATAACCTGACATCTCACACAACTATGCAAACTGCGGATGCTGATGCGCAGGCCGCACAGAGACATGCTACTCAGCTGCACCACCACCTGCCAGCCTTAGCTGCGGCAGCCTGGCACGACCAGCCTTATGACACAGCCAAGCTAGCTACACATGCTGATGCGCAGGCAGCCAGTAGACATGCACCTCAGCATTGCCACCACCTGCCAGCCATGATTGTTGCACACCGGCATAACCTGACATCTCACACAACTATGCAAACTGCGGATGCTGATGCGCAGGCCGCACAGAGACATGCTACTCAGCTGCACCACCACCTGCCAGCCTTAGCTGCGGCAGCCTGGCACGACCAGCCTTATGACACAGCCAAGCTAGCTACACATGCTGATGCGCAGGCAGCCAGTAGACATGCACCTCAGCATTGCCACCACCTGCCAGCCATGATTGCTGCACACCGGCATAACCTGACATCTCACACAACTATGCAAACTGCGGATGCTGATGCGCAGGCCGCACAGAGACATGCTACTCAGCTGCACCACCACCTGCCAGCCTTAGCTGCGGCAGCCTGGCACGACCAGCCTTATGACACAGCCAAGCTAGCTACACATGCTGATGCGCAGGCAACCAGTAGACATGCACCTCAGCATTGCCACCACCTGCCAGCCATGATTGCTGCACACCGGCATAACCTGACATCTCACACAACTATGCAAACTGCGGATGCTGATGCGCAGGCCGCACAGAGACATGCTACTCAGCTGCACCACCACCTGCCAGCCTTAGCTGCGGCAGCCTGGCACGACCAGCCTTATGACACAGCCAAGCTAGCTACACATGCTGATGCGCAGGCAGCCAGTAGACATGCACCTCAGCATTGCCACCACCTGCCAGCCATGATTGCTGCACACCGGCATAACCTGACATCTCGCACAACTATGCAAACTGCGGATGCTGATGCGCAGGCCGCACAGAGACATGCTACTCAGCTGCACCACCACCTGCCAGCCTTAGCTGCGGCAGCCTGGCACGACCAGCCTTATGACACAGCCAAGCTAGCTACACATGCTGATGCGCAGGCAGCCAGTAGACATGCACCTCAGCATTGCCACCACCTGCCAGCCATGATTGCTGCACACCGGCATAACCTGACATCTCGCACAACTATGCAAACTGCGGATGCTGATGCGCAGGCCGCACAGAGACATGCTACTCAGCTGCACCACCACCTGCCAGCCTTAGCTGCGGCAGCCTGGCACGACCAGCCTTATGACACAGCCAAGCTAGCTACACATGCTGATGCGCAGGCAGCCAGTAGACATGCACCTCAGCATTGCCACCACCTGCCAGCCATGATTGTTGCACACCGGCATAACCTGACATCTCACACAACTATGCAAACTGCGGATGCTGATGCGCAGGCCGCACAGAGACATGCTACTCAGCTGCACCACCACCTGCCAGCCTTAGCTGCGGCAGCCTGGCACGACCAGCCTTATGACACAGCCAAGCTAGCTACACATGCTGATGCGCAGGCAGCCAGTAGACATGCACCTCAGCATTGCCACCACCTGCCAGCCATGATTGCTGCACACCGGCATAACCTGACATCTCACACAACTATGCAAACTGCGGATGCTGATGCGCAGGCCGCACAGAGACATGCTACTCAGCTGCACCACCACCTGCCAGCCTTAGCTGCGGCAGCCTGGCACGACCAGCCTTATGACACAGCCAAGCTAGCTACACATGCTGATGCGCAGGCAACCAGTAGACATGCACCTCAGCATTGCCACCACCTGCCAGCCATGATTGCTGCACACCGGCATAACCTGACATCTCACACAACTATGCAAACTGCGGATGCTGATGCGCAGGCCGCACAGAGACATGCTACTCAGCTGCACCACCACCTGCCAGCCTTAGCTGCGGCAGCCTGGCACGACCAGCCTTATGACACAGCCAAGCTAGCTACACATGCTGATGCGCAGGCAGCCAGTAGACATGCACCTCAGCATTGCCACCACCTGCCAGCCATGATTGCTGCACACCGGCATAACCTGACATCTCGCACAACTATGCAAACTGCGGATGCTGATGCGCAGGCCGCACAGAGACATGCTACTCAGCTGCACCACCACCTGCCAGCCTTAGCTGCGGCAGCCTGGCACGACCAGCCTTATGACACAGCCAAGCTAGCTACACATGCTGATGCGCAGGCAGCCAGTAGACATGCACCTCAGCATTGCCACCACCTGCCAGCCATGATTGCTGCACACCGGCATAACCTGACATTTCACACAACTATGCAAACTGCGGATGCTGATGCGCAGGCCGCACAGAGACATGCTACTCAGCTGCACCACCACCTGCCAGCCTTAGCTGCGGCAGCCTGGCACGACCAGCCTTATGACACAGCCAAGCTAGCTACACATGCTGATGCGCAGGCAACCAGTAGACATGCACCTCAGCATTGCCACCACCTGCCAGCCATGATTGCTGCACACCGGCATAACCTGACATCTCACACAACTATGCAAACTGCGGATGCTGATGCGCAGGCCGCACAGAGACATGCTACTCAGCTGCACCACCACCTGCCAGCCTTAGCTGCGGCAGCCTGGCACGACCAGCCTTATGACACAGCCAAGCTAGCTACACATGCTGATGCGCAGGCAACCAGTAGACATGCACCTCAGCATTGCCACCACCTGCCAGCCATGATTGCTGCACACCGGCATAACCTGACATCTCACACAACTATGCAAACTGCGGATGCTGATGCGCAGGCCGCACAGAGACATGCTACTCAGCTGCACCACCACCTGCCAGCCTTAGCTGCGGCAGCCTGGCACGACCAGCCTTATGACACAGCCAAGCTAGCTACACATGCTGATGCGCAGGCAGCCAGTAGACATGCACCTCAGCATTGCCACCACCTGCCAGCCATGATTGCTGCACACCGGCATAACCTGACATCTCGCACAACTATGCAAACTGCGGATGCTGATGCGCAGGCCGCACAGAGACATGCTACTCAGCTGCACCACCACCTGCCAGCCTTAGCTGCGGCAGCCTGGCACGACCAGCCTTATGACACAGCCAAGCTAGCTACACATGCTGATGCGCAGGCAGCCAGTAGACATGCACCTCAGCATTGCCACCACCTGCCAGCCATGATTGCTGCACACCGGCATAACCTGACATTTCACACAACTATGCAAACTGCGGATGCTGATGCGCAGGCCGCACAGAGACATGCTACTCAGCTGCACCACCACCTGCCAGCCTTAGCTGCGGCAGCCTGGCACGACCAGCCTTATGACACAGCCAAGCTAGCTACACATGCTGATGCGCAGGCAACCAGTAGACATGCACCTCAGCATTGCCACCACCTGCCAGCCATGATTGCTGCACACCGGCATAACCTGACATCTCACACAACTATGCAAACTGCGGATGCTGATGCGCAGGCCGCACAGAGACATGCTACTCAGCTGCACCACCACCTGCCAGCCTTAGCTGCGGCAGCCTGGCACGACCAGCCTTATGACACAGCCAAGCTAGCTACACATGCTGATGCGCAGGCAGCCAGTAGACATGCACCTCAGCATTGCCACCACCTGCCAGCCATGATTGCTGCACACCGGCATAACCTGACATCTCGCACAACTATGCAAACTGCGGATGCTGATGCGCAGGCCGCACAGAGACATGCTACTCAGCTGCACCACCACCTGTCAGTCTTAGCTGCTGCTACCTGGCATGAACAGCCTTATGACACAGCCATGCTAGCTACACATGCTGATGCGCAAAAGCCTTACAACCACTTGCAAAGCCTTACCACCACCACCTGCAAAGCCTTACCACCACCACCGGCAAAGCCTTACCACCACCTGCCAGCTCTGGCCGTCATACCCAATACCCTTTGTTCACCAACAACCACAACCCACATCACCAACAACCACAACCCACATCACCACAACCACAACCCACATCACCAAGAACCACAACCCTCTGTTCACCAGCAACCACAACCTACACACATTGGGACAACCATTAACCAACATAACAGGCTAATGAACATGCTCATGCTCTTTGTTACATGCACGCACCTGTTGAACACACTCTACCAACGCATAAGCCACCCCTTGCAACCCACAATCAAGGATTCCAAACGTTGCTTTAGGAAACACAAGAAACTAATCGCCCGTATCAGAGCGACGATTATGACCACTTGTTACAATCTCATGGCAGGGATAGACGGCACCCAAGCTTCCTCTTGTGCCCTCTGTAAGCTGGCCGACAGGTTTCACACCTCTACGCATGGAGCCAACAGCAGCCATCCTTACACCGTCAGCCAGTTCAATAGCACGCTGCATGTCTATTGCACCTACCAGATAGCAGCCAAAAGGAATGGAAGAGACAATACCCCATGCACCATGGACCCCTTCTCTGCCGCCCGGGCTGTCTACTTGGCCTGGCTATTGCTAGCCGCTGGGGATGTTGAAGCTAACCCCGGCCCTGCCCACTGTGAGGAGCATCACTCAGGAGCCAACCCCAACCCCCTTTATTTCGAAGTACAAATAGATCGCAACTGTCAAGCCCACTCCCTTAACAATGCAGCTGGCAAGCATTGGGTGAAACCTAATGACCTTCACACTTTTTGGAAAGCCTGGCAATATAGACTTCACGACGCAGGCGACAGGAAGGCGTGGTTGATTGCACGAGGCGACGGAGGTGCACTTAGCGACGAGGTCATCCACCTCTACCTTCAAACACACTACGGCCTGACTCTTACAAGCGTCGCCCAACTACACACCGCAGAGGACTGGAGCGACGACAAGCTTGACGCATTGGCGATGAAGTACGCCACCCTTAACTTCTTATGTAGAACGAACGGCCACAGCATGGCAATTAGAAAACTTGGCGGCCATTGGAAGCTTCTAGACTCCAACAGCCCCAGTAAAGCAGCTATACCAATTCACGAGTTGTCGCCTCTCTACAGAACAACCTTCCACGAGATATTCGTCATTGCACCAGACCCAGCAGCTACACCGACACAAACCATAGCCCTAAGACGAGAAGGTATATGCCACATCATAAGTCATAAGGAAGACAACATACCCAGGTACACAGTGCCAAACCCACCCCAGCCCCCATACATGGAGTATCAACATGATAACTGCTGCCTCGTACATGCCTTCAACATGGCCATGGGAGTCAAGCTGATAGACCATCAAGCAGTCATTAGACATTGTAGGAACCTGGCGGACCACATGCAACAACTAGCACAACAAGCTCGAGATATGGGGCTTGCAGTGAGAGCATTGCACACAAGCCATATCTACGACAAAGAAGGCAAGTTCTCATTAGACACATTGAACCACTACCTCCACCGCACACATCATAATACCTATCTACACCCAGCCACCCAACTCCTCCCCCGAGGCAGCATCACACCCGGTAAAATCCTGGGTGCAATAACAGACACAGGTGCAACATGCACAAGTGCAATCATCCTCCTCTCTTGTAACAATGGCAAAGACATCGGCCATGCGACTGCTATAAGGCACACCTCACAAGGATGGCTCTGGCTGGACTCGCTACGCCACGCACCACAACCGCTCAACACGCCCCTTGACTGGCATCGCCTACAGGGCAGCCTACTGACCATCACTGCAGGCAACGTAGAACACACAACATTCGTCCGCAGAGAGATATGGCTAGCAGACCCCCAGGCAGGCTACACACCTCAAGACCTAGCCGCACACCTTGCCGATCACACGACCCCTATAGACCTCATAGAAGCACATCAGACCAGAGCAATGCCTGCTCCTAATATCGCCCTGAACCATAGATCCAAGAGAACCAACCCAGCAAACCCTACAACTAAACATACCAAACGCAGACAGGTACCCCCACCCCCAGCTCCAGCCCCAGCCCCAGCCCCAGCCCCAGCCCCAGCCCCAGCCCCAGCCCCAGCCTCAGCCCCAGCCCCAACCCCAACCCCAGCCCCACCCCTTTGCCCCACCCCATCCCCGCCCCTGGCAGCAGAGCCACCCCCCCCCAGCAGGCCCATGCAACAAGTGCCCCCCGTGACAAAGAAGCGCCGCCCAACCAGAGTTACCACCCACGACCACAGCACCAAGCGCCAGATTCGCATCACCAACTTCCTCTCCCCGAAGACTCCCTCCGAGCCAGGTCCCACGCCCAGCACCAACCCCCACAACAACGCCCGTATAGGCCAGCCTGCCATCACAACAGAACCAACAACCACACTTGACCCCAAACCCATACCCATTCTCAGCAACCTCACAATCAGCACACTCAACACACAAGGCCTCTACACAAAAAGACAAGACGTCATAGAGCTGATTCTGGACGACAACCCAGACATCTTAGTACTCACAGAGACCAAGATAGGCAGGAAGAGCAAGATGGCCCCAAGATGGCTGCAAACAATGTTACGTGACTACACCTGGTGGCACAGCCACCACCACACCGCAGGAACCATCCTAGCTGTCAAGCGCTCTATAGCTGTGGCAACCACAGCCAAAGCAAACACCGCTGACACTGCTGGGAGACTGGTCACAGCCACCCTGCAGCCCACAAACTCCACGCCAGTCATCCTGATAGGTACCTACTGGCCATCAGGACACAGCGCCGCAGCGTCCTCAGCCCGCCTCGCCATGCAAGACACCATAACAACACTCCTAAATGCACACAGATCACACCTCCCCCTAATGATAGGAGACATGAATGCCACCTGGCGGCCCAATGACAGGAGCAGCAACACCACCTACCCGCAGGACATGGAGTACAGGGCCTTCTTGCACTCCCAGAACCTGCAGCCAGTGCAACAAGAAGATAGAAAAGCCACACACAGGCAATGGAAGGAGGCAGACGAAGCAGGCCAGCCACAAAGTACTGACAGCCGCATTGATGACATCCTCACACGCAACAGCCCCGCAAAATTACGGCTGCTAGCCTGCGCAAGCAAATGGGGAGGCGGGCTCAGCGACCACATACCCCTTACTATGGCCCTAGATATCACGTCCACTGGCCTCAACATACCTGCCATACCCACATTGCCGACCTTAAGACAGACCTCCAAAAAAGCGCTCACAACTCCAGTCAGCAGAGAAGACCAGGAGAAGTTCAAGCACGCCTGCCAAGACACGAACAACAACATTCCACAACTCCTAGCACGCCTGCAATTGACCCTGAGCCCTGCTAAAACAGCGGCACAAGCACACTATGCAGCCATCACCAACAGTTGCGCCAAATCTATCCACCAACTAACCCACATCGATGGAATCAGTGCACCAATAGTTGTGAATGAGCTGGCCACCCATATGCACAAACTCCTGGACAAATGCCTCAAGGTGGCAATAGAAAACTGCCAAACCAAAACCCATAATGCCACAGGTCAACACTACCGGCTGCGAGGCTGCGACAAACTCAGAAGCCACAAGCGGCACACCCACCTATGGATCAAGCATGCACAGCACCACCTGAGTGACTACAAGGGAAGCACCATCACCGACGCACTAACACATGTGCCTCCCCACCCCTCCTGCAAAGTACCTACAGCGGCCAAGCAGACAGCACTAGACATCATACGGATGTACCACAAAGACGGTACCCCTTTCTACACTGCCCTAAAACTAGCCTACAAACACACAAAAACAGACCTACAATCCTACGACAAAAGAGCAGTCAGCTATCCATGCTGACAGACACCGAGCAGCTGCCCAGAAGCTCATTCACACCAAACCAAGGCTAGCAAACAAGGCCATCTTCCAACCATCGAGCAAACGCCACACCATCACAGCCCTACACGATGACAGAACTGGTGCGCTGGCAACAGACCCCACACAACTTGTCCAGGTAGCTGACCGCTACTTTACGCGAACTTGGGCCGCCACAGGCAGCAAATCAGGGACATACCTACCAGAACATTGCCCTAGAAAGGCACCTTGGGAGCAGCCCAATGCCATTGACCGCTTCACACTTAAGACAGGCGCCACCCAGCGAGAAGAGCCAGACCTGGAAGGCAACAGAGCAAAGAGGGCGTGGCTTAACTCCACGATCCAGGACACCGCAACCTTCCACACTTGCCTAAAACAGCTGAGCAGCGGCAAAGCACCAGGACCAGATGACATACCTAACGAGCTACTGAAAATGCTACCAAACGAAATCACGACCGCCATACACGACATGTTCACAGTCCTATGGGCGACAGGCCTCACCCCCACCGGATGGAAGACTAGCAACACTGTGCTCATCTACAAAAACAAGGGGTCTGAGACTGACCTAGCCAACTACAGACCCATCGGCCTTGCCAACACCCTCTACAAACTATGGACACGTATGATCACAGTGGCACTATACGAGTATGCTGAACAACACAACGTCCTTAGTAGCTGCCAGGCAGGCTTCCGCCGGCACCAAGACACTATGACCCAACTGCAAAGCCTAGTCATGGCCCTCGAAGACGCCAAGATAGGACAACAAGACATCTACGCACTCATCGTAGACTTTACCTCGGCCTTTAACACCACCGATCAGGATAAGACACTCTGGATCATGTATGACCTGGGCTTTCCCACAGATGCCATCGAGGCAGTAAAAGATCTCTACACCGGAGCGAGCAGCACAGTACAGCTCACACCACAACTGAAAGGCCAACCTGTTCCTATCACACGAGGCACTATCCAAGGAGACTCTCTCTCTCCTCTACTATTCCTAATCTACATGGAGCCGCTCTTGCGATGGCTGCACGTCGGAGGCAGAGGGTATGAACACAGCTGCCTCGATGCAACACAGCACCAGGACAACACTCTACGACACCAAAACAAACTGAGCAGCCTAGCCTTTGCAGACGACCTCATCATTCTCACCTCGTGCCTCTCCGACCTTAAGATCCAGGCGCATAAGCTCACAGAGTTCTCCACTTGGGGCAGCCTGCAAGTGTCAGGCAGCAAAACCAAAGTAACAGGCATACTACACCAAAAGGCCAAGACAAAAGTCTATGGCACAAATGATCCCACAGCCCAGGTGGCAGCCCAGCTCCATGGCCAGATTGAGGTGCAAGGACAGGCCACTCAGTACCTCCCCCCCACCCAGCCCTTCCTGTACCTAGGTGTCAACATCACCATGACCCTGGACTGGAAGCACCAGCATAGACGCATGACTGACACCCTCCGCTCCAGGCTTGAATGCCTCCGCACATCATACGCCTCACCTCGTCAGACCCTCCACATCGTGAAGACGGCAGTGGCCACCTGCTTGGCCTATGCCTTTCCAGTGACACCCTGCTCACCCACTGACCTAGAAGCATGGGACAGCATGATAACCACAATGATGAAGCGCAGGTTTGGCCTGTGGGTCAACGCACCTATCGCCATGATCCGTGAAGATACAGACACCTTTGGCCTAGGATGCACCTCACTGGCAGTGGAATACAACAGCCGCTGCGTGAAGACACTATTGGAAGGACTCCAAGCGGAGGGCCGCTACGGCAAGGTCACCAGGTCCATGCTTGCCATGCAGATCACGTACCTCTCGCAGCTGCTAGCCCAAAAGCCATCCAGACATCAGACTCAGAAGGAGCTGCAGAAATGCTCTCGCACTCGCCAGCTGCTCTGCGCCCACAACAGCTCCCTGCAAGTGGCACTCCAAGGCACCACCATTGACCCCCCCCTGTTGGCACAGCTACAAGCTATACACACAGCATCGGTGGCCCAACCCCTAGACAAACACCACAATAGAGTGATGCGCGCCATAGTGGGCCCCCTGATTGCACTTGGCTTCTCTGGCCCCCACCAGCTCTTAGAAATGAAAGGCACCAACATCATATCAGGCAGAGAGTTGAGGGTCCTCGCCAAACAAAGGGGCAGGAGGGCAACACACAAACACATTGGAGCCCTAAACCGCCTGCGCCTGCTGCTTCAGCTAGGGGAGGAACCCACCTCAGACCAACTGCAAGCCATCATGAACCACCGGGACATCAACCTTGACCTGGACCTCAAGCACAGGCAGACGCACCACAGCATGGGAGGCCTCACAGCCTGCCAGTGGACTGACAAAAGCACATACGCACTACCAGGGTGGAACTGGCAGGCCTCAATCGCCTCCAACCAAGTCATTCGCATCACCGACCTCTTCAAAAAGGTCCCCGAACAACCCACTGCTGCCCCACCACCCCACACAAACACACAACACAACAGTGCAACCACAACCGACCCACAGAACATCAACAACAAGAGGCCTGCGCCGAAACCCCCCACCGGCAACAAGAGCATGGGCAGAGTAGCCCTACCTGATGCCACTGACCTCCCTCTGCCACACCTGAACCCGACCCAGCTATACACTTGGAAGGAGGACCAAGCCACAAGTGGCACAGTTAGCCACAGCCAAATGATGTTGAATCAGATGTTCAGGCACAGGGAGAAGATCAAGAAGGTCTTTGGCTGGCAGATTACTAACACCACATTTGGCCTAGACCTACGCCCCAAAGCAGCAAGAAGGACACACCAAAAGCAACAATCTAAAGAGGAGGTTGATGGCACCATGCAACAGCAATACTGGGTAACATGGCACCCGTCAAGAGTTGAGAAATGGGCCCTCCCCCTCTACGCCAAGAATGGCTACCACCCGCAGAGCGTAAAGCCCTACCCACGCAGCCAACTCAGGGACGACGACTGCGACTGTGAGCTATGCTGGTCACCCAACAGCAGGGAGAATGATGCAGATGCTGCAGACATGTATGTCTGCGACACATGCCAGCGCACGTACCACTGGCAGTGCCTTCTTGACTGCAGATGCGCCAAGCCAAGTGAAAGACCTGGCTCTGATGACAACACAGAATGGGAATGCCCCTCGTGCGCACCGCTAGCTCCACACGAGAAGGAAGTACGCAGAGCCGCTGCTGACGAGGAGATAGTAGAGGTCCACTGGGAACCCAGCGCGGAGGCATTCACCATGCTAAATCACCATACAGACTTCTGCGAGCACATGGAGGAGTACAAAACAGAGACGGAGGCTAGGCAACACGCACTCACAAGCACGCGCAAGGACGGCGACATTGACGACGATCTGATGCGACAAAACATGAGCGACAATGCACGTGGACAATGGCAGTCCACCCACGGCGACCCGCTACGCTCCAAAATTAGATTCGACATCCTCCCCACTAACCCGCAGCTTGACATATGCCCAACTGGAAGGTGCGAAGTGTGGCTTCGACATGCAGACTTCTACCCCTGCCAACAAACTCCAGCCCTCGCACAAGCCTTACCCCAACCAATCACACAGCAGGTCGTAGCCGTCTACAACACAGATGGTAAATGCATGGGAGTCATCACACCCGCCCGAGCAGCAAACCTGCTATCAAGATACAACGCAACTCAGAAGGACGCCCCGACACCTCTAAACACTAGCTTTGCCGCAGAGCTTGCCAGCCTCTTGGCGAGGCATGGCCAAGCCACCGCTGATGCCACACACACAACCCCCACACCAATCGTCCACATCCTGAGACAACACCTGGAGATCACCAAGGAACGCTACACCACCCCTCTCCACTGCAGCCCACTCTTTGAAGAGTACTACAGCCCATGCGAAAAAGACAAACTGTTTGGCTCACTGGGCCCCCCCTTACTCTGCCAGCACCAAGGCATGTCATGGGCCCAACCCACCAAAGCAGACATCACTATGGCCGTGCGACACGCCCTACACGCAGCACAAGCCCCAACACACACACCAACCCTCACTGCCATGCTCCTGCCCAACAAAGGACGCACAAACTCTGCAACATACATGCGGTGGATTTCTGAGCACCCCCACCTGTGCACCAAAATTGGCACCTTCGCACCCCATGCGCTGCAGCCAGACCCGCCACAAGCGTGGACTGGGAGCATACCGTACACCTGCAGCAACAAACACCACTCACTGCTCGTACTTATTCACAACTCGAGCGCAATACATCATCTGCAAGCACGGAACCCACTATGGCTCGACAGCCTGCGCGGCGCCTTGAGTCAGCTCGCTGGTAGGAAGTTCCTACCCCCCTTAAACACACGCCCCCCCCCCCCACCGCCGGCCCACACAAGCTTGACAGGGGCCGGCACCTACAGGAAACTACCCCAAGATACACCAACACCCCCCACAGCCCTCCCCCCCACCTCTCACACCCTCGATAACTACTGGAGTGGCACCCACCTCCAATCAAAGGTTGGGGACTGGAAATCATGGACATACACCGATGGCAGCTGCACCACAGCACCAGGAGCACTCCAACGCATTGGAGCAGGCATCTACCACCCCCAGGGCACACAACAACACCAAACCATCAACCCCAATGGAGAGGGGGCTACCAACACGATCACAAGAGCCGAACTCGCAGCCATCAAGGCAGCACTAGATCAAGGGCACACACACATCGCCACCGACAGCCTCACTGCCATGTTTCAAATAAGGATGGCTGTCCTCCAACCCATGCGTCTCCACCTGCACAAGCACAAGGATATCCTTACCACCATAGTACAAACAATCAAAGCTAGCCCTACCACGATACACCTCTTCAAGGTGAGAGCACACAATGGCATCATTGGCAACGAATACGCCGACCACACAGCCAAACTGGCAGCACAACATGCTAACCATGATATCACCATCCCAGGTTGCAAGGATCCCTACCACGACACCCATTGGCTGCAAACTCCTGGGAAGGAGGACCACCCCCCCCGGCCACTAGGAGACCTGATGGGCAGCCTGAAAACACACATGCACATCAGACATAGACTAGGACTGGCCAATCAAGACTCTATCTACTATGAAGCCTGGCAGACTATCACCCTCATAGCGCACAAGATGAGCAACTTCCTTTGGCGCGATGGGGCCATCACCACGCCACAACAAAGGTGCATAATGCGCTATAGAACTGGCACTCTCTACAATCAGAAGCACGCAGTCCGTTTTGGGCTCAGCGACAGCACAAACTGCCCACTATGCGGCCAGCCGGACAGCGCTCTACACATCCTGTCAGGTTGCACTGCTACGAACAAGCTAGTCACGCACCGCCACAATGTGGCCGGCCGCGCCATCCTCCGAGCCGTGCAGGATGGAGCCCTCGGCGCCGGCCTGGTCTTCACCGATGTCGGCGACCTGTACGAGGACAGCGACACAGCTTCTCCGATCAAAAGCAAGCTCAAACGCAGAAACCTGAGACGCGCGCTCGATATAGACCCCACCACTACAGGACGAATCACCTACCCGGACGCCGTGATTATCTCCCCAAACGGGCCCTACGAAGGACCGGCGACGAAGATTCCGCTGAGGCATAGACACGTGACCCTGATAGAAATAAAATATTGCATGGACACCGACCCAATGGAACAACTACACAAAGCGACTGCGCAGCACGCCAACTTGCTCCAAGCACTCCAACCAGGCATCAACTGTGCCTCCGCGAAACAAATCAACATCATGCTAGGAGTGGGTGGCACAATATACAAGGACCACACCCACAAGCGACTTCTAGAGCTAGGAGTCCAGGACACAAACGACAACCTGCTGAAGTGGCTACACCGACATGCGATACAAACTGCACATGCACTCGTTGTAGCGAGACGGCAAGCTGAACCGCCGAAACAGCAAAGAAAGCAAAACAAACAATGGACACGAACGGCAAGGGCACCGGCTGGATGAGCTATGCGGGGGAGGGAGGATGTTGACATGGCCCCTGGGTGCGCCCGGTAGCCTGGCAACCCTCCCTCCCCACCCCCCCTGTCTCCGGTGGGAGGGTAGCAAGGGCACGCCCCGAGGCTACTCTCCCCCCTTAATGCACGCCCGACGGCGAGGGCGTAGTCTTTCTTTCTTTCTTTCTTTCTTTCTTGGTCCACGTCTGTGACAGGATGCTCCGGCTGAAGCAGAGAAGCCACCACGCAAATCTTCAGCAGCAGGTCAGTGTCCTTGAAGTAGCCACTAAGCGTGACTGCCCAGGGTGGGGACAGCTCCCTCTGGCCCTCCACCACACGTGCCACAGCCTCCCCGGCAAGCCGCCATACACGGATCACCGATGCAGCAACTGTGGTGTAGCTAGCCCACCGCGTATCACAAGGAGTCTCAGGCTTGGCACCTGACCTAGCCAAGGATAGCTCACCCCAATGCTGAGCCAATAGGCTGGCTATGTCCTCGATTGCTGCCTTGATGCCGGCACCCAGAGCTGTCAACCTTGCCAGGAGGGTGTTGTGAAGGCCAAGGCTTTAGCAGGGCTGTGCGCGGATGGCGGCGTTCTGCAACGGCATGAGCACCTCACTGAGCTGTGCGATCACTCCGCTGTGACCCCCCATGTTCACAGATGCGGTGTCGGCTGTCATGCTAGCAATGTGGGCGCCCTGCAGACCATTGCGTTCAAGCTCACGCATGATGACCTTGACGTGGGCCTCAGCTGTGGCACAAGGGAGGGGGACGATGGCCAACACGTCTGTGATCTGGAAGGTGAGGCGCTGATGCTGGCCAGCTGCTACTTCCTTGGGCACACCAGCGGTCACTCTGATGACGAGCACCTTGCCATGCTTCTTGCATGTGCAGCCATCAAACTGCACGTGGATTGCTTTGGCTTGTCGTAGCTTATCTGCATGCACAATGCATCATGCACCTTGTGCCTACCACCACCACCTTCCAATCCTTCTAGCCACCCCCCCAGCCCAGCCCAACCCAGCCCAGCCCAGCTCAGCCCAGCTCAGCCCAGCCCAGCCCAGCCCAGCCCAGCCCAGCCCAGCCCAGCCCAGCCCAGCCCAGCCCAGCCCAGCCCAGCCCAGCCCAGCCCAGCCCAGCCCAGCCCAGCCCAGCCTCAGTCATCATCATCTCATTCTCTGCCCGCACCTCCTTTGCGATAGCCTCAGCCTTCCTTGCTGTGGCTTTTAAGCCATTAGGACTGTACAGATGAGCAGCCCTTGGTGACTTTACAAGTGCTGCAAGATGAGCACGCTGCCGGCTGGGACTCATGTGTTTGCGTCTTGCACTGACTTGCTAGGGCCAGGGGGCGGGGTGGGGGTGGCGGGGTTGAGAGGGGCTGGGAGGGGGTGGGAAGGGGTGGGAAGGGGTGGGAGGGGGTGGGAGGGGGTGGCGGGGGTGGGAGGGGCTGGGAGGTGGGAGGGGTTGGGAGGGGGTGGGAAGGGGTTGGAGGGGGTGGGAGGGGTTGGCGGGGCAGTGAGGGGGCAGTGAGGGGGTGGGAGGGGCTGGGAGGCTTCTGCGGGGGCTGGGAGGTGGTGGGGCTGGGAGGTGGGGGGCAGGGTCCAGGCGGTCGGAGTAGGCTAGTCAATTCTGCAAGGTCAAGGTTCTGCGAGTCGGGTCACGCCAAAGGGTGAGGTGGCGGGCCTGGTTGATGGATTGCCGAACAGAGTAATGACTCGATTTCTAATAACTCAGAGTGGTCAGCTCACAACATGCCGATTTGTGCAAGGGGGCCCCTTTTCCTGTGTGGCTGGCTAGAGAGAGATCTATCCATTCGCACCTCGCTGCAATGTCGAGTCATTACTAGCCCCACGACGGTCTTCCGACACCGCCTGCACCAATGAAAGGCTCGCAGAGCAAGCCTGGCGGGCTGTAATGTGATTGTACTTCCGGCTCGATGCCAAGCGCAGTCCGCTCATTGATGCCGCTACTCACCACTAGAACAATCGATAGTGAGCAGCTGAGGTGTGTCCGCGCTTGCTTGCGCCGGCATGGACTCTGACGCAAGGATTAACGCGCCGCTTGCCAGTAGATGCGGAGTAATTCGCAGGTGCCAATGCAACAAACGCTTCCGAAATGGTGCAGTATTGAAAGAGTATTTGCATGAAGATTACCAACCCCATGTTGGGGACTCCTGAATTTCACACGTCCTTGCACTATCTGAACTCCATGGCCCACGCGTCCAAAAATGTCGTGTAACCCCATGGTAAGTAGTAAGTAAATATTTGTGGTTTGTGGTCGGGAATCTCGAGGGATATCCAACTCTCTAGTGGCAGCTTGTCAGCTCCCCTGCCTGCTGCCATATCACTCCTTTGGCTAGCAAGCGCCACTTATTCTTCTTTGGGAACATCCGGGGGTGCTCACCGGTTGGGGGGGGTGCCGCGTTGTGTTATGTTGCGTATGTGTTGCGTTGCTCATTATAGCGTATGATGCAAGTGCACGTCCGTGTGTAGACATGGAGAGAAAACAGACGTGGGCTGATGGGGCAGCCCTGCTGAACAGCTTGATCAGGCAACAACGGGGGGTGAAGGGGCAGCGCGGCCCGTTCGCCTGCACATAGCTGTGATCCCTATCCCTGTACCTATCTCCGTCATAGATGCTCACGGTCAACATCCTGTCTATGAGGTCAGTGTTCCCGAACAACGGGTTTATGAGTGCCGTATGATGAGCAACAAAGTGGCTCCCAATGCACATGGATTGCAGGCTTGGATATCCTAGGGTTGTGTTGAAGCATGTATAGGAGCCCAGCAACGGTGCTGCTCCAAGCCACGTTGTATGTATGTGTTGATCCCATGATGAGGCACGCTCCAAAGGACTCTGAAGGTGCCACCGTTAGAGCATAGAAAGCGAAAGATAGAGGCAGCTTAACCCCCACCCTCCTGTCCCCTCCCTGCACCCCTCCCTGCACCCCTCCCTGCACCCACTCAGCATACACAGCTCACTTGAAGCCATTCCTACAGGCCTTCGTGCCCCTGGTGACATTCCCGCTGATCCTTCTGCTGCCCCTAATGATCCTCACCCTGCCTGGGCTCTTGCCTTGGCTGCAGCTGCCCCTGCTGTTGCCCTCACTGCCACCCCTACCCAGCCTGCTGCTGCACCTACGCAAGCCCCTGTTGCTGTTCTGCCCTAACAACCCTACACCCACACAGCTAGTCTCAATCGTCAATGGTGATGGCATCATCACCCGCTCCCGACACCCCAGTCACCCCTCCCCCCTCCCCCTCCCCCCTCCCCCTGGGCCCCTCACGCTCCCCCCCCTGCCCCCCTGCTGCTGCCTTGGGCTTTTCGCTTGATGCAGGGCGGCTGGCAGCGAGGGCCAGAGGCTTGCGGGTGAAAAAGCTCTCTATTGGCTTGGAGCCACTGCTGGGGGTGCGTGTCGCCTTGCTGCTGCTGTTCCCTCCCGGGCCCTTGGCGCCGCTGTCAGCCACAGGGGCAGCAGGGGCAGCAGGGGTGGCGGCAGTGGCTGCCACAATGGAGACTGGGCTGCTCAGATGAGTACCTGGGCCCTTGCCGCCTGCTGCTGCTGCTGATGCCGCCACCGCTGCTGCACTGGCAGCCTTTTTCTTTGCACGCTTGGCCATAGCCCCGCCCCCGGTCCCACATGCCCCTCCTGCCCCGGCCTCTGCTTCAACAGCGCTGTTGCTGCGTTTGGTCCCACTGGGATGGCTGGCAGCCACAGGGGCAGCAGAGCCTGCTGTGGCTTCACTCTGCTGCTTGGCTGCTGCTGCCTTCATCCCAGCCGCAGCTTTCTGCTTCTGAGCGGCTACCAGCGCCTTGATGTCCCCAGGAGTGGGAGGAGCAACAACGCAAGGCCGCCCTGTCGCTGCTGCCCCGCCACCCGCTGCTGCTACCGGGACGTCGCCGGCCTCGCCGTTTCGATCCTCGCCGGCATACTCCGCGTCGTCGCCGCATTCTATGACTGAGTCAGACGTGGCCGGTCCTGATCCCGGCCGTGGGCGTTTCAACGCGTGTGCGTCCACATCGCCGGAGTGCTGCCCGGTGAGCGAGCGTTTTGATGCCTGGCATGTGGCTGGCGCAACATCGGAACCTGCAGCGGGAGCGGCGCCTTGGTTTGGCAGCGGACCCTTGATCCGATTCACGCCTGGGCCGCTGCTAGGGCCACCCGCCCCTGTCTTGGCGGCAGCGGGAGCGCGAGCACCCTCGGAACGCTGGCTGTGCAGCACACGCAGCAGTTCCGGCACCTGTCCGCTGAGCGTCGACTGCAGGACCACGCGCAGACGTTTGCTCACGGCGTCGACCAGCAGCGGCCACTGAAGCTGCGACGCACCAAGCGCGAACAGCAGACACAGACAAGCTAAGCAGTGAAGCAACATGACCAGCGGAGCGATGACAATCAAGGCTGCTACATTAATAGTGATATTGTTGGTAACTGAAACCACTGCTTCTCTTCTCCCCCCTCTTCTAATCTTGCTCCTCCTTGCCCATTCCCAATGCCCTTCACCCCCACTGCCGGTCAAGCACCAACTACTGTGGTTTGATGAGGTCCCTACTGCCTGACCCGAGCACCCTTCCCTTCCCTTCCCTCCCTGCTCTTGGCCCTCCTCCCCCCACCCTGCAGAGCTTTACCATCACCCGCCGCCAGCCCCCTGGTCAGTGCAGCATCTGGTGGACAACTCACCGTGCCATAACGATAGGGCCGGGTCTTAGCCACCGCCTCTGCTGCCTCACTGGAAGCAGCCCAGCCCTGCAGCAGCAGCTGGGCGTCCCCATGGCCCTGGGGCAGGCGTGGGGTGTGAGGCCCCTCCCCGCTCCCTGAGGCTGCTGCTGCCTGGAGCTCTTGGCTGCGGCGCTCCTGCAGCTGTTGGTATGCCGCCACGTCAGCGGCCAGGGTGGCGGCCAGGCGGTCCTTGGCGGCAGCAAACACGGGGGAGATGTTGCGCAGCCTCTGCATCAGTCAGGGCCAGGGTCAGGGCCAGGGTCAGGCGGTCAGGATCAGAATCAGGTCAGGTCAGATAAGGTCAGGGGCAAGGCAGGGGCAGGACAAGTCATGGGCAGAATCAGTCAGGTACGTCAGACGAGGGGTCAAGGTGGTCAGTAGGGTCTTCTCCCCCTGCCATCCTGTACCCCTCCCTCCACCTGTCTCTGCTTCGCCCCCTCTCTCATCGCTTCTCCCTCCTCCCCTCCACCTCTCACCCAATCCCCTCCGCCCTTTCCCTTTCCCCCTTCCCCCTGCCTCACCTGCGCCTTATCGAACGGGAGCCACGCAGTGAGGTCCGCCACATAGCCCCGGTACTTCATCAGCACCGCTGTCTTGCGCACACACCCCCACTGGTCCCGGCTGGCATGCTCAGGGTCGGGCACCCTGCGCCAGGGGGCGGCAGGGGGTGGCAGGGGGGCAGCAGGCGGGCCCACTTAGCTGTTAGGCTGGGCAGGACGGGCTGGGGTGCACGTTGCGGATGAGCAAGCCTAATGGGTTGGTTGGCCAATCAGGTTGGGCGGTTGGTCGACCATGCAGTCAGGAGAGTGAGGGGGCAGGCATGTGGGCAGGCAGGCTCACCAGACGTATGCGATGTCAATCACGGTCTCTACCAGCAAGCTGCTGGGCCGCAGCCCACCCTGGTCTGTGAACCTGCAGGCAGGCAGGCAGGCAGGCAGGCAGGCAGGCAGGCAGGCAGGCAGGCAGGCTGGGATGCAGGCAGCAGGGCCAGTAGGCGGGGAGGCAAAGGCAGACAGGGAGGGCAACGGTGAGGGCTGCATGATGGTGAGCATAGCATTGCGCCGCTGTAGGCAAAGCACGGCACCCTCCTCCCTTCCCTTATCACCCTCACCCTTCTACCCACCCTCCCCCTCCCCCTCCCCCCTCCCCTCTCGCCCTTCCCCTTTGCCTTCCCCCCTCGCCCTCTCCCCTGCCCTCCCCTGCCCCCCACCCACCTGACCCGTGCAGGGATGGGGCTGTCTGAAGACTTGGGCTGCCACTGCTTGGGGTTGACCCGGTGGCCCGTGGCCCTGAGGCTGTGCTGCACCTCCGTGGGGGGTGGGCCAGCAGCCGCCTCACTGCCCCCCAGCACCGGCGCCTGGACCACAGCCACATGCTGGCTCAACACTGCACAGCCCGGCAGCAGCCACAGCAACAGCTGGGTCAGGGGGTGGGGGAGCGGGGTGGGGGAGGAGGGGCGGCGGGCGCAGGCACAGCAGCAGGGGCAGAGGCAGCAAGGGCAGGAGCAGGGGAGTGTGGCAGCTCAACTCCCCCAACTTGATCTTGGCCTTTCCTTTGAGGCCCTCCTCCCTGGCCTTCCACACAGCCTGATACGCCCTTCTGCCCCCCGCCCCCTGCTGCTTTCCTCCACCACCCAACACCCCTGCTGCCCTCCTATCCCCCGGGCTGACCACCCCCCCCCTCCACACCCCCGCCCCCCCTGCTGCCCCCTTCCACCGCAGCCTCCCCCCTGCTGCCCGCTCACCAGCCGCCACCTCCTTGTGCGGGTCCAGCTCTGGGTCCAGCTGCAGCAAGCGGCGCCAGGCAGGGTGGTGCTGCAGCAGCCGCTGCGCTGCCGGGGGCTTGACTGAGGCAGGGGCACCGGGGGGCAGGCCCGCGTGGACGGCGGCTCGCAGCAGCGCCTCGTCGCACCAGCAGTTCCACCTGCACAGGGCGTGGCCAGGGTCAGGGCCAGGGGGCAGAGGGGAGGGATGCGAGGAAGAGGGGAAGGGGGATGAGGGCAGCAGGTGGGGGCAGAAGGTTGGAGCGGCAGGTCAGGGTTGATGGCGGGCAAGGGCCAGGGGAGGCCTTCTGGTTCCGCGGATCAGGGGCTGAGGGTGATGAGAGGATGGGGCGGAAGGGCTGGCAGGGTATGCAGTAGGTAGGTGGGAGGTGGGGCTGATGGTGGTGGAAGGGGTAGGGGTAGGTGGTGGTAGTGGTGGTGGAGGCAGTGTCAACCAGTGGCTGGCCAAGCGGGCAGCAGGCAGAGGGCAGGGCGGGGGAGGCAGGCAGGCAGGATGAGCAGGGTGAGCAGGACCCAGGGGCTGAGGTGGGGGCACAGCGCACAAGAGGGGTACAGGACTTACCAGTCAGGCAGGTCGTCTGCTGGCGGCAGCTCCAGGCTGGCGGCAACGAGGCTGGGGCCGCCGGCCTGCTGCTGCCCTGCCGCCTGCCCTGCCCTGGCCCCTGGCCCCACGGGAGGAGGCAACAGCTGCAAGCTTCCCGCTCCTGCCCCCCCCTTCCCATCTGCCTCCGTCCCCTGCTTCCCCCCCGCGCCCTCTGACTCAACTTCGCCTTTTCTTTCCTCCTCCCCCCCCCCTGCTGCTGCCGCCTTCTCCTCAACAAGCGCGACAGCACCCCCCTCCCCCCCGCCTGCTGCTGCTGCTGCTGCCCCTTCCCCCTCCCCTGTGCCACCTTGCCCCTGCTGGCCCCCAGCAGCCGGTCCCTCCTCCAGCCCGTCCATGAGGTCCAGCCCCCCCCCTGCCCCCCCTGACTTGCCCTGCTGACCCAGCAGCGCCCCTGCCTCCTGCACCGCCTGCCGGCTGCTCAGCTTGCCGGCGTTCATGGCCTTGAACAGCAGGTCAGCACAGCGCTGATACGGGCCAGGAGCAGCAGCCACCTCTGAAGGGGGGGACAGAGTGGCCAGCTGGAAGGACCGCAGGCCCAGGCCATCCTTACCCCCAGCAGCAGCAGTAGAGCCAGCTGCGAGGGGAGGGGCAAGCGGCTGCTCCGCCTGCCCCTGCTCCTCCCTGCCTGCTGTGATGGTGGCAAGGGGGGGCTGGGGGGCGGCTTCTGCGGACTGGTCCACCCCTTTCTGCTCCTGCACCCCCTCCCCCTTCACCACCACCACCACCCCCTGCTGCTGCGGCTCATCATTGGCTGCCACCTGGCCGACCTGGCTGCTGCTGCTGGTCAAGTGAGCGGCCATGGCGGACAGCTCTGCGGTCTCTGCCTCTGAGACCAGGCGCTGCAGCCGGTTGGCGTCCTGCAGCCGCACGCAGCCAGGGGCAGAGGGCTCAGTGACAGCAGCCAAGCCATAGCAGCAGGGCAGCAGGGGGGGCTGCCCTAGAGGAGCAGCAGCAGCAGCAGCAGCAGCAGCAGCAGCAGCAGCAGCAGCAGCAGCAGCAGCAGCAGCAGCAGCAGCAGCAGCAGCAGCAGCAGCAGCAGCAGAGTAGCAACAGGGCAACAGCGGCTAGCCTGCAGCTGCCTCTAAACCACTTCAGTTCTGCCTGGCAGGTGGCTGGCTGGCAGGGGGGGCAGCCAGGGAGAAAGGAGCAAGCAAACAGGCTACAGCCGGGTCACAGCATAAAGTGGCGAGAGGGGTGATGGACAGAGGGGGAGAATGATTAGAGGGGTGGGTCAGAGGGGCGTGGGTGAGAGGGTGTGGTGCACCTGCATGGATTGGGCTGCAGTGGCTGCAGCGCGGCCCAGCATCTTCAGGAACTGGGTCTTGCCTGCAGCCTCTGCCAGGTATGGGGGCAGCTGCAGGGGACAGCACACCAGGCAGCGAGCCCACAGGGGTGGCGACACAAGCACTTTGCACCAGGCAACAGCACATACACCTTGCGATACTCCCCTGCCCTGCCCTGCCCACCCCTGCCCACCCCTGCCCACCCCTGCCCTACCCTGCCCTGCCCTGCCCACCCCTGCCCTGCCCTGCCCTGCCCCCCTCCACTCCACTCCACTGCTTTACCTGCGCAAAGGCCTGGGCAGGCCTTGAGTGCAGCCTCGCGCTCCTTGTCCTCACACTCAGTGCGCTCGCGCTTCACCGCCTTCTCCACCTCACGACCGCCTGTATTTGAAGCTGCGGACAGCAGCCACAGCAGCAGCAGCAGCAGCAGGCCGTAGGGTGCAGGTAGGGGGCAGCAGATGGGGAGGGGGCAGCAGATGGGGAGGGGGCAGCAGATGGGGAGGGGGGCAGCAGATGGGGAGGGGGCAGCAGATGGGGAGGGGGCAGCAGATGGGGAGGGGGCAGCAGATGGGGAGGGGGCAGCAGATGGGGAGGGGGCAGCAGATGGGGAGGGGGGCAGCAGATGGGGAGGGGGCAGCAGATGGGGAGGGGGCAGCAGATGGGGAGGTCAGATGGCAATGCTGCAATGCTCTTAGACCTCCCTACAAGCTGTGGTGCTGCTGATCAATGGCATGGCAGCCAGCCAGCGTGGCCTGCAGCAGGCAGGAGCAGCCGGGGGGCCAATGCATGAGCAGTGGGCGGCCAGTCATGCCAAGCTGCTGCTGGCTTGCATTAGGATCACCCGGGGTGCCTCTGCACGCCTTGGCCCGCTAGTCATGCAGCAGGGAGGGCTGTGATGCTACACCTGGAAAAGCAGCTCCTACTACGGTTGCGTGCCGTCATGCATCAGAAGCACTCCTACCCACCAGCCAGTGATTCCATGAGCTTGCTGAGGGTGGTGGCGGTGGCAGCAGCGGAGGCCTCCAGGGCAGCGGAGCACACAGCAGGCGCTGCCTCAATGAGCTGGGCCAGGGCAGTCCCTGCCGCCTTTACCTCCTCCAGGGTCCGACCATGTAAGGCCGGGTCACTCTGAAAGTGTGGGGACAACAACCACAGCTCAGGCTTGGCGGATGGCAGCAACCTTTAACTGAACGATGTCATGCGCCTTGTACCATGATGTTGCCCAATAGCTGAACATCTGAGCCTGAAAGCCAGACAAGCTTCCCAGCTGTACAGATGCCAGCCGTACTGCTTGCCCCTGCCCTGGCCTCCCTGCCCTCATCCTGACTCTGCCTGGAAGTGTGAGGAGTTGTTACAGGTGGTTGGTGCTCGAGGCTGGCTGAGTAGCTGGCTGGTAGCTGGGCTGAAGCTGGGCGCTGTGTACACGCCCACCACACCACTGGGACTGGGGGCCACACAGCCAGGTGGCCAAGCAGGTGCCAACCCCTCTGACCTCTCTCCCTCTCTCTGGCCCCTCCATCGCGCCCCCTGCCCCTCCCTCTTGCCCCCCGCCCACCAGCAGCTGCAGGTCGGCCCAGCGGTGGCTGCCCAGAGCTATGAGACCCTCCTCCAGCACCTTGAGCTGCAGGGCAGAGCCATCAGGTCGAAGGGGGTCAGGGGGGGGGGCCAAGGAGGGGGGTCAGGGGGGGGGGCCAAGGGAGGGGATCAGGGGGGGGGGCAGGTCAGACTAGGCAGGGGGGCACCAGGGGGGGGGGGGGGGGGCGGGTCAGGGGGGGGCCAGGTCAAGGGGGCGGCAGGGGGAGTTAAGGGGGGGAGGGCCCCTTAGGGGTGTGATAAGATCAGGTTTCATTAAGCAGCTGCAGCAGCAGCGGGTGGGGATGGCGGATGCAAGGAGAGGGCGGGCGGCTGGGCCCAGTAGCTGCTGTCAGAGGGGGGGGTGGGGTGTAAGAGGGGAGGGGGAGGGGCCTCACCTCTCTGGCGGTCCACTTCTTAGGGGGGGGGGGACCCTCAGCAGCAGCCCCTGACTTGCGGCCCTGGTTGGGGGGAGGGGCATGGCAGGAGGTAGGTAGGGGGGGGTGAAACTCTGTGGTGGCAGCTGGCAGCATGCTGGCACTGACACGTGTCGGGGTCTGGGGTGTTGTCCCTGGCTGCAGTGCCGAGTGTGACCTGAGACATGTCTCACTCCTTGCTAAGCCCTCACAGTGCCGCAGCCAAGTGCTGCCATGCCTGCCCTGATCCATCAACCCACTGCTGCTGCTGCTGCCATTGCTGCTGCTGCAGCAACTGCCACTGCTGCCACCGCTGCTGCCATGACCCCCTGTTGCAGCTAGAGCCCCCCCCCAGCCACCTTCTTAGGGTTCTTAGGCAGGCCCGCCTCGCCGTCCCCTGGCTGCGCCTCATCAGCATCAGCCTGGTAGTCGTCGTCATGGGAGCCAGCGCGCTTGGCGCCCTTCTTAGCCGCACCTCCGCCTTTGCGCCGGGTCCCACCTGGTCCAGCAGCAGCCAGCAGCTGCCTGGCCCGCCTAATGTGTGTCTGCCACAGGGCTGCCTCCCTCGCCCCCACCCCCTGCCCCTCACTGCTCCCCCACCCCCTGCCCTACACCCTGCCCCACACCTGGCCCCCACCCCCTGCCCCTCAGGTGGCAGCCAGCAGGTGCCTGGTGGCACAGGGCTGTACCGCTACCCCAGCTTACTCTACACACTTGCTGCCGGTGCCATGCCAGGCCAACGGGTGCAAGCCAACTGCCAAGCAAGGTGTCCAGACTGCTACCTAGGCTGCCTGCTACCCTCCCCCCTGCCCCCTGCCCCCAGGGCTTACCCTCGCTGTCTGAGCTGGACTCCTGCGTGGTGCGCTGGGCACGGCCGTTGATGCGGTAGTCCACCTGCTTGCGCTGACGAGGGCCGTCTACCAGCGGGCCGCGCATCTTAGCCATCTCCTGTCAACGCCGTGCCGGGCAGGATGTGAGGGCAGCAGGGGGAGGGGGAGGGGGAGGGGAGGGGGAGGGGGAGGGGGAGGGGGAGGGGGAGGGGGAGGGGGAGGGGGAGGGGGAGGGGGAGGGGGAGGGGGAGGGGGAGGGGAGGGGGAGGGGGAGGGGGAGGGGGAGGGGGGGGGGAGGGGGAGGGGGAGGGGGAGGGGGAGGGGGGGGAGGGGGAGGGGGAGGGGGAGGGGAGGGGGAGGGGGAGGGGGAGGGGGAGGGGGGGGGAGGGGGAGGGGGAGGGGGAGGGGAGGGGGAGGGGGAGGGGGAGGGGGAGGGGAGGGGGAGGGGGAGGGGGAGGGGCAGAGGCAGTAGGAAGCAGGTCAGAGGGTTGATGTCCGGTCTAGCCTTGGTGAAGTCAGGGCGGAGGTCAAGGCTGAGAGCAGGTGCAGGCCGGGTCTAGTGGCAGGGCAGGCAGGGCCTACACTCAGCTCACCCGCTCATCATGTGCTGCCACAGCCTCTGGCAGAAGCTCCGCCCAGTACTCCCTTCCTGCAAGTCAACCGGCAGCACCAACCACTGCTGCTGAGGACACTAGGCACTGAACCAACAGAACAGGGGTCAGTCACGGCCATAGCTGACTTGCGTGGCATTTCATGTGCTTGGCATGCATGGCAGTAGCTGACATGCTGGCATATGTCATGCCCAGCACAGTGGCGGGGAAAGGGAGGAGCAGAACACTTTGCAAGCACAAACGTGAGGGTGGGGTGTGACCAGGGCCCGGGGGTGTGACCCACAGCCACAACCGTCCCTGCCCTGCCTGAAACAGGGCAGACCTACCTTTGGGTGCTGCCACGGGCTCCTCCTCCTCAACAGCTGCAAAACGGGCCACGCTGAATGTGTTGCCCGCCCTGCTGCCCAGCTGCCGCTTCTCAGTTCGGCCCTGGGCGGGTCAGGCCAGGCCAGGTGTGATGGCAACAGCAGGGAGGGGAAGGGAAGGGGCCAACCTGGCCACCCACTGCTGGGTGTCAGTGCAGCAGCAGGCGCTCCTCCCCCTGACCAGACTGAGCAGGGTCAGAGCAGCAGCAGGTGGCAGGCAAGAGGGAGGGAGAAGAGGTGTAGGAGACGAGGGAAGAGGGCAGAGACAGTCCTGACAGTCTGTCCGAGCATTGCTGATGAAGGAGGTCAGGTCCCCTGGTCACACCTGCAGGATGGTGTCGATGTCTTCCTGCTGGAAGGCAGTGTCCTTGCTGCCAGCGGCCTCCGCCCCTTCGCCTGGCAGGTCAGGTGCAGTGGGATGAATGAAAGCAGAGCCAGTGAGTAAGATGAGGCCACAGGGGCAGTGGGCTGCTAGACAGGGAAGTGGGGTCAAGGCTGCCAGGCACGCAGTTTAGGCGCTGCAGTGCGGTGCGGTGCCGTGCCGTGCGGTGCCGTGCCGTGCGGTGCCGTGCCGTGCAGCAATGAGTATATGAAGCAGGCAAAGATAGGCAGGCAAGCAAGCAGGTGCGTGCATGCGTGGTCAGTGAGTGAGTCAGTGAGTCATTCAGTGCTAGCGGGCGGGTGGGCGGGGAGAGTGAGTGATGCTGCGTAGCTGTACCCTGAGGAGCAGCGGGTGCCAGGAGGAGGGCGTGGGCGCCCTGAGCCAGCAGCACCGCCAGGCGCTCAGCATCCGCCTCAGGGTCGCCCCCAGAGCCAGCGTCAGGGCCGCCCAGGATGGCCTCATCCAGGCCTGCAGGGAACCACCGTCAGGGCCACCCCACAGCAATTGAACAGGGGCTGACATGGGCTCCGCTAAGCTGGTCACACTAGGCTGGTCACACCAGCACAAGCAAGCCTCAAGCTGCAGCAGGTTGGTCGGCAGGCAGATGTAGACAACTCCCCCTGAACCCCCATGGCCCCTTCCCCCATCACGGAGATCCCACAGCTCCTTTGCATCCGAAGGGCATCAAGCAGGCGAGGGTTCACTGAACGTGCGATGGTGGCACCAGTTCCACTTGTTAGGTAGACAGGGACAGGGGCAGGGGTGATGAGGGGGTTAGGGCAGGGGCACATGAGCAGGGGCGGGCCATCCGGCCTGGGAGGGGCCGGGGGGGTCAGGGGGAGTTGTCTACATCTGCCTGTCGGCCAACCTGCTGCAGCTTGAGGGGGGTCAGGGAGGGAAGGGCCATGGGGGGGTCAGGGAGGGAGGGGGTGCAGAGGAGTGACTGGTAGAAATGCTCGCCAGCGGGTGTGATGATGGCTGCTGAGCCTTCCCTGCTGAACCCCCTTGCCTGAAGGGAGGGGCCAGGGGGGTTCAGAAGGGGAGGGGCCAAGGGGGTTTAAGGGGGAGGGCGTGCAGAGGAGGGACTGACCATACTTGCGCGACGCTGTGTTGAACAGGTGCTCTTCATACGTGGCCTTGGTGATCAGGCGGTAAATGGTCACCTCCTTAGACTGGCCGATGCGGTGGCAGCGAGCCATGGCCTGGGGCAGCAGCAGCAGCAGCAGCAGCAGCAGATTGGGAGGCTCAGCAGCTACCATCACATCCACCGGCGAGCATCTGTTAGTTCACCGCACGCTGCTGCCATACGAGGAGTGGCAGGAAGCGCTAGCGCCAAAACAGGCTACGTGGGCCCTGGCTGCAGCGGGAGGAGATGAAGGCGATTTAGAAATGGCAGCTGTAGCAGGTAGCAGGCAATGCTCCACCTGGCCGCAGCAGCAACAGCATGTGAGCAGTTGAGCTGCATCCTCAGCAGCGACCAGGGAAGGCTAGGCTGGCATGGTGTCTGACCCTGCTTGCTGCTAGGAGAGGAGGAGAAGCAGGCACCCTAGATACGGTAGCTCTTGCCCGCTGCTCCTAGGTCCTTTGTGATCATCAGCAGGGCAGCATTGGAGGTGGCGCCGGCTTCCTGCTGCCCTGCTCTGCTCCATGCACCAGTAGAGTGGGACAGTGACCCGCAGAGTGGGTGGTACAGTGGCACAGTGGCCACCTGGCAGCAGCATCCCCTGCAGCAAGCTAGGTGCTACGCGGGCACTGGCTGCAGCAAACCCAGCACCGGCAGCTGTAACAGGTAGCAGGCGACAACCCGCATGGCCGCAGCAGCAACAGCAGCCGAGAAGCCCTACATCCCCTCGAGCAAGCTAGGTCCTCGCCCTGGTTGCCACCTGCAAGTCGTTCTGGGGGTTCCAGTCGCTGTCGTACAGGATGGCCGTGTCAGCGGCTGTCAAGGTGATGCCCTGGCCGCCCGCCCGGGTGGACAGCAGGAAGATGAAGCACTCCTCATCGCTGCCTGTGCCCAGCAGCAGGGTGAAGGGCAGGGGTGGGTGGGTCTGGCAGCTTATGAAGCCCACAGCCTGGCGTATGCGGAAAGAAATAGTGTGATTGTGAGTGTGGGTGGGTGGTGTGAGTGAGGGTATACACCCAGGCAAGTCATTCTGCTCCCGACATGTACTACACCTACACGGCTTCATCTCCGCACCACAACCACCACCGCCTGTCACCACCACCACCACCACCACCACCACCACTCCTGTCACCTCACCGGTGCTGCCATGAGGCCAGTGCCCACCCTACCTGCTTGTCCATGCTCACCTGCTTGCCTAGACTAACCCTATCAAAGCCATACCCATGCTGAACCAAACTTGCAGCGTTCCTAAGGGTTGATCCCCGCACCTGCCACAACCTGCCGCTGATTCCATCCACCCACCATTAGTAAACCTGTCGATGCGAACCTGCCGATCCTTGCCCTTGGTGTTTCCGTCTATTCGCTCGTGAGGCCAGGCCATCATGGCAAAGTAGTCCTCCAGCAGGTCCAGCACGCGTGTGAACTGGCTGAAGATGAGCACCCTGCCGCACAGGGGATGGGGGGCACATGCCATGGTGGACATGCACACACACATGCACTGAGACAGAGGGTGGCTGGGTGAAGCGCCATGTGCAGATGATGGCAGGTTGGGTGCACCCAGCAGCTGAAGAGGGTGGCCCATGCTAAGTACACGTTCTGGGACGATGCTAATGAGCAGCTGATCTCCAGTCCAGGTGGCCTTAGATAGCAGACTAATATATCAGGACCGTTACCGCATGAGTCAGCAGCAGCAGGTGATTAGTTGATCCCAACCCAACCCAACCCATCCCATCATCCCATCCCATCCCATCCCATCCCATCCCATCCCATCCCATCCCATCCCATCCCATCCCATCCCATCCCATCCCATCCCATCCCATCCCATCCCATCCCATCCCATCCCATCCCATCCCATCCCATCCCATCCCATCCCATCCCATCCCATCCCATCCCATCCCATCCCATCCCATCCCATGCCAGCTCAACCCTGTCCCCTCACCTGCGTCCCTCCTTGCGCAGCTTGGGCAGCAGCTTGTTCAGCAGCACCATCTTGCCACTGGCACGCACCAGCAGCTCCAGCTCATTGACTGTGGCACTGCCTCCAGCTTCCGTCTGCATCACAGCACACACAGCAGCCATCACAACCCTTGCCCTCACCCTCACCTTTCCCATCATTACTACCGCCACCGTCACCACCACCACCGTCGTCATGGTCATCATCATCATTGCATAGGCAATTTGCGACCTTTTCATGCGTCATTACCATCATCGCCGCCACCACCCTCATGTAAAACATCATCATTAATCATCACCATCACCGCTGTCATCACGAGCATTGTTAAACACCACCACCAGCATTGCCAGCGTCATGACCACTCTGAAGCTCATCAGGCAGACAGGCCCACCTGCCTGAACCTCCTCCTCACGCCCTTCTTACGACCTTCTAACCACCAGTGGCCAGCTGTCAGGCCCACCTGCTTGATCACCCTTCTCATGCGCGACTCCTCCTCCAGGCCGTCACACAGGAAGGGGTGGCAGCAAAGCTTGCGCAGCTCCATGGCCAGGTTGCGCATGCCAGGCATGTCGCTCTTGGCCCCACCACCTAGCAGGGCTCCAACCTGCTTGCTGTAGATGGCCCTGTAGCCGACACCGTGGATGATGCAAGCGCAAGGCAGGGACTAAACACCAGCAGCTGGTCCCAGGCAGCATGGGCCATGCTAACAATACAGGTACTCAACCATCCTCGGTTCACGTGGGACTGTTCCGCAGGACCAGTCCCATCAGCACGACAGTCCCCTCCCTGAGGAAAGGAAAGATCCTGAGGACACCAGGAGTCTGGCTCACAGCCCGGAAGGCACCCTCAACACCCATACCCCGTCCCTTCCTCCTCCCCGACCCTCCTCCTACCCTTAGGACCCGCCCTCATTCTGAGACACAGTCTCTACATAGGGATGCCCGCCTCACCCCTAACCCCGCCTCACCCTTCCCCTTCTCCTCCCCTGCTCATTTCAGCAATGCTGTGAGTTTGTGGCCTCTGCACCCGTCCCTCCTGCACCCTCACTCACTTGTAGAACTCCTGCTGCTCGCCTGTCAGCTCCACCCACACCACCACCTCCTCCTTCTCGGGCAGCGTCTCCACATCCTCTTTCATGCGCCGCAGCAGCAGCCCGCTGAGGCAGCCCTGCACAGCCAGGGGAGGGACCGGGTCAATGAGGAAAACAAAGAAAGGGAGGGAGGGAGAGCAAGAGGGAGGGACCAGGTCATCGAAGGAAAGAAGAAAAAGAAGAAGAAGAAGAAGAAGAAGAGCTGAGCTAGTCTAGCAGAGCTGGCATGTACTAAAGAAGGAGCTTCCGCCTGCTCCCACCACGGCCTGCTCCCACCTCGGCTTATCAAGGCAACAGAAGGCCGCAGGATGGAGAGCAGGAGGGTAGGCAAAGGTGGCAGCAAGAGAGGGAGGGCGTGAGAGTGGGGGGGCAGACAAAGTAAGAGCGCGAGAGCAGGCAGCCGAAGGGTAAGAGGGAGGGTGGGGCAGCAGGAGGACAGAAGGACATTGGGAGGGCAGGCAGCAGGAGGGCAGGAGGGAGGGTGTGTACCCACTCTTAGCGCGTTGACCTGGTCCATGGAAGGCGGGCCACCATTAGGTCCCATATACTGCTCCATGAACGCCTCCTGGTCAGGGTACTGCACTCAGGGGGGGCGGCAGACACCCTCAGCCTGGTCACCCCTCCCTCTCTTGCTGGTCACACTCTCAGGCTCAGGGGCAGCATGAGGGCGCCCAGCAGTGCGGCTAGTGCTGCTGCCTGGCTGCCTCTAGCTTGCTAACCCTAACCCTAACCCTAACCCTAAACCTGACCATGGTGTTCACATGAGGGCGGCTACAAACACAAGTAGCGTGCTGCTACCACGAATAGCAGCAGCAGGAGTGGCAGCAGCAGTAGGGTCACCTCCTCTCTATCCAGGAAGTTGAGCATGGCCCAAAGCTCCCCTAGGTGGTTCTGGATGGGTGTGCCTGCACCGGTCAGTAGCAGCAGCAGCTGGGAGGGTCACAGCCCCGGCAGCAGGAGGGCAGGAAGGGTGTTACAGGGGTAGGGGCTAGAGGCAGGACAGGAGAGGACAGGCTGCATGGGTCCACTCATGTCCTTGGCCAATCTGTCCGTCACTGCCACTGTAAGCCAGTCTGCCCACCCCATAGTGGCAAAGGCAGGGCAAGTGCCCAGGGCCAGGGCAAGGGGCAGTGGTGAGTGCAGGGGCAGTCGTGAGGGGTAAGGTAGTGAGTCACCACCCAGTTGCACATTTCAGGTAGCAGCCAAGTAGGTCGGGGCAAGGGGCAGTCCCTTGCCCTGCCTTACCTCAGCAACCCTAGGATTGGCAGGCAGGACAGAATGGGCCCAAGGGGAGGTGCAGGGCATGAAGGCGGGAATGAAGGCGAGGGACTGACCTGTGAGCAGCAGCGTCCAGCCTGTGCGCAGAGCCATGGCAGCAGCGCGGGTGGAGGAGGTGGCGCCCTTCAGCTTGTGCGCCTCATCAAACACCGCGGCTGAGAATGGGATTCTGGGCAGTAGGTCACGTCAGGTCAGGTCAGGTCAAACTTTGCTGCTGCACTCCTCACACAGCTGACGATACATACGGTGGAGCTCACAACTCATTTGCAGAAGCTCCCCTCCACCCCCCCCATCCCTCCCCCCTCCCCTCCACCCTTCCCCAGCCCTTACCTCCACCCTTCCCCCTATGACCCCCCTGTCTCCCTCACCCCCACCCTGCCTCCCAACAGCCCCTCCCCCTAAGCAACTGCCTCTCCCTGACCACTCCCAGAGCACCCACAGGTCAGGTCAGGTCATCTGGTTTCCGCCTGCTGCACTCCACAGCTTTCCACACAGCTGACGATACACAGCGGTGCAGCCCACAAACCATCTGACAGCATGCAGGCCTGTCTACAACTCCCTCCCCACTCTCCCCGCATTACCCTCCCGCCCTCCCTCTCCCTACCACCCTTTGCCCTGTCTTGCCTTCCCACAGCCCTCCTCCCTCACCCACCCGCCTCCACCCCTGCACCCACTTGCACAGCATGCTCTGCTCCTTGAGCAGCGTCTCGTAGCTGATGAGCAGGGCGTTGAAGCGGTAGGGGTTGGCGGCTAGGGCTGATGTCACATGGCTAGGCAGCTTGGCGCGGCGGCTGCTGGCTCCTGCGCGCGCCGCCATGGCAGCCAGGGTATCGGGGTCGAACTTGAACTCGTGCTCTAGAATGACCTGCCGGTCAGCACGGCTGCCCGCATACAGCACCACGTTCTGCAGGTGCAGCAGGCAGTTAGGCAGTCACTTAGGCAGACAGTTAGGCAGACAGTTAGGCAGGCAATGAAGCAGGCAATAAGGCAGGCAGTAAGGTAGGCGGATAGACAGGTGGTTAGGCAGTCATGCAGGCAGGCAGGGTCAGGCAGGCAGGGTGGGTCGCTGGGTCAGGCAGGCAGACAGCGGAGGTGTGAAGGTGGGGTAAGCAGGTAGGCAGGTAGGCAGGCGGTCAAGTTGGCAGGCAGGTGGGCAGGCAGGCCCCCACCGTCAGGTACGCACCCCAACCCTGTCACCCCCTGTCACCCCTCCCCCCAGCACCCCTCCCCTCTCACCATGTCCGTCCATGTCTGTATCTCCCGCTGCCAGTGGCCCAGCGTGGTGAGGGGGGCCACCAGCAGGAAGGGGCCGGGCACGTGCCCCAGCTGGCGCAGGGTCTCCAGGCAGCTCACGCTCTGAGCCGTCTTGCCCAGACCCATCTGATAGGCAGTTAGGCAGTTAGGTAGTTAGGCAGGTGAACGGGTGAGAGGGAGGCATGAGGTATACGCAGGCAAGCAGGCAAGGTGGGGCAAGGCATGGGGCGAGGCAGGCTGTGGCCAGGGTAAGGGCAGCTTGCACATGTGAACATGGTGCACATGCGTGCTCCACATGCCTGCGGGGAGTCTGAGGGTCAGCTGAAGTGCAGCTTGAACATGACCAGTTGGCATCTACACACAGCCACTTGCCTAGTCACAGCCGCCCCAGGTGCCTAGATTCTCCTACTCCTAACCTACTCGCGGTAAGCCCCCATTTCTCTTTAGCGCATTGCATCGATAGGTCGTTGCCGGGCTAGGTCAAAGCTGTATCCTTATGTGAGCAAACCTGGTTGGGGTGTGAGTGCACATCACTAGTGGCAGTGGCTCAGTGGCAACCCGGTTTGGAGGGCAAGCTGTGAGACCTGCAAAACTAAGGTAAGAGGACTGCAGCACCCTATAGCAAAGACTAGGTGAGATCTTTATGCAAAGAAGTGAAGTTGGCCTGGGTTAGTCTGTAGTATACACGAGCAGCAGCATGGAGCCAGTTGGGTGTCACACCTCGTCACCCAGGATGCAATTCCTGCCGGCCACGTAGTTTGACACCATCCAGCGGACTGCTTCCTGCAGCAAGGAGCAGCAGAGGGAGGGAGGTGGAGGTTGGTAGAGGAGAGGAAGGGGAGTGGAGGTGTGGAGAGGGGAGTAGAGCAGAGACATCAGCAGACCAACAAATGCAGGGCAGAGCAAGGCTAGAGAGGGATGGGGTGGGTGGGGGGTGGGGTGGGTGGAGTGGGGTGGGTGTCCAGGTGCGCAGGGTGGTGTGGGGTGACCCTTCCCTGCCCTTACCTCCTGGTAGCTGCATACCTTCACAACCCTCACTCTTCCACACTCTCCTGGCCCCCTCCCGCACCACAGCCCAGCCCAGCCCGACCCAGCAGTACGACACAAGCCACTCAGCAGCAGCTCATCAGCCACTCAGGGCGCAACCCCCACTAGGACAACAGCACGTGGTGACCTTGAGCAAAGGAGCGGCTGCCAAGCAATCAGAGCAGCAGCGCACCAGTTTTCCTGCACTGCCCATGCGCTGCTGCTCCAGCTGACCCAGCACTGCAGACCTAGCAGGGCGTGGCGGCTCTCTGCCAGCAGGCAGGCAGGCCCAGGCGCCCAGGGGCCATGACTGCTGCCTTTGCAGGGCGCACCTCCTGGTAGCTGCGCAGTTTGCGTCCGTTGCAGAAGCTGGGCAGCTGCAGCGCCTGCACATCCCTCAGCTGTGTCATGTGACCGGGTCCGCCAGCCTTCAGGCAGGCAGCCCGCTTGCCCTCAGGCACGGCCCCCTCCAGGTCAGCTGCGGTGCGGGGCCTGATGCGCTGGAAACGGGCAATGTGCTCCTGAGGGGCAGGGGGGCAGGGGGTGGCAGGGCAGCAGGGGGCAGCTGGGTTTCAGGGCAGCAGCAGGGTGTGTGAGGGCAGGGCAGCAGTAGGAGGGGGTTGAGGGGTGTGGGGGCCGTGAGGGTCACCTGGTCGCCCTGCAGGTCCTCCTCCCGCTCCCATGTGGCGTCGCTGTACTCCAGGCCACGCCACTTGACCAGGAACTCCCAGCGCAGCCCCACAGCGCCCCCGCCTGCACCCACCACGACCCACCTCACCACCCCTGGCCGCACAGCACCCCAGCAGCCGTGCTTGCGGTACAACCCTGGCTTGCAGTACAATCCATGACCACGCAGCTGTGACAGCACCCAGCTTTGACAGAGCCCAGACCAGCAGTGCTGGGACCATCACCCCTGGCCTGCATCACCGTCACCCCTGTCCTGTATCACCCAGACCCACGCACCCCCTTAGACAGCCTCACAAGGCAGGACCCTAGCTAGCTACAGTTGGCCTCTCAGGACCCTAGCTGGCTCCAGCTGGAGAGGGCTCTGGGCCAGCAGAGCCGTCGCCAGCACCTCACCAGCACCTCACCAGCACCTCTAGCAGAGCCCTCACCAGCAGTGCAAACACCCCAGCAGCTTTCAGTGAAACAGGGCAGGACCCAAGCTGGCCATGGCCCTAGCTTGCACCACCACCACCCGCTGACTTACACCTCTGACAGCTCGGACCCTCCAGAGCCCCCACAGCGTGCACCTGGCCTGCCCACCACCCACCTCCCAGCCCCAGGCTAGCGCCAGGGCGGCTGCGGCTCTTGAAGCTGCGCCCCGCCACCACCCGGTCCACTACCAGCCACTCCTCCTCAACGTTGATCTCCTCCTGGAGCACATGGCAGCAGGGCGGCAGGTGAGGGCGTGTGAGGGGGCAGGTGAGGGCGTGTCAGGGGGCAGGTGAGGGCGTGTCAGGGGGCAGGTGAGGGCGTGTCAGGGGGCAGGTGAGGGCGTGTCAGGGGGCAGGTGAGGGCGTGTAAGGGGGCAGGTGAGGGCGGGTAAGGGGGCAGGTGAGGGCGGGTAAGGGGGCAGGTAGGTGGGACCGCCAGGCGAGGCTGGTAGGGGGCCCAGGAGGGGTAGGTCAGGGCGGCGCTGTGGTGCAGGGCAGCAGGCCTGGTCAGGCGCAAGCAGGCCAGAGGGCTGGCGGTGGACAGCCTGGCAGTGTGCAGCCGGCAGCAGCCAGAGGTGGTGTTAGGTAGTGCTGGGTCAGCCATAGGCATGTTGTTTGCAGTGTGCAGGCAGCGCCCTCACCCCCTTAGCCAGGAAGTTGCGTGCCAGCTGGATGCGGGCGCCCTCCAGCTTGTCCCGGGCCAGCCAGCCGGCATCGCGGTAGGACATGCCTGCAGCCGGCCTTGCATATGCTTGCATGCCCATTCTGCCCTTCAAACCCCCTAACCACCACCTTGCATGTCACTGCACCTCCCTGCCGCCTGGCCAGCCCATCCCTGATCTTATCCGCCCCTGCCTCCCCCCCACCCCTGCCGCCCCCAACACTCTGCCTCCCCCACCCCTGGCCTCCATCGCCCACTTCCCTGCCCACCCCCACCCCGTGCCCCTCACCTTGGTACTTGACCAGGTACTGCTGCTTGTCGTCATCAAACTTCAGGACACGCTCCACCTGGCTGGCTGGCGGCGCCCTCTTAGCGGGGCCCACGAACCTCAGCCCCTCCCTTGCCGTTGCCACCTTCACCCCCTCACTGCCTGGCTGCTGCTGCCCCCCAGCTTCCTCACCATCTGACACTATGACTGCGTCTGCGTCCCCATCGGCCTCCCCCCCAGATCCTGCCCCTGTAGCTGCTGCAGTGTTGCTGTCGCCCCTGCGGCCTCCCTGCCTCGTGCTGCCACGGGTGGTCCGGCCTGGGTGGTCTTGCTTCCCTCCCCTCCGCTTCCCTCCCTCATCTTCCTCACTGCCACTTTCCTCACTCCCCTCCTCACTCTCCTCCTCACTCTCACTGTCACTGCTGTGCCGCCGGGTCTTCTTGGTCTGTGGCTTACCACCCTTAGCTGCAACCACCCTGCCCCGGCTCATGGCACCTCCTTGCTCCTGCACCCCTCCCTTCCTGCTGCCCACAGCCGCCCCCTTACCCCCCCGGGGTGCCAGCTGACGATCCCCCTCCTCACTCCCCTCCTCACTCTCACTCCCTTGCCCATCCTCACTCTCGTCTTCACTGTCTTCACTGCCCTCACTGCCCTCACTGCCACTCTCCACCGCTACAACAGTGCGAGCAGCAGCGGCAGCCCGCTGGCCCCGCCCACTGCGGCTGGCTGCCACGCTGGCTGCCACCGGCTTCCCAGCCCCCGCCCCTGCTCTGCCGCCTGCGGCAGTGCTGGCCTTGGCAGCAGCAGCAGCAGCAGTGCGGGTGGTGACTCGCAGGCCAGCAGCTCGACGGCCTGGCATGCCCACAGCATCGTCAGAGTCCTCCTCCTCCACAGACTCCTCTCCAGACTCACTGGCACTGCTGCTAAAGGAAGAACCATTGCCCACCAGCTTGCTGCTGGCCAGCTGGGCAGCCCGCCTGCCTGAACCTACCAGAGGGGGGGGGGCTGCCTCCTGCTGCCCCTGCCTGCTACCCCTGCTTGCTGCTCTACGGCTCCCATCTGCAGCAGGGCGTGACATTGTCAAGGAAAGGGGGACCTTGGCGGCTGCGCCATTGCTTTTGGCTCGGGTGAGGCCGTTGACTGCAGCTGAGTTGCTGACACCTCCACACCGCTGCTTTGTCACAGCAGCAGGGGAGTTGTGGGAGCGACTCAGCACCATTGGCTCATCGTCGTCACCATCATCGGAGGTGGGTGCAGGATCTGCTTTAGATCCCCCAAGGGAGGGGGCCTCATGGGCAGTTTCCACGGTGGCTGTTGCATCATCCTGCTCATCCTGCTGGTTTGACCAAGGTCTAGTGGAAAGCTTGCCAGTCGTTTTGCGCGTGTTCAACCTACAGCATGGTCGTCTCATCAGGCACCGCAATCTAGGTCCGCACTCGAACAATACCAGCTGACCAGTTCGAAGGTCCTGAATTGATCCTTACCTGTCTGCCTCTTCAAAGTTGCTTTGCATCTCCCTGTTCTTTGCCTGCGCTGCTGCTGCAGCTACACGCTGAGGTCGCGAGCCGCGTCCTGTCAAGCTGTCACTTTCATGGTGTGCAGAATTCACGTGCTCGTTCCTGCAAAGAATTTCAATGCTTGTTTACGTTAATAGTTTACTTCACACGGTTCGGAACGGGCTGCCCGTAGTATCATGACCACCAACCACACATAACTACATCACAAAGTACCTCATAGCTTTGCATGAGTCCAGCTCAACCGCCAATCCCTCGCGTGGTACCTCCTTCTTATTGCATAGCTGTGCGTTTTTAATCGTATTTGTTTTGTCGGTAAGAGCTGGGCCCTCAGTTCGAGACATTCAGCGAGGCAGAGGCCTTCGGCTGGATCGTTACACTGCGAGTTGCTTGCGGGGAACGACTGGTCAACAAAGTTGGTCAAACTGTACTTAAATAATCCAGCTAACGAGGTTTCCGCCAAAGGCTCCGCCGAGCCTACAGTCCGTTCAACCTTGTGACATAGCTACTAAGGTTCAAGAATCACACGCCCACCGGCTTTTTAAACAGGCGGCGAGCTCTGACTTTAAGTGGGCAAGGTTGGAGGCATGCGTTGCATTGCCGGCAGCGTTAGCGCTCCAGCCATCTACGCACTTGAGTACATGGGGACTGTCTCAATCTGTGCAAACAGGCCAACAAGGCAACGAGGCTGGGCTCCATGGCGAGGTGATGGCCAGGGATCTGGGCGTGGGGGAGGAGGCACGCAGCCAGCCTAGGCTTGTGGCTGGGCAGGGGGCTGGGCAGGGGGCTGGGCAGGGGGAGCCAGTGCTGCAGGCAGGCTGGCACCCACGGCCTTTGGGGGGGGAACAGGCCCACAACCAGCTTGCCCATCAGCGTTGCACATGTTGGTGCAGCCAGGCTAGCGCCCATGGCACATGGTAAGCTCCCTACAGCTGTCAGTCACACTTACTCAGATGCTCAACACCTACAGTGCTCAACACCTACAGTGCTGAACACCTGCAGCCCAGACAAGCCAAGCCCTAGGTGAAGGTGGACACAGGCATGACACAGGCATGGCATGCCAACTCACTTTGTCATAGAGGTGCTCATGACGATGAATCTCCAGCTCCCAGATGTGAAGATCCATCCCAGGAACCACTGGAAGACTCCTCCGAGCTTTCATTGCCTGGGTGTGCTGCGCCGCAGCCGCTTCCACCCTTTGAGCCTGGGCCTGACATGTGTGCAAAGAATAGCTGAAGCTGGGCTGGGGACTGAGCCTTGAGGATGCTGCGCACAAAGCGGGGCAGCTTGTAGGAGCCCTGTAAGCAGACAGCATCACCTGCCATCCTGTTTGGAAAGCACCAGGCGTGCACCAGATGAAGTAGCTACTTCAGCTATCAGCCATGACTCGTGAGCATGATGCCTCCGCCTCACTCCTCACCTCTGCAATCCACCGCCTGAACGGGTCAGTGGCATAGGCTAGAGCATGCTTGGCATGGAAAGCACAGACCCAGGCGGAGGGGCGCGCGGTGACGCCTGAGTCAAAGGTCAGGTCCTTGCCATCCAAGTCAGCCCACTGGACACCCTCTACCACACAGGACTGGTCGCCAGCAAGCAGGGAAGGATCCAGTACCTTGAGCTGCATGTGGGCACAGAAACAGCGTGCAGCAGCGGGTCGGGTTGTGAGACGACACACTACATGCCGCTGACTGCACATGCCCACACACGCACACCTTGAAGACATCACCAGCATCGGGGACTATGGTGATGAAGAAGCGGCCCAGGGCGCGTGCCATGTTCTTGTGCAGGGGGATGACGTTGCTAGGGCTGTGGATAGGCACGTGGACAGCCAACTGCAAGGTGTGTGACAGCGACGATCTGAACTCAGCTGACTGACGATGGCATGGCCTGCAGTCAGGTCATACTGTACAAGCTGATGATGCGCCAACACCTCACCAGCTCATCACGGTCCCAGTCCCGGCGGTAGATGTGGGTTGCCTTCACCAACTCCCTGTCATATCTCCCTCCCAAGGCCACGCATGGCAATGTGGCGTCGTCTGTGCTGAGCGCTGGAGGGTCGTAGGTGTCCAGGCAGCTGTCTCGCCACTTCTCACTGCGCTGGCTGGAGGGAGCTGGACGAAACCTTTTGTGGTGCATGTGCGTCAAAGCTGCACGAATCTCCTCCAGCAGCTCCTTTACTGTAGCACATGGACAACCATGCATCTTCTTAAAGCAAGGCACATGCACCATGTATAGTATAATGTCGGAGGCCAAGCTGTTACGGGAAAATAACGACCGAGACCTCGTCGAAAGTTGCAGTAAACGACGAGGCGTAGCCGAGTCGTTTACGCAGCTTGAGACGAGGCCGAGGTTGTTATTTGAACGTGAACAGCGCGGGCCGAGACATTATACAGTATCCCTTTACATTACGGGTTGGTTCCGGGCTAGAACGTCTACAAGATAAGCGCGCAGCATCAAAGCGTCTGCGACACCAGCTTTGTCGACGGCCCCTGCGCTTTTTCAGTAAAAACAGCGGTTACGCAGCGGTTACAGTAAAACTTCAGCACTTTTTCAGTAAAAACGGCGGTTAGGCAGCGGTTACAGTAAAGATTCTGCACTTTTTCAGTAAAAACAGCGGTTACGCAGCGGTTACAGTAAATGTCTTGCACTTTTCCAGTAAAAACAGCGGTTACGCAGCGGTTACAGTAAAACTCCGCGGAAGCCACGCTGTCTCCGGCATCCTACAACCACGCACACAGCCTGCTCACCGATGTGGCGAGCAGCGCAACCCATTCGGAGCGCGAGGTCAAAGAGGTCTCGGAGCTGTTTTTTACGGGAAAATAAAAATTCTTACTTTCCCCGTAATGTAAAGGGATCAATGCAAGAAACTTGGAGCAGCTCTCCTCCATGGCCTGGCATGATTGCTATCACAAGCTGCAGGCCACACAACAGGCGCACATGCCTGCAGGCCTGAGCAACAGATGCATGCCTTGAGCCAGTTGAAGCGTGCTGCAATGCATACAGCTGCTGCTCACCTCGCCCAAGAGCGTCCCCAGTGCACCGAGTGACCATGTGACACCCATGTAGAGATATGCATGAGCTGCAGTTGCTAGGGAACTCAGCAAGACTGTTCAGCAGGTATGATTTTTACCTGTGCTCGCCTCCAGCAGCATGTTCTCCTTCTTGACCAGCAACTTCTCTCTCCGCGCTGCCAGCTCCTGCTGTGCTGCTGCCAGCTGCTGCTGTGTTGCTTCCAGCTGCTGGCGCAAGGGGCAATGTTCCGGGTGTCCAGCAGGCAGCTGATCCAGCTCCTCCTTCAGTTGAGCAATTTTGCGCTTGACACGGTCCTGCTCTGACCGGGCTGCGATTGCATAGTGTTCAGGGCTTTGGAGCATAGCTTGATTGGGCTAACCGCCTTGAATTAAACCACATCGGCAGCACGCGCGAACATTCCCATGCATCACTTCGCAACTCCCTACAGCCCCCATGCCTAGGGTGCGTCGTTCTACATTAGATATATACTAGACTCACCTTTTGCAATACGTCCCGAGCCAGTAAGCGTTAGACTAGTTTAGACGGTCTTCCGTTAAACCGGCATGTTGAGACTACATCAAACCACTAACAACCATAAGGCACCGCTACCAGTACATCAGGAGGTGAGTACCCCAACGCAACCCACCCCACCCCACACTACGCTTGCATGCTTGCTTGCTCAGATACACCATTGCTACCCCGCTGCACTTGGAGCTGCGATACCCCCCACTAGCCATGAGTTAGATTGCCATGCACACACCCGCACTGCCATCACAAGCCACTTCCCACACACACAGTGGCTGCCTGACATCACTGCTCCGTTGCTAATGTTCAAGCTTTGTCAAGGTAGGCCCATGCACCTTAGGATGCTGAGCACGCTTGGCAGTAGTCACAGCCTCAAGAGACTCGTTCTCCAACCTCTGCTGCTTGTGTTCTGCCTGTAGGTGCTTGTGCTTCTCCCCAAGGTCGAGCAAGGCAGCCTCAAGCACCTCCTCACAAGCCTGTTGCAACTGGGCCTCGGTCATCAACATCTCATTCTCGGCCTGCACCTCCTTAGCGACAGCCTCAGCCTTCCTTGCTGTGGCTATCAAGCCATTGGGACTGGGCGGGGCTGGGGTGGGAGGGGGTGGGAGAGGGTGGGAGGGCGGTGTTGGGTGTGGGAGAGGGTGGGAGGGGGTGGTAGTGCGGTGTTGGGGCTGGGAGGGGGTGGGAGTGCGATGCGGGGGATGGGGGGGGGGCTGGAAGGGGTTCCGGGTGGTCCAAGTGGGCTAGTCAGCACTGCAAGGCAAGTTAGGTCACGCCGACGTATGTTCCCACAATGACGTGCTTTCTTCTCCAACAGCTGTGTCGTTGGGTTAGGAACAAAGTTGACACTCGAAAGTCTTGGAAGTCACGTTGGTAAGCTCACAACATGCCGATTTGTGCAAGGGGGTCCCTTTTCCTGTGTGGCTGGCTAGAGAGACCTCTTTCCATTCGCACCTCGCAGCAATGTCGAGTGTCAACTTGCCCAACGACGGTCCTCCGACGCCGCCTGCACCAATGAAAGGCTGAACATTGATTGTACTTCCTGCTCAATAGCAGGCGCAGCTCAATCACTGAAGCCGACAACACTAATGCACTATACAACACTAATGCAATCGATGGTGAGCAGCTGAGGTGCATCCGCGATCGCTTGCGCCGGCATGGCCTCACTCGCAAGAGGTAACACGCCGCTTGCCAGTAGATGCACATTAACTCTCAGTCAAATTTTGACGAACGGAGCCCATAGGCCACGGAAAGCAGTTGCGCCTGCTGCATTGCAATCGTAGTTTTGCGCTGTATCCTGCTGATGGTTGTGCCTGGTCTGAAGCCTGTGGCGCCCTCCACAGTCAATGTGCTTGAGACGCAAGCTTGCTATTGGGTGTAAGGTCGTACGGGTCAGAATGCCTATCGCAGCACCTTGCAGCATCACGTGACGGTCCAGTCGAGCGCGACGGTGGCGGGAGGTGCATCTATAGTCCTAGTTATATCTAGTAAGTGGCGCAGCACCATCAAAAGCGGCATGCCCCATGCCTCAACTAACCGGAATTCGGTGTTCCTGTGACTGGCGCCAGGCACTAGCAAGGGCTCCATCCGCGACCATTGTCACACACATGTGTCCGTGGCAAACCCATCTACACAACAGGTAAGGTTGCTGCAACATGCAAGTGAGGTGTGAGTGACAACTTCACAACAAGCCCATGGCACGCCCAGCCATGCCACAGCCATGTTTACTAATGAAATGGTATGCCACTTAGCTAGTGGCCTGCTTGCACCCAAATGAAGCTACAGCCCAAGTTTCATTTGGCGCTGACGATGCGTACTACACTAACATGGGTATGCAACCCCCCAAGCTCATGTCCTCTCACTACCACCATGTGCCATCCTATTCGGCTGCAGGAAGGCATGCCAAGGTGTCTCCGTTGCGGTGTGTGATGGCAAGCATGGGTCTAGTTGGTGACAGGTGACATGTGCACTGCCAGAGCATCCAACCAGTCAGCTATGTGCATGTTCCGCACTGGCTTCACGGTGGGCTGACCATTGCCCACCACAACCCACAACTCTTACAGCTGGTTTTTCAGCAACTTTGAGGTGGTTGGCGGCAGCTTGTTGCTAGCTAGCTTGCAGCGGTACAAAGCTACTGCCTACAGGTGCCTGACCTTATCTGTAGCCTTGTCTGCTGCATACTGCTTTGCCTCCTCTTTTCACATGCTTGACGGCAAGCTTGGCAATGGTTGCATGCTTGCTTGTTGGCATGATCACAGAGGTGGACCGCTGCCTTGTTAGCTGCAATCGTAGGTGGCGCACCTACCGCCGCAGTGCCTCTGCTGCCTCATCCACGTTTGACTTCACCCGGGCTTGTAGAGGCGCAGAGGGTGGAGGAGGTGGCAGCGGCAGCGGCGGATGCGCCAGCAGTGGGGCAAAGTGAGGCTGCAGAGGGGGGGGCGGAGTGGAGGAGGAGAATGCTTGGAGGAGGAGGAGTTGAGTGGGGTGTTGGTTCAGTGCTGGGAGGTGGTGAAAGGTGGCCGGCAAGCGGACAGCTGGTAGGTAAGGGAGAGCATGAGCTGCCCACGATTGCTTCTGGCCATGGGATGCCAGGAAGGCCTGAGCATCTGGAGGCAAGCTGTCTACACGAGATGAGTCACGTGCCCATGTGTCATTGAACCGCCACAGCCGCCCGTTGACCGATAGAATGCTGCACGCACAACAAAGGGGGCATCTGACTAAGGTGCAAGTGAGAGCTAGTGCATGTCAATGCATGTGAGCGATTGTTGATGCTGATGTTGAGGTACCTTACCATGAAGCTTGGCGGTTTAAAGGTGACATTGGTTCCCTGGTAAGGCTGTGTGGCAGAGGAAGAAGGGTCCTGCATGACGAGCAAGATCGAGGCAGGGTTGAGGGCTGAAGTTGTTGTTTGTGGTAGCCGTTCTGTACCTGCTGTCGTACAAGCATTTCATTGTATAGTATTGACGAGCTTTGTAAGTACCAACCTGTCGCTCAGCTTTGGTGTTACCCCTTGCCCAACAAGTTGTAGGCCGTGCGTTTGTGCCGTTGAATCCTGCAAGAAACACACTAAAATAGCATTGTAGCGTTCCGATTCTGCACTAATCACTCCTACAAATTAGTCCCTGCGTTTTTCCCTGCGCTTTTGTCAACCTTGTCCAAATGGGCTGAAACTTGGCCAGTTGGTAGCTTGTGATGTAAGGATTCCATCCCAAAAGAAATCAGGTCAAAAAAATCAAAGGCGGAGGCTGGGCGGCCCGTGGCGTTCACGCAGGGACGGATGCAGGGATGGAGGGGGGGGCGCAGGGACGAGTGCAGGGATGGAGGGGGGGGTGCAGGGACGGATGCAGGGACGAGTGCAGGGATGAGTGCAGGGATTTCGGGCGCAGGGACGAGTGCAGGGATAAGCGCAGGGACGAGTGCAGGGATTTCGGGCGCAGGGACGAGTGCAGGGACGGGCGCAGGGACGAGTGCAGGGATTAGCGCAGGGACGAGTGCAGGGATTTCGGGCGCAGGGACGAGTGCAGGGATTAGCGCAGGGACGAGTGCAGGGATTTCGGGCGCAGGGACGAGTGCAGGGACGAGCGCAGGGACGAGTGCAGGGATGAGCGCAGGGACGAGTGCAGGGATTTCGGGCGCAGGGACGGACGCAGGGACGAGCGCAGGGACGAGTGCAGGGATTTCGGGCGCAGGGACGAGTGCAGGGATTTCGGGCGCAGGGACGAGTGCAGGGATTTCGGGCGCAGGGACGAGTGCAGGGATTTCGGGCGCAGGGACGAGTGCAGGGACGAGCGCAGGGACGAGTGCAGGGACGAGTGCAGGGACCGACGCAGGGATTGTAGGAACGTGCATGATGCTTACAGCAGTGCCTAACACGAGCATAATTAACCTTCTCTATGTTTGCTACATCCAACTACATACATCACATCCATCTACTGCGATCATTTAGGCTGGAGGCTGGCTGCTGCATGTCAGCTGGCTCCTGCATGTAAGCTGGCTGCCACCAAGCTGCTACGGCCTCGTGGCTGCTGATCCTAGCTTGCACCACTGCTCCATTGCCACACCACTGCCAAGAGGCTGCTGCACCCCTGCACAACAACAACATGCACACAAGGGGACATGTGCACAAGAGCACACACCTTACTGATGAAGGACGCACCCACGACGTTTATCTGCAATCAGGCAGGCAACACAGATGTGGTGGAACGTGACGCTATATAGATGAAGCGCGACTGGTGCTGCGTGACTGCTACCACGAAAACGGCGGCTGCACCGCACTGCGACATCGCACCTGGCATAGTGTACGAGTGCAGTCCGGATCCTGCAAGCCTGCGAGCGTGCAAGCCGGCAAACCTGCAAGCCACGAGGCGGCAAGACACATCGCACATCGCTCGATTGCCAGCCGAAGCCACCTACCACCACTAGCGTGCAACACGCCCTCCTTTGTGACGACCACCAGCCAAGCCTTGCTGGTTTCTCGTCGCCTGATCCCGCTTGAGGAAGCAATATGTGTGCTGCCTTGTATCCTAAGGGATGAACGGTGCCGCCGTTAGAACTGCTCTACAACACGCAAACTTTGTCACTCGCAAGCTTCGCGATTCACTAACTTTGAAAGTTCACTAACCAAGATAGCGCTTATCCAGACTGTGCTAGGCCTTGTCGGGAACGTTCCGCGATGTATTGGCAAAGGCTTGCGTCAAGATTGGCCTAAGTACGAGGAATGAAGGTGCACCGACAAGGCTTGGCTGGTGGTCGTCACAAAGGAGGGCGTGTTGCACGCTAGTGGTGGTAGGTGGCTTCGGCTGGCAATCGAGCGATGTGCGATGTGTCTTGCCGCCTCGTGGCTTGCAGGTTTGCCGGCTTGCACGCTCGCAGGCTTGCAGGATCCGGACTGCACTCGTACACTATGCCAGGTGCGATGTCGCAGTGCGGTGCAGCCGCCGTTTTCGTGGTAGCAGTCACGCAGCACCAGTCGCGCTTCATCTATATAGCGTCACGTTCCACCACATCTGTGTTGCCTGCCTGATTGCAGATAAACGTCGTGGGTGCGTCCTTCATCAGTAAGGTGTGTGCTCTTGTGCACATGTCCCCTTGTGTGCATGTTGTTGTTGTGCAGGGGTGCAGCAGCCTCTTGGCAGTGGTGTGGCAATGGAGCAGTGGTGCAAGCTAGGATCAGCAGCCACGAGGCCGTAGCAGCTTGGTGGCAGCCAGCTTACATGCAGGAGCCAGCTGACATGCAGCAGCCAGCCTCCAGCCTAAATGATCGCAGTAGATGGATGTGATGTATGTAGTTGGATGTAGCAAACATAGAGAAGGTTAATTATGCTCGTGTTAGGCACTGCTGTAAGCATCATGCACGTTCCTACAATCCCTGCGTCGGTCCCTGCACTCGTCCCTGCACTCGTCCCTGCGCTCGTCCCTGCACTCGTCCCTGCGCCCGAAATCCCTGCACTCGTCCCTGCGCCCGAAATCCCTGCACTCGTCCCTGCGCCCGAAATCCCTGCACTCGTCCCTGCGCCCGAAATCCCTGCACTCGTCCCTGCGCTCGTCCCTGCGTCCGTCCCTGCGCCCGAAATCCCTGCACTCGTCCCTGCGCTCATCCCTGCACTCGTCCCTGCGCTCGTCCCTGCACTCGTCCCTGCGCCCGAAATCCCTGCACTCGTCCCTGCGCTCATCCCTGCACTCGTCCCTGCGCTCGTCCCTGCACTCGTCCCTGCGCCCGAAATCCCTGCACTCGTCCCTGCGCTAATCCCTGCACTCGTCCCTGCGCCCGAAATCCCTGCACTCGTCCCTGCGCTAATCCCTGCACTCGTCCCTGCGCCCGTCCCTGCACTCGTCCCTGCGCCCGAAATCCCTGCACTCGTCCCTGCGCTTATCCCTGCACTCGTCCCTGCGCCCGAAATCCCTGCACTCATCCCTGCACTCGTCCCTGCATCCGTCCCTGCACCCCCCCCTCCATCCCTGCACTCGTCCCTGCGCCCCCCCCTCCATCCCTGCATCCGTCCCTGCGTGAACGCCACGGGCCGCCCAGCCTCCGCCTTTGATTTTTTTGACCTGATTTCTTTTGGGATGGAATCCTTACATCACAAGCTACCAACTGGCCAAGTTTCAGCCCATTTGGACAAGGTTGACAAAAGCGCAGGGAAAAACGCAGGGACTAATTTGTAGGAGTGAAGCGGATCGGCGCTAGTGTCACTGCTGAAGTGTGATACAGGCAGGTTAAGTGGTGGGCTGTACTGCTGCCCACCATTCGGGTTCGATCCCCGGAGGCCGTTCTATGTCTTAGCCTGGTTACGCTGCAGCAGTCTGACACCTGTAACTGCGGCTAGCGTTGCATGGCGTTCACACACTGAAAAGATTTAAGGCGCGTTCTTTCTGAACGCTACATTTGGTTTCCGTATTCCGATACCTCAGTGACTGGCCGCACCATGACTGACACTACGCCTAATGGCGAAACACCAGGCGCTGGTATGTCCAGCGGTCCTGCGGGTTCCCAGGCCATATTGGCCCAGGCCCTATCTGATCCCGAGTTTGCCAGGTCCCTGAGGGCGGCTTTGTTCCCCGACGGTGGTCCTGCTGCAACTCCGTCGCGGAATGGGCAGGGCGATGGCCCAGTCCCTCCAGGCGATGAAGAAGACGAAGAGGAGGAGCAGGATGAGGAAGAAGAGGCTGACGACGTCTCTGAAGGCGAGATTGACCTGTCTTCCGCAGACCAGCTGGCCCAGTCGCTGCTGGACACGCAGGACCAGCTGAAGGAGGCTAAAACCAAGCTGGCCAAGATGGAATCTCGCCAAAAGCTGACAGATCGCACACTGGCTGCGCTGGCTGAAAAGGTGGGTCTATTCCCAGGGTCCCCTCCCTCCATTCAGGACAGGCTGTTTAGTATGCGCACTCCGTCCCCGAGTCGGTCAGGTACACGCCCAGCGTGTATTCCTGGTACCTTTAACTCGATCGGTGGGAGAGGCGGCGCTCTGCACCACCTCTTTCCCCAGGTCACTAGTCAGGCTCCAGCTGCTAAATCTGTGCCTGGCCCTGATAAGTGGACAGACAATTGCACCAAGTCTCGCCGCAGGGCCTCTGCCTTCTGTGACGACTTAGAAGCACATTGCTTGCGCTTCAACCTGGACATTGCCTCTGTCTTTCCTGCATTCCTGTCCGGGGCTGCGCGTGATGCTTGGTTGCCATCCATCCGTGCTGCTCATTTCGCACAGACCCGCACTGCACCTACCTGGCCTTATCTGCGACTGTCCTTTCTTGAGTATACAGGAGACGACTTGCGTGACGATCAGACTGATGCCCAGAAACAGCTTCTTGAAGGCAGCATTCGCATGTCGTCCCAGCTCCTTCTCAATGAATATGTCACTGCTTTCAGGAACAATCTGCTGACTGCTGGTGTCCAGTGCATGGATGAGAGTTTGCTTGTCTCCCTGTTTATCAAGGGACTGACATCTGAGCTGAAAAAGGCAGTCCTAAGGGATTCTGCTCCTTTTCCTGCCTTCACTCTGGCTCAGGCTATCGATTCTGCCAGGCAGGCTCAGCGTGCTGCTGAGATCCTTGCTGAAGCAGTCGGCACAAAGCGCCATGTGGCTGCTGTGCAGGCTAAGCAGCTGGCTGAAGGTCTGGAGCGTGCAAACAACCCTCGTCCCCCTAAGAGCACCCAGAGCGACCCACCTGCCAAAGTCCCAGCCCGTTCCAGGGGCTTCAGGGCTGGCATGGCTGCTGGTCCTGCTGCTGGCTACCGTGTCATTCTGAAGCAGAAGGCTGAAGAGGCTGCTGAGCAGTCCAGCATGAAGCCAGGCCAGTACTGTCATCATTGCTATGATCCCCGGCACCTTAAGCCTCTGTGTCCCTATAAGGACATGCCAGCTCTGGAAGCCAGGAAGCTATCTGGCTACCCTCGTCCTCCTGCTGATGCAAAGGCTGCAGGGAAGCGTCCTTCTGAGCAGCATGACTCTGAGCCCAAGAAGGGCAGGCTTGCATCTGCCAATGGGAAGTGAGGTGTTGCCCAGCCAGGACAGTGTCACTCCTGTGCTGTGGTACATGCTGATGAACCTGTCTTATGCACCTGTGCCACTGAAATGACTGGGACTGAGACCCAGCTGATGGTTGTTGATGGTGTTGCTGTGCATGCTATGAGCCAGCCTTTCCCTGATCCAACTGTTGATGGCCATGCGTTCTCTGAGCAGACTGCTGTGACAGCAGCTCAGAACTGTGGGTCCTGTTTCAGTGCTGCTGACCCCTGTGTGGGTCATATTCTCTCGTGTAAGACTGCCCTGTGTTGTCCCCGTGCACCGTCTCAAGTCATCTTGGGGGTCTCTGGTCAAGACGACAAGGTGAGGTTCCAGTTTGCTGGCACCATTGATTCTCATGCCTGTCACATGTTAGCTGATAGTGGTGCTGATGCATCCCTGATCAGTGCTAGCTTTGTTCAGCTGCATAACATCCCAGTATTTACTTATCCCATGTCACTCAGGTTTGATGTTGCCAACAACCAGCCTGTGATATGTGAGCATTATGTCAAAGTGCAGCTGCGCATCAACAGCTTCTGCTGCATGTGCCTGTTGACTGTCATGCCTGACCTGGTTCATGCTTATGACGTGCTCCTGGGTGCTGACTGGTTGACTGTGCAGGGAGCCTTGGTCGACTACGTCGACAAGACTCTAACCCTGCGCACTCCCCAAGGTAATAAAACCTTGCACCCACACACAGGTGACCAGAGTGCTGCTGGCCAGTGTGTTGCCACAAGGCCACCTGGATCCACCCACTCACTGCCCCGCCCACCTGCTGCTGTCCTTGCTGCTGTGTCCAAAGCCAATCCAAAGGCTCTTGTGACAGCAAAGCAAGCAGCCAGATGGCTGCGTAAGGGTGGCTCAGCCATGGTAGCTATGGTGTCTCTGGAAGACCTTGCCTTACCAGTAGACGCTGTGTCCCATGTACAGAGGCAGCACCTGCAGGATTTGCTTGATGAATACTCTGATGTATTCCAACCTATCACAGGACTCCCGCCAGAGCGTGCAGTAGGGCACTCCATCCCCTTGCAGCCTGATGGCAAGCCTCCAGCTAGGCCCAGCTATAGGATGTCCAAACCTGAGCAAGATGAACTGCGTAAACAGATCACTGACCTGCTAGCTAAGGGCCTGATAGAGCCTAGCTCATCACCCTATGCTGCACCTGTGCTGTTTGTCCAGAAGAAATCAGGTGAGCTGCGCATGTGCATTGACTACCGCCAGCTAAACAAAATTACAATTAGGGACCAGTATCCTTTGCCACGCATTGATGATCTGTTTGATCAGCTAGCAGGAAAAACTGTGTTCTCCTCCCTCGATCTGCAGGCTGGTTACCACCAGATCCGCATCCCGGCTGAGGATGTCCCTAAGACCGCGTTCAGGACTCCCATGGGGCACTACCAATTCAAGGTACTGTGTTTTGGCCTGACAAATGCTCCTGCCACGTTCCAACGTGTAATGAATGAAGCATTTGCTGAGGTGATCAATGACTGTGCACTCGTGTACCTTGATGACATCCTGGTGATGTCCAAGGACAGTGAGGAGCACCTAGTCCACCTTAGGCGTGTGTTTGACTTATTGCGTAAAAATAAATTTTATGCTAAGCTATCTAAATGTGAATTTATGCAGAGAACATTAAAGTTCCTGGGCCATATTATTAGTGCTCAAGGCATCTCTGTTGACCCGTGTAAAGTTACTGCAATCTCTGAATGGCCAGTACCTACTAGCCTCAAAACTCTGCAGTCTTTCCTGGGCGCTGCTAACTATGTACGTAAATTTGTACATAATTTTAGCACTATTGCTGCACCCCTCACTAACCTGACTGGCCCCAAAAAGGAGTCCTTCCCTTGGAAGGCATGGCCTCAGGCTGAGCTGGATGCGTTCAATGCTTTGAAGCAGGCCATTTCTAATGTGCCTATGCTCAAGCTTCCTGATCACAGCAAGCCGTTTCAGGTGCACTGCGATGCGTCCCTTGAGGGCATCGGTGCAGTCCTGATGCAGGATGGCTACCCATTGGCGTATTACTCCAGGAAATTAATTCCTGCTGAGATTAATTACACCACGGGCGAACAGGAACTGCTGGCATTGGTATCTGCTTGCCAACAGTGGCGATGCTACCTGGAAGGGGTACCATTCACACTGTACACAGATCACAAGCCGCTCATCTCTCTGCCTACTCAAACTATACTCTCACGCAGGCAGACTAGATGGATGGAATTCCTGGCCCGCTTCTCATATACCATTGAATATCTACCTGGTATATCCAATCCTGCTGACCCGTTGTCACGCATTCCAGCAGCCCCATTGCAGACGTGTAAGGGCTCTGGTGCAGATAATGTGCGTAGTATTCTAGTGACGACTAGAAGCCAGCGTCGTTCTCAGGAGGGGGAGGAAACTTGTGCTGAGGCGCAGAAAAACAGTGCTGGTGCTGCCGCTGCGCCACCCACACAACCACCACCAAGCCAAGGTGCTGGTGCTGCCGCCAGGCCACCCACTAAGCGTGTCACTTGGGCTGCTGATATACCAGTAGATGGAGAACCCAGTGCACCTAAACCACCAGGTCCCCTGTCAAACCTGCATGAGTGGTTGGTCAGAGCTTATGCTGCTGATTCCAACTTCACCAAGCGTAGAAAGACAAAGAACTTGTACCTGGATGAACATGGCTTATGGAGACATCAAAAGAGACGTACAGTCATTGTGCCCCGTGACAAACAGCTACGAGAGCATATCCTGCATGAGATGCACGATGCTAAGTATGCTGGCCACGTTGCACTCCTACAAATTAGTCCCTGCATTCTTCCCTGCACCTTTGGCCAACCTTGCCCGATCGGGCTGCAATTTTGACAGATGGTGTTTTGCAGAAAATAAAACATATCGTTTTTTGAAAATATTTCTCAAAAAACAATATGTTTTATTTTCTGCAAAACACCATCTATCAAAATTTCAGCCCGATCGGACAAGGTTGGCCAAAAGTGCAGGGAAGAATGCAGGGACTAATTTGTAGGAGTGTGGGATCACTAAGACGTTGGAGCGTGTCATGCGTGTGTTCTGGTGGAAACACCTACGCACTGATGTGCGTCACTATGTAACAACATGTGATGCATGCCAGAGAAACAAGTCGGTTACAGCTAAGCCATGGGGGTTCCTTCATCCTCTGTCTATACCTGGATACCGCTGGGAAGTCATGCACATGGACTTCATAACCAAACTACCGTCCGGATCACATGGATATGATTCCATCTGTGTATTCGTTGACAGGCTCTCCAAAATGGTGCACCTAGTGCCATGTAAGGAAAGCATGGATGCTCCTGAGTTTGCACAACTCTTCATTGATTCGGTATTTGTCCATCATGGGCTACCATCTGAAGTTGTGAGTGATCGGGGCTCCCTATTCGTGAGCAAGTTCTGGCAAGCTGTATGCAAGCTAATGGGCATGAAACATTCTCTCACCTCCAGCTATCACCCCCAGTCAAATGGGCAGGTTGAGCGGTACAACAAAGTGTTGGAGGAGATGCTCCGGCATTATATCTCTCCCACTCAACGAGACTGGCCTAAACACCTCTCGTTTGCCGAGTTTGCAATTAATAACTCATGGCAAGAAAGTATTAAGTCTACACCTTTCCTGATTAACTATGGACAGTCCCCAGTGACACCGGTGACCCATGAGTTACCTCGGTTGCCACCTCCCATGGCCCAGTTCTTCTCTGATGGCTGGGAAAAGGGCGTTCAAGAAGCCAGGAGATGTATGAAACTGGCACAAAGTCGGCAGTCAAATGATGCTAATCCACACAGGAAATCCGCGGACAGTATGTTCCAAGTGGGTGACCGTGTGCTGCTTAGTACCATGAACCTGCGTAACATGGTAAAGCAAAGGAGTACCTCGTCAAGTGGAAGGGTTATGATGACTCTGACAACACCTGGGAGCCTGCCAGCAATCTAGCAAATGCCCCTGACTGCGTAAACTTGTATAAGGCTCAGAATGGCTTGCTGTGAATTAAATGTGGGACATGGGCTCCATGTGGTCATGCTGGTTGCTTTGCTATGTGCCTTGGTGTGCTATGGGTCCAGTTGCTCATGTGAGCCTGGCTTGTTTCGTACCCAGCTTCCACTGGCTCTGTGAGCCTGGGCTGAAGGGTCCATGGTGACCGTAAACTCCTGAGAGCGACCTGCGTCCGGATGGGCAGGAGTTCCAAACTAGCGGTCATGTACTGCGAGTCCATGCCATGATGGCCTATGGGCGGAACGGCCATCCCATAGGAGGGGGAGGAATGTAGCGTTCCGATTCCGAAATCCCTGCACTCGTCCCTGCGCTAATCCCTGCACTCGTCCCTGCGCCCGAAATCCCTGCACTCGTCCCTGCGCTAATCCCTGCACTCGTCCCTGCGCCCGTCCCTGCACTCGTCCCTGCGCCCGAAATCCCTGCACTCGTCCCTGCGCTTATCCCTGCACTCGTCCCTGCGCCCGAAATCCCTGCACTCATCCCTGCACTCGTCCCTGCATCCGTCCCTGCACCCCCCCCTCCATCCCTGCACTCGTCCCTGCGCCCCCCCCTCCATCCCTGCATCCGTCCCTGCGTGAACGCCACGGGCCGCCCAGCCTCCGCCTTTGATTTTTTTGACCTGATTTCTTTTGGGATGGAATCCTTACATCACAAGCTACCAACTGGCCAAGTTTCAGCCCATTTGGACAAGGTTGACAAAAGCGCAGGGAAAAACGCAGGGACTAATTTGTAGGAGTGAAGCGGATCGGCGCTAGTGTCACTGCTGAAGTGTGATACAGGCAGGTTAAGTGGTGGGCTGTACTGCTGCCCACCATTCGGGTTCGATCCCCGGAGGCCGTTCTATGTCTTAGCCTGGTTGCGCTGCAGCAGTCTGACACCTGTAACTGCGGCTAGCGTTGCATGGCGTTCACACACTGAAAAGATTTAAGGCGCGTTCTTTCTGAACGCTACAAGCATGCACCATGGGGCATGCACCCTGCACTAAGGATCTGCAACAAGGAGGTCTACAAGAACATGTGAGCAAACAAACATATGATGCATGGCCACTAACCTTTAACCGTGATTGTGTGGGGGGCCCCTCGCTGCTGCCGGACACCGGGCGTTGTGCGGCAGTTGCAGCCACATGCGCCAGCCCAGCCCCCTGCCCCTGCAGCCCTGCCCCTCCCTGCCCCTTGCTGCTGCCAGCTGCCAGGATGGTGGGTGGACGCCGGGCAGGACCTGCAGCCACATGCGCCAGCCCAGCCCCCTGCCCCTGCAGCCCTGCCCCTCCCTGCCCCTTGCTGCTGCCAGCTGCCAGGATGGTGGGTGGACGCCGGGCAGGACCTGCAGCCACATGCGCCAGCCCAGCCCCCTGCCCTTGCAGCCCCGCCCCTCCCTGCCCCTTGCTGCTGCCAGCTGCCAGGATGGTGGGTGGACACCGGGCAGAAGGAGTTGAGGCCTCCCCCACCATCCTAGCTGCAGGCGCTGGCAACCCCTGCTGGTCATGGAAGAACGATGGTGCTTCATTCGCAGCTTGATGCCGTTTCTGACAAAGTTGTACGCAGTCAACGTGAGCAATGAGGGCGAGGTCTTTGGCTTCACAAGCCGCTTTCAACTGGCTGTCCACAACACTGGCTGGCCCAATGACATGCAGCTTGTACTCAGGGGCACGAGTGAGGCTACCCTTAAGGCGCAAGGCTTCATGACGCAATCGCCATGCCACCTCCATCCCATCCTCCCCTTGGTGCACACCCACAGCTACCCATGCATTAAACACCCTGGTGACGTTGGGGCAAGTGCACTTGCAACAGAGCACGCATTTGCCCTGGTTGGGGTGCTTGAACCTTGGCATGCCTTCCTGCAGCCGAATAGGATGGCACATGGTGGTAGTGAGAGGACATGAGCTTGGGGGGTTGCATACCCATGTTAGTGTAGTACGCATCGTCAGCGCCAAGTGAAGCTTGGGCTGTAGCTTCATTTGGGTGCAAGCAGGCCACTAGCTAAGTGGCATACCATTTCATTAGTAAACATGGCTGTGGCATGGCTGGGCGTGCCATGGGCTTGTTGTGAAGTTGTCACTCACACCTCACTTGCATGTTGCAGCAACCTTACCTGTTGTGTAGATGGGTTTGCCACGGACACATGTGTGTGCCAACGGTCGCGGATGGAGCCCTTGCTAGTGCCTGGCGCCAGTCAGAGAAACAACGAATTCTGGTCAGTCAAGGCATGGGGCATGTCGCGTTTATTGGTATCACGCCACGTACCTGAGCAAACTAGGACTATAGATGCACCTCCGGCTCCTGTTGCGCTCGACTGGACCGTACTAGAGGCCAGCGACACAGGCTGTTGGAAGAGCACGGGCAGACGCGGACACCAGTTCAGGGTAGTTACATTGATCTGCCACAACTGCTAACGCGCAACCTTGCGCCTACCTGTTGGAAGAGCACGGGCAGACGCGGACACCAGTTCAGGGTGCCTACGACTGCCGAGTGTCTGCCCTAAATACGGCAGTCACACTCGCACTCATCGCGGCCGGGCCGCTGGCAGGCACACCCTACAATCCCGGTGCTTGATCTCAACTGCACCGGGAGGGTATGCAACTAACACTCCCACTCAGAGGTCTGGCTAGGTGAGAGCAACAACTTTGCGCTTCCAACAACTGTTTAAGCAAGCTACTGGCGGTTAGCAGGCATGCAAGCCTGAGCCAAGCAAACAACTGCGGGCAACTTCTCAGATCATGGCAATAGCACACCATGCTAAGATCAACAGGCTGTTAACAGGCAGGCAGGCCTGTGCCTAGAATCCTTCCATGCTCCAGTCCTGATTAGCATTCCAGGCTGGATACCACAGGCTGTTTCAGATCAGATCACTCATGATAAACAAGGACCGGTCGCGATTGGACCGACCATAGCTCTTTGAAAACTAGAGTAGAAGGCCGTTCGAACGGTATAAGTTTTACGTGAATCCGTGCATCCGTTGCGACGTAGTTGGACCGCGAATTTCTCAACCAAGCAATCTGCACAGATGTCGGTTGTCCTTAGTCTGCACAGCTTCTGCTAGTCGACATCTGCACAGATGCAGGCGATGTCGACATCTGTGCAGCTGCGGAAAGTCGACATCTGCACAGATGTCGTATACCGCGACCAACATCTGTGCATCTGCTGACGACGACATCTGCACAGATGTCGACTATTACATTCAATGCTTGGCTGTGCAGATGTTGTTTGTAGCATCTGCACAGATGTCGACTATTACATTCGAGCCTTGGCTGTGCAGATGTTGTTTGTAGCATCTGCACAGATGTCGACTATTACATTCGCGGCTTGGATGTGCAGATGTCGTGGCTTCATCTGCACAGATGTCGACTATTTCATCGACTCTTACATCCGCAAAACACATGTATTGACACCCAAACATCCCGCAACATCCCCGCAAAACACATGTATTGACCACCAAACACCCCGCAACACCTTGCTACACCCCCGCAAAACACATGTATTAACGACCAAACACCCCCCAACACCACGCTACACCCCCGCAAAACACATGTATTGACGACCCAACACCCCGCATCACCTCGCTACACCCCCGCAAACCACATGTATTGACGACCCAACACCCCGCAACATCCCCGCAAAACACATGCATTGACACCCAAACATCCCGCAACACCTCGCTACGGGACTTGCAAGCACATGTCTCGATGCACCATCACTCCACAACACCTCAATATGGAAATGCTAAGCACATGCATTGATGCACCCAATGACCGCAACACCTCCCTACAATGTGACAAGGTAGCAACGACACAACACAACAAGAAGTTGACACCACACTATCACCATCACCATCACCATCACCATCACAACACCACGCCACACCACACCTCACCATCACCATCACCATCACCATCACCATCACCATCACCATCACCATCACCATCACCATCACCATCACCATCACCATCACCATCACCATCACCATCACCATCACCATCACCATCACCATCACCATCACCATCACCATCACCATCACCATCACCATCACCATCACCATCACCATCACCACACCACACCACAACCCAACAAGGTGACAACACAACAACATCACAACAAGGCGGCAAGATGACGTGGACAACAAGCACGGGCTGACAACCACCCAAGCGCTCAGCTATTCCTTTTGAGAGGGATGGGTAGGGTCATTGTGGTGTGTGGGCATGGCATGGCCAGGGTGGGCTGGGTGGGCTGCTACTACTGGATCCCACTCCAAGCTGCCCGCTCCAGGTTGCCCGCTCCAGATTGCTACGCCAAGGGTAGGGTAGGGAGAGGGCTACTACGCCAAGGGTAGGGTAGGGAGAGGGCTCCTACGCCAAGGGTAGGGTAGGGAGAGGGCTACTACGCCAAGGGTAGGGTAGGGAGAGGGCTGCTGCGCCAAGGGTAGGGTAGGGAGAGGGCTGCTACGCCAAGGGTATGGTAGGGAGAGGGCTGCAGCGTGTGTCGTGGGGCGGGGGGTGGGAAAGGCGGGAGGAAGGTGGGGTGCCAGGCTTGGAGGTGGTGGGACAGGGGAGGGGAGGGGGAAGGGGGAAGGAGGAAGGGGGGAAGAGGGAAGGGCTGACCGTGGGACCTGCAGTAAACAATGGGCATCTTTGCGGTTAGGCTGGGCATCGGACCACCCATGTGCAAGGGCTGGCCACTCACTCTTTGCTAGCGCCACTTCTATACCTACCTGGCAGCACCTCCATGGCTGCAGCTCCTGGCTGCTCCTGCGCTCCATGCACCTGCTTCTTGTGGTAGTGTGATGAAGGAGGTGGTGGTGGGGGAGGGAGGGGAGGGCTGGGCTGGGCTGGGCTGGGCTGGGCTGGGCTGGGCTGGGCTGGGCTGGGCTGGGCTGGGCTGGGCTGGGCTGGGCTGGGCTGGGCTGGGCTGGGCTGGGCTGGGCTGGGCTGGGCTGGGCTGGGCTGGGCTGGGCTGGGCTGGGCTGGGCTGGGCTGGGCTGGGCTGGGCTGGGCTGGGCTGGGCTGGGCTGGGCTGGGCTGGGCTGGGCTGGGCTGGGCTGGGCTGGGCTGGGCTGGGCTGGGCTGGGCTGGGCTGGGCTGGGCTGGGCTGGGCTGGGCTGGGCTGGGCTGGGCTGGGCTGGGCTGGGCTGGGCTGGGCTGGGCTGGGCTGGGCTGGGCTGGGCTGGGCTGGGCTGGGCTGGGTGTAGGGAAGGGGAGGTTGGGACCATTGAACCTGAAGCAATTCAGTGGTTGGCAAATAATCAGGCAAGGTACTTGGAGCCACATGACTGCAAGATAAAATACTCACCATTCGCTAGGGTGGGGTTTGTGTGGGTGCACCCAACTTTGTTTCAAGTGCACCCATCTTCGTCTCTTGCATTGCTCCTGACCGCCTCTCCGGGCTCCTCCACTCCTCTTCCGCTCCGCCTCATAGGCTTCGGGCTACGTGTCCTAGTTGCACCTCATGCATTTCTTATGGCGCATCGATGCATCGCTGATCGCTGCATCGCTGCACCTCCTTCCGTTTTCTGTCGCTATCTCTTGATCCTATCGCTTAACCTGGTGGCATCTTTTCATGGCTGGTCGCCAATGCTATGCGGCTGGTCGGCTCATAGCCAGCCTTTTGGCGACGGTTTTGTTGGCTGATCCTGGCCGCTCCTGGCTGCTAATGCCAGCTGAGCGGGGCAGTCTGGATTCTTGCGTGATTCCTTTGCTTCCTTCGCGGTACCTTCATGCAGGTCTCCATGCAGCCTGGTTATTTTGTAACCTTAGGGCATACCGTGTTATGTTGGAAGAGTCTTGCTTCCTTTGCGGCTACTTTGCTACCTTCGCGATGCCTTAGCGTAACCTTCATGCAAGCCTTTTCTTCATGTGCACATCTGCACTACTTGGCATCTGTGCAGATGTCGAGGGATGCATCTGCACAGATGTCGAGTGTGTCGACAGCTGTGCAGATGTCGAGGGATGCATCTGTGCAGATGTCGACTGTATCGACAGCTGTGCAGATGTCGAGGGATGCTTGGCTGTGCAGATGTCGAGTGTGTCGACAGCTATGCAGATGTCGAGGGATGCATCTGTGCAGATGTCGACTGTATCGACAGCTGTGCAGATGTCGAGGGATGCTTGGCTGTGCAGATGTCGAGTGTGTCGACAGCTGTGCAGATGTCGAGGGATGCATCTGCACAGATGTCGAGTGTGTCGACAGCTGTGCAGATGTCGAGGGATGCATCTGTGCAGATGTCGATTGTGTCGGCAGCTGTGCAGATGTCGAGGGATGCTTGGCTGTGCAGATGTCGAGTGTGTCGACAGCTGTGCAGATGTCGAGGGATGCATCTGTGCAGATGTCGATTGTGTCGGCAGCTGTGCAGATGTCGAGGGATGCTTGGCTGTGCAGATGTCGAGTGTGTCGACAGCTGTGCAGATGTCGAGGGATGCATCTGTGCAGATGTCGATTGTGTCGGCAGCTGTGCAGATGTCGAGGGATGCTTGGCTGTGCAGATGTCGAGTGTGTCGACAGCTGTGCAGATGTCGAGGGATGCATCTGTGCAGTTGTCGACTGTGTCGACAGCTGTGCAGATGTCGAGGGATGCATCTGTGCAGATGTCGAGTGTGTCGACAGCTGTGCAGATGTCGAGTGATCCATCTGTGCAGATGTCGACATTGTCGGCATCTGTGCAGATGTCGAGGGATGCATCTGTGCAGATGTCGTATGTCCATAGGGCATCTACATGCATCTGCACAGATGCCGGGCTCATTTAACCGACATCTGTGCAGATTCCCAAAAAGGGGGGGGTACCTCGCGCGCGGATCGTTGTATCTCCGCAACCGCTGCGAGTTAGGACTTCATTCAAGAGCGAGGTCCCCCTTAAACTCAACGCTCTATCGTTCTATCGGAGCGGAATGTCCATCCGATGCAAAAAGCACCCTCGCGTCGGCCTTATTTATCGTGAGTGATAAGACCTGTGCCTGTTCAGCTGAACACTCCACATCCTTGCTTGCCCATGTTAAACTGGACTGCTGCCAAGGGCTTGGTGAGGATATCTGCCAGCATGCTGGAGGTGTGGCAGTAGTGAAATGCTACCTCACCCCTGCTGATGCGCTCTCTGACAAAGTGGTGGTGCACATCTATGTGCTTAGCCCTGGAGGTGGCCATGGGGTTGTGCAAGAGCTGAATGGCTGCCTGATTGTCACAGCCCAGGTGCACACAGCTGGCATCCAGCTGCAGATCTCTCATGAGCTTGCGCAGCCACAGAGCCTCCTTGGCTACGCTGGAAGCTGCCATATACTCTGCTTCTGCTGTTGACATAGCCACAGTCGGCTGCAGGCGGCTGGACCAGCTAATGGCACCCCCATTCAGAGTGAAGATATACCCAGTGGTGCTTCTGGCTGTGTCCTTGTCCCCTGCATAGTCTGCATCAGAGAAGCCCTGCAGCCCTGACACACCACCAAACAGGAGTCCTTGATCTGCTGTGCCCTTCAGGTAACATAGCACACTGCAGGCGGCTGCCCAGTGCTGCTTAGTGGGTGCAGACATGTGCCTGGCCAAGGCGCCCACAGCAAATGCAATGTCTGGCCGTGTGCAGCAGGTCAGGTAAAGCAGACTGCCCACCAGGGCACTGTAATGATGCAGAGTTGTGTCCAATGCATCCCCTTCCCTGACTAGCTTAACAGCAGGAGCCATGGGCAGAGGCTTGCTGTGAGCTGCTGACTTGCTGTTGGCTGTAACCAGCTCCTGGATGAATTTGTGCTGGTCAAGCTTGATGGTGCCCTCAGCCCTGTCTCTGGTTAGCTGCATCCCTAGGAACCACCGTGCCTCACCCAAGTCCTTCAGTTTGAATGCTGAGGACAGCTGCTTCTTCACGTGGGCCAAGCCTGCGGTGTCCCCCTGCTGGGTGCACAGAAGGCAGTCGTCCACATACACTAGCAGGTACACCATGCCAGTGCTCAGCTGCAGGGTAAACAGGGCAGGGTCTGCCTCAGAGGCCTTGAAGCCCATGCTCAGCAGCTCCTCACACAGCCTAGCATGCCACGCCCTAGGGGCCTGCCTCAGTCCATACAGGGCCTTCTGCAGGCGGCACACAGTGTTAGTGCTGCCCTCCTCAAAACCCTCTGGCTGCTGCACATAGATGACCTCCCCTGGCTCTAGCTTGCCGTTCAGGAAGGCTGTCTCAAAGTCTAACTGATGAATCTCCATGTTTTCAGCTGCTGCCTTGGCCAGGAGGGTGCGCAATGTGGTATGCTTGCTGACAGGTGCATAGACATCTCCTACATCCACACCTGATTGTTGATAGAACCCCTTTGCCACTAGCCTGGCCTTCAGCTTCTCAATGTTCCCTGCAGCATCACGCTTCACTTTGAGTACCCATTTGGTAGGCAGCACACGTGCATTGGCGGGACGCTCTTCAAGGCACCATGTTTGGTTGGCATGCAGGGAGGCCAGCTCAGCATTCATGGCTTCAATCCACAGGTCTGCCATGGGACCTGCCAGAGCCTCTGCCACAGTGGGTGTGTCATTGACAGGAGAGTCTGACACATTCATGGCAAACAAGTCAGAGTCCCTGAACCTCTCAGGTCGGTGCCTCTCTCTGGATGGGTTGCGCCGTGGCACGGGTGCAGCAGGTGCTTCAGGTGAGGCAGGCCGTGGATCAGGTGCAGGAGGCATGGGCATAGAGGGGTGCACTGCAGGTGTTGCCTGTCTTGCTGTTGCTGATGTTGGGATCAGAGGAACACGGAGCGCAGGCTGTGCCAAGCCTGGTCTTGCTGCTGCTGCTGGTCTAGCTGCTGGTGCTGCCGGTCTTGCTGCTGTTGGTGCTGCAGCTGATGCTGACGGTCTGACTACTGCTGGTGCTGCTGGTGGTGCTGCAGCTGGTGCTGCTGGTCTTGCTGCTGTTGGTGCTGCGGCTGGTGCTGCTGGTCTTGCTGCTGCTGGTGCTGCAGCTGGTGCTGCTGGTCTTGCTGCTGCTGGTGCTGCAGCTGGTGCTGCTGGTCTTGCTGCTGCTGGTGCTGCAGCTGGTTGTGCTCCCACTGTCTCCCTGGCTAGAGGCATAGAGCGAAGGCTGAATCTGCCTATTCCTGGTCTGGGTAGCTTGCTGATGAGCTCCAGTTGCTGTTGGTGCCACATGTGGGAGCCTGGCTCATATCTGGCAGTGAGGCTGACTTGCTGACTGGGTTCTTGCTCACTGGGTGGAGAGTCTGAGCTGCTGCTGTCCTGATGTGCCCCTACGCCTTCCAGGGGTCTGGACTGTGGCCGCTGTGCACTGCTGCCTGGCCTGCTGATGCTGCTGCTGCTGCTCCCACTGTCCTCAGAGCTACTGCTGCTGGTCTGCTGCAGACTGTTGCCCCCCTCAGCAGGAGCTGCTGGGGTCAGTGGCTCAGAGGGGGTTGTAGGGCTGGGTGGGAGGGGTAAGAGAAACACAGCTTGTGTTGGCTGGTCCTGCTGGCGAGTAGGCTGCAGAACTGACAGCTCGTCAAACACTATGTCCTTGCTGCATGTCTCTCTGCCATTGACCAGTACCCTGTACGCCTTAGAGCCAGGCTCATAGCCTATGAACAGGCCCTCAACTGACTTGGCTTGCAGCTTGCTGCGCTGGTGATCAGGAATGTGGAGCCAGACTCTGCAGCCAAACACTCTGAGACCAGACAGATCAGGTTTGACACCGTAGAAGGCCTCCCAAGGTGTGAGCGGCTGGCCTGACACAGGAAGCAGGCATCTGACATGATTGGCAAACTTGACAGCATGTGCCCAGAAGCTGAGTGAGATATCGGCTGAGTGGATGATGCTGCGAGCTTTCTCAAAGATGGTTCTGTTCAGGCGTTCAGCTGCACCGTTCTGCTGGGGGCTGTAGGGGGCTGAGTGCTGGTGCACTATGCCTTTGCTGGCACAGTATTCTCTCATGCGGCTGTTGACGTATTCTGTGCCATTGTCTGTTCGGATGGCCTTGCAGCGGTAGCCTGACTGGGTCTCAAGCTCTTCAACGACTGTTCTGACTGTGTCTGGCACTTGAGCTTTGCTGCTGATGGGCACACACACAGATAGCTTTGTGTATTCATCAAGGAAAGTAGCCACATACAGGCTGCCGTCTCTGGCCCTGGCATGCATGGGGCCACAGACATCCATGTGGATCAGTCCTAGGGGAGCTGTTACTGGTGCTGCATTGGGGGGTGGTCCAGCAAATGCAACATTCTTGTGCTGTTTGCCCTTGACACAGCCCACACACACAGCTGGATCTGAGGCAGCTGCTCGGAATTGTGCGGCTGTGACAGGTACACCTGACACCATGTCTGCTGACTGCATGCGTGCCAGAGCATCGTAGGAAGTATGACACAGGCGCTGGTGCCACACCTGGGGAGAGTTGGAGGTGGTGCTGTTGGCAGAGGGCGCAGGCACGTTGGTCAGGAGCTCCAGCTTTACCCTGGGGTCAGGCTGTAGAGCTGACTGCTGGATGCCATACAGCTGCTCTGGCTCTGATTCTGTGTCAGGGCCATCTGGCATTGGAACAGCTGCTAGGATGTAAGAGTTCCTGACTTTGTGCGCGTTAACCCTGAGCATGCTGCCAAACTGGTTGCAGCTGATCTGGCACACATCTCCACGGAATAGAAAGCTGCTGCCGTCATCTGTTGCAGCTGTCACTGAGATGAAGTTTTGCTTGCTGTCAGGGACATACAAAGCATGGCTGAGGAACCAGGAGCCACGTCTGGTGTTGAGGAACACACTGCCTGACCCAATTGCCCAGACCCTGTGGCCCTCAGCTGCCAGCCTTACAGGCCTGTGCTTGTCTGGCGCAAAGGGAGTGTAGTTGTAGAAGAACTGCAGGTCCTTCAGGATGTGTTGTGAGGCACCTGAGTCAATGCAGAAGGGGCTGTATAGGTCACTGTTGAAGTTCAGTCTGGGCTGCACCATCTGCATGAGGACATCATCAAGGTCATCATCATCATCAGCAGTGGAGCAGGTGAACAGGCTGGCTCCCCTGGATGGGCTCTGAGCTGCTGCCCTGCCAGGGGTCTGGGCCCTGCCTCTGCTGGGGCTGGATGCCCTAGCTGCTGGGCTAGAGCTCCTGCCTGGACTGGGACGCCTGCCTGGGCTACTGGTTCTGGCAGGGTTGCTGAATAGGGTCCTCATGCGATTGCGCTGATCCCTGTCAAAGGTGAAACATTCAGACATGATGTGGCCAGGCTTAGCACAGTAGTTGCAGGTCAGATGAGCATGTGAGCTGACCTCCCTGGAGGACCTGTCAGGTGACTGTGCTCTGGCCTGCTGCTGCTGCTGCTGCTGCTGCTCACGAGACTGCTGGGGTAGCCTGAACCTGCCCCTGCCCCCCTGTCCGCCTGAACTACCAGCCCCCCTGCTGTCAGAGGGGGAGGAGTAGGACCAGAGTGAGGATGAGGAGGTGCTGAGTTGCTGCTGCATCTGCTTGCTGAGTAGGTCAGCCTCCTTAGTCAGCAGCACACGCTTGATGCGCTCGACTTTTAGGTCGGCGCTGGTCTGATCATAGCGCAGCCTTTCGACTGTGCTTTCGTACTCAGGCGGTAGGGCTGCTAAAATGGCGAGTACCACTGTGGACTCAGATGTTTCACAGTTGCAAGCTTCCAGCTCTGTAAGCAGCTGCTGCAAACGCGCATAGAAGCGCGCTACTGACTCGCCAGGCTCCATGCGCAGGAGACTGAGTTGCTGCTGAAGCTGCGACTGTCGCGCGACTGAATATTCGGTGAACTGAGATTCGAGGGTTTCCCAGGCGTCTTGCGCTGAGTCTGCAGACTTGACAGTGAAGATGTGGAGGTTGGAGACGTGCCGCTGGATAAAGGCTTTGGCTTTGCGGTCCAGCGCGCTGTCCGCGCGAGATCTGGCTAGCTCAGCAGCATACGCAGTCTGCTCTTGCTGAGTGGCGTTAGCTGCTGGCGCGGTGGGTAAGGGGGTGACGCCGTCGGCGACGACGGACCAGAGGCCTGCTTCGATTAGCAGGCCTTCGGTGCGGATGCTCCAAATTGGCCAGTTGTCGTCATCGAGAATGGTGGCCTGATTGCCGGAGGCTGAAGGAGAAGTTGCCATCGCTGATCGACTGGGCTGTCAACCACACGAACCCTAGCCAGCAACTTACTGGAGTCCTATCGCGCGTCAGCGCGTGGGCCCATAACCTGTTGGAAGAGCACGGGCAGACGCGGACACCAGTTCAGGGTAGTTACATTGATCTGCCACAACTGCTAACGCGCAACCTTGCGCCTACCTGTTGGAAGAGCACGGGCAGACGCGGACACCAGTTCCGGATGCCTACGACTGCCGAGTGTCTGCCCTAAATACGGGAGTCACACTCGCACTCATCGCGGCCGGGCCGCTGGCAGGCACACCCTACAATCCCGGTGCTTGATCTCAACTGCACCGGGAGGGTATGCAACTAACACACGGCTTGAGCTATAGAGCGGGATGGTGCAAATGCGATGTCCTGGGGTGGCCTGTGTGACCCAAACTGACCCATGCGAACATTTTATCACAGCTGAGACTCTCAGGTGCCAAAAAAATCAAACCCCATGTTGGGACACTGCCCAGCCAATTGACTCCCAGCACTACCAACCCCTCACCTGGAAGGCCTCAAGTGGCGCTTCAGGGAGGGCCTTACTGGGGTTGCTGTTGGCTGAGCTGACCCTGCGGGTCAGAGCAGCTGTGATGCTCGACATGGGCAGCTGTTTGATTACAGGGCGCAGCAGTGTTACATGACCTTGTAAGGCTCAGCCAATGCTGGCTGCAAGATCTGGATCTTCTCGTGAGTAGTGTGATGTGGTGAGGTGATTTAGCCAGGCGTTCCCAACTACGTGAAAACCACCCCCCTGTGATAGGAAGCCCGTATCTCCGCAACCACTCAGTCAAAAATATATGTAAACAGTGCTATGAACATAGGAGAGTCATATCTACGAAATGGCAGACGCAACAAAAACTATCTCGCTCTCAGTGGTGCTCAGTGCCTGCCCAAAGATCGACAGTTGAATTCATGCGATTTTGCCCCATGCGAGGCGCGCCGTGCTTAGTGCCATGGACGCGTTATTGAGTATCTATCTATCTATACTATTAAAACTGCTAGGGGGGGGGGTCGGCGGAACGGCCTGCGATTGCGCGCACAGCCTCGCAATAATTATGTAAGGACTCCCTCCGCACAGAATCGCGAAAGATGCACTGTGCCGTGAGATCGAGTTCCGATCTGCGGTTCTAACGCCCCACAAATAGTAGATACCAGCGAACCTGGCTCAGCAAACGATGGCGATGCAGTTTGCGCAGAGATAGTTCAAAGTCAGCGGACGGTCTAAAAGTCAAACGGTTCACAGCCAAAAAGTCAAACGAGTCAAGTCCAACGATGGCTGCGGCCACATTTGGCTGCGGCTGCTGACGAGCTACAGCGTAGCCAGCTATAATAGCCCCCTCATGCGACCCTCCTCCGTGCCGCTCTAAAAGGGCATTGCGACAAGTAGGCTGGATGATTGCAGTTGGCCTTCAAGCCGTGCCATGCCACGATGTAACGATGGGGCTTTGTACACAGGTATACGTAGCGTACCCCAATCCCGTAATCGCGGGTCAAATGCAAGTCGCTGCGATATGCAGCCAGCCAGCCATGACAGTCATTGCACGGGAACCACCCGATGATGCATACGAGGAGTGTGGCGACGAGACCCGGACATGGCAGCCGGGCAGCCGGTCGAGCAGCAACAGGGCAGCCGGGCAGCCATCAGGGTAGGGCAGCAGCGGGGCATCAGGGCAGCCGGTCAGGGTAGGGCAGCAGCAGGGCAACCGGGAAGCCGGTCAGGGTAGGGCAGCAGCAGGGCAGCCGGTCAGGGTAGGGCAGCAGCAGGGCAGCCGGTCAGGGTAGGGCAGCTACAGGGCGGGAGTTTTTATGGTTGTTGTGCACCGAACTGCATACTCACTTTCTCAAAATGATGACCTTGCACCTACGGTTCGCCCTAAGGACCTATGCATACAGTATATACATACGTATATACCATCATTTTAGTCGCCGCATACGCTTCAGGCCAACCCTACAGGTAATGTTGTGTACAGTGAGGTGCCATTGCTGTCACAGTCGGACTCACTCACTCGGACTCAGCACTCAAACTCACACATCCAGCTCATATAGACTCAGCTCTCAGCACTGTGGCCTGGTGCAAGAGCTGGTGCAAGGACTGGTGCAAGAGCATTGTGGCCGGAGGCCGCAGCTTGGTCCGTGTGCCCCGTCCGCTGTCGGACGGGCCCGCTGTACTGGTGCTACAAAAGATACGAGTGAGGTCAGGCTGTTTGTTCAATGGTGCAAAACATAAAGCGGATCATAGCTGGAGGGGGTGACTAGTCCCTACTGTGCCGCCCACCATTACAGCGATACAGCGCTGCCACACACAAACCGGGGTTCCTTCACATCCTCGCCAAGCGGCCTGCACCATCAGGAAGCTCGCGCAGCCATGTTTGCCGGACTTCGGTGGTGTGCGCCACCGACATGTCGTGCATCGCTAACGGATAGCCAAGGACGTAGCTTACCGGTGTAGCTAAGCACGGTCTGCGATTGGGACACATCCGGGGTCACATGTGGCTGCCCGCATCGAATGACTCCGATGGCAATTCCAGTCTTACATTGAACGCGCGTTATCGCATTGCAGCAGACGCAGCAAACGTTACATCAAATGATGGAGTAGATGGGCTGCAGTTGCATGAAGATTACCAACCCCATGTTGGGAACGCCTGAGGTCACCCCGGCCATTGGCCATGCCAATCCGTGCCAGGCCTGCGCATCGCACCACGCCCTAGTGGAGGATAGCGAAGGCTATCGCGGTAACTCGCGCGCGCTAAAACTCGCGTTTTAGACTGAAGCCTTGTCCCAGTACACCGCCCGCCATTCCCGCGGACTGTGAACATGGTCGCTCGCTGCAGCCTGGGGCTCAACGGGGTGCCACCGTACGTGGGTCGCAGGTCGAAGCGCAAGATTCCCTGGGTTGGGTCGGGACCCCTCATGGCCCGGGCCCTTCCTGACACCTGGCGCGAGACCTGCCTAACCTTCCCTCCAAGCAAGCAGAGCATATCACTAAGGTGTCAGCAGCACCGTGCGTGGACTTCAATTCGCTACCGTGCACTCTGCTGAAGCCTAGACCCCATCATTTCGGGGCTTCGTTCAAGTCCTTGAACTTTTCGGTCAGTGGTCCTTTCCGCGTACTTCCACCATTGTCTGATAGCTAAGCGAGTCTATATTCCGGGATGTAGCCCAGGAAAGCTCTATCATCTTGTGTGGTACAATCTATGACAAAATGTGGCCGAGGGTGAATGTGGCATGGAGCGATCTCATCACAGGGGCCGATTGGCGGCGTTCTGGGTTCATCCCCGACGGGGTGGACCCTGTGCTACTGTTGGGCGCCCTCATCGCTGGGTTTTTCGCACTGTGCGCGAATTTCAAGCAGAAAATTGCGATGGGCCATCCTGGACCCCGACGCCGCGCCCTCCTGGAACGCCATAAAGCGATACGTGCCAAGCTGGTAAGTTGTGGCAATGGCAGTGGCGGATACCTCCATTGTGGCGGAATCCACCATTGTGGCGGGAACCCATACCTTAACATCCTCCTCCTCCATCCTACACCCTGCATACTCACTTTCTCAAAATGATGACCTTGCACCTACGGTTCGCCCTAAGGACCTATGCATACAGTATATATATACGTATATACCATCATTTTAGTCGCCGCATACGCTTCAGGCCAACCCTACAGGTAATGTTGTGTACAGTGAGGTGCCATTGCTGTCACAGTCGGACTCACTCACTCGGACTCAGCACTCAAACTCACACATCCAGCTCATATAGACTCAGCTCTCAGCACTGTGGCCTGGTGCAAGAGCTGGTGCAAGGACTGGTGCAAGAGCATTGTGGCCGGAGGCCGCAGCTTGGTCCGTGTGCCCCGTCCGCTGTCGGACGGGCCCGCTGTACTGGTGCTACAAAAGATACGAGTGAGGTCAGGCTGTTTGTTCAATGGTGCAAAACATAAAGCGGATCATAGCTGGAGGGGGTGACTAGTCCCTACTGTGCCGCCCACCATTACAGCGATACAGCGCTGCCACACACAAACCGGGGTTCCTTCACATCCTCGCCAAGCGGCCTGCACCATCAGGAAGCTCGCGCAGCCATGTTTGCCGGACTTCGGTGGTGTGCGCCACCGACATGTCGTGCATCGCTAACGGATAGCCAAGGACGTAGCTTACCGGTGTAGCTAAGCACGGTCTGCGATTGGGACACATCCGGGGTCACATGTGGCTGCCCGCATCGAATGACTCCGATGGCAATTCCAGTCTTACATTGAACGCGCGTTATCGCATTGCAGCAGACGCAGCAAACGTTACATCAAATGATGGAGTAGATGGGCTGCAGTTGCATGAAGATTACCAACCCCATGTTGGGAACGCCTGAGGTCACCCCGGCCATTGGCCATGCCAATCCGTGCCAGGCCTGCGCATCGCACCACGCCCTAGTGGAGGATAGCGAAGGCTATCGCGGTAAATCGCGCGCGCTAAAACTCGCGTTTTAGACTGAAGCCTTGTCCCAGTACACCGCCCGCCACCAGGTCGAAACTTGAGATAGCGCAAACAAGCAGCGACCCACCTACAAGAGCAGGGTGGCGAGGCGCTCCGTGGCGTCCGTAGCAAAGTTCGCACCATGGAGGCAGCCTCGCAGTACTGCGGAGTAGGCCATCGCAGTGCGCCATGCTACCGAGCCATGTCATTACACCACGAGACCGAGTCACGCAAGTTGGGCGCATGGCACTGTCAATTTTTTGGCCATTGCCTTAATCGGCTTTATCGGCTCAGTTCGTGCTATTCTGGCTCAGTTGGTGCTGCTGGTTTCAATCGAAAGTGCTTGGCCTTACATTTCATCTGCCTCGTCAACCCCCACTTCAGCCAACTGATCCTCCTCCATCTCTTGCTCCCACCTCAGATGTTCTAGGATGTCAGCCCTAAGCAATGGCTTCTTCTGCGTCAACCTCTTGCCCTTCCAGCCCAAGCACTCCCGTGCATACTCCTTCAACAGATGCACATTCAAGGTCATGTGGGCGCTTGCAATGTGTGGTGCCCGTGCATGCAGAAGCCTCAAGCACTCAGCATCTTCCTTCTTGTCACTTGCCAGTGTCACACGTCCAAACATGGGTATGCTGCTCAGGGTAGATGCTCCATGACACATGCACTGCTGTGGCTTGCTGCCCATGTGCCTCACACACGCACATGCAGTCTCAGACCACATGGGCTCAACCCCATCTGCAGGGAAGAACATTGCATGCATGGCCCGTGACCCAGTGATGGTGCGAAGCATCCTGTGGGCATCAGGGTCAAGCTCAGCACATTTCTCAACTTCCTCATCCTTCAGCACCAAACACCACCGCCGCTGCACGCTCCCCCTAGTCTGATGCGCAACACTGGCTGCTAGTTGTGCAGCTGGCACCACACACTCTACATTATGCACACCTGCCAACTGCTGAGCCTTGCACTCTGCACTGAGATCTGGGTGATCAGCCAAGACTCTGGCTGCCATGCTGTGCTTGAATACCCCACCCTCAGAGTCATGGCGGCCCTTGAAATGAGATGTGGCCCCATACGACCACCACACTGGCACCTTGTACCTCATGGCCATGCGCCGGTGCAGCTGCAATGCCGGTGTGCCCTTGAATTGGGCTGCGCACCCATCTGACCACATGCACAACTGCTTCATGACCATGCACCGCTCACCCTGTAAATAATCAAGCACCTGATGCAAAGCTGCCTGTGTCACAGCTGCTGACTGATCCTTCCCATCTGTCAATATGTACACAGTCTCCTCCCGGTACTCATCTCTGTCATTCCTAAAGTATGCACATGCTACAAAGATGCCCACATTGTGATGGTGCCAGTGATCAGACTGAATCTCCGTTGGCCGCTCAACAGTCAGGCGCTCTGACCAATCACATGAAATGACCACCCTCCCATGATCACCCTTCTCCTGCACAGCCTGCTGCTGCCGGCGGAACACAGCTAGCTGATGATGAGCTACAAAGTGGTGCCAAATGTAGGAGGGCATCTGCTCGTTTAGCTTGTCTACTACCTCACGCAGGCTCAGCTTAAACTGTTGCAACTCAATCCTAGCTGGCCCCTCCTTCTGCTTGACAGGTGCATACTGCTTGACAGAGAGCATGATAGAGCCATCCACACCTGGCTTCAGCTTCATGCACTTGTCCTTGCAGTCAGAACACGTGCGGTGACAGCAACGTGCTTGGTGGGGAGCATCAGGGCCACAAGAACACATGTAGAGGCCATGAACAGTGGTGGCACTCAAGTGGGTGGGGGAAGCAGCAACGAAAGGAGGTGGGACTGGGAGGTGGTGGTCAGGGTGGTGGTGCTCAAATTCGGCATTGGGGTCCACAAAAGGTGAGTCAGCAGCTAGCAAGTGTGCTGTGTCTCCACTCCCATCCTCCCCAGCAGCCCCTAGGGCACGAGGTGGGGGGGCTGCGGTGCCAAGATCTGGGCCAGCGGGAAAGGGGACTATTGCTCCAGGGGCTGGGCCAGGCAACTCAAGTGCAAGGCCGGCTTTATGTTGTGCCAAAACTGTCAGCACGAGCTTGACGTTGCAACAGGTTTTGCACACACACACCTGCCTCTCCTGCAGCTCCTGCTGATTCAGGCTCAGCTGGTTTTGCACACACACACCTGCCACCCTGCAGCTCCTGCTGATTCAGGCTCAGCTGGTGTTGGGCATCCTGCAGCTGCTGCTGGTCCTGAGCCAGCTGGTGCTGGGCACCCTGCAGCTGCTGCTGGTCCATGCTCAGCTGCTGCTGGGCGCCCCGGCCAAGGCAGGTGCGTGGGCGCTTATGGCCCCATGTGCTGGCACCCCTGCTTGACTGTTGTGGTGTTGCAAGGGCTGTTTCAAGGGCTGGCAGCTCGGTAGGGCTCTGCAGGGTGTAGGATGGAGGAGGAGGATGTTAAGGTATGGGTTCCCGCCACAATGGTGGATTCCGCCACAATGGAGGTATCCGCCACTGCCATTGCCACAACTTACCAGCTTGGCACGTATCGCTTTATGGCGTTCCAGGAGGGCGCGGCGTCGGGGTCCAGGATGGCCCATCGCAATTTTCTGCTTGAAATTCGCGCACAGTGCGAAAAACCCAGCGATGAGGGCGCCCAACAGTAGCACAGGGTCCACCCCGTCGGGGATGAACCCAGAACGCCGCCAATCGGCCCCTGTGATGAGATCGCTCCATGCCACATTCACCCTCGGCCACATTTTGTCATAGATTGTACCACACAAGATGATAGAGCTTTCCTGGGCTACATCCCGGAATATAGACTCGCTTAGCTATCAGACAATGGTGGAAGTACGCGGAAAGGACCACTGACCGAAAAGTTCAAGGACTTGAACGAAGCCCCGAAATGATGGGGTCTAGGCTTCAGCAGAGTGCACGGTAGCGAATTAAAGTCCACGCACGGTGCTGCTGACACCTTAGTGATATGCTCTGCTTGCTTGGAGGGAAGGTTAGGCAGGTCTCGCGCCAGGTGTCAGGAAGGGCCCGGGCCATGAGGGGTCCCGACCCAACCCAGGGAATCTTGCGCTTCGACCTGCGACCCACGTACGGTGGCACCCCGTTGAGCCCCAGGCTGCAGCGAGCGACCATGTTCACAGTCCGCGGGAATGGCGGGCGGTGTACTGGGACAAGGCTTCAGTCTAAAACGCGAGTTTTAGCGCGCGCGAGTTACCGCGATAGCCTTCGCTATCCTCCACTAGGGCGTGGTGCGATGCGCAGGCCTGGCACGGATTGGCATGGCCAATGGCCGGGGTGACCTCAGGGCGCTATTCCAATGGGGCGAGGCGAGGCGAGGCGAGGCTCCATGTGGCTGCATGTGTTGTTTTTGAATTTTGCGATTCCAATGCGGCTAGACAGGCGAGGCGAGGCGAGGTGTTCAAATTTTGACCAACCTCTTCGCTCATTTCTCTGCGTGCGCCCATTGCAATGAATTCCTCATCCGATGACAGTCGGCCCAACAGCAGCAGCAGCAGCAGCAGCGGTAACAGCGAACCCCTTTTGGCGGCCCGCGACCGCCGACCACTCCGCGCCTTGCGCATAGTCACGCTGCTGTTGCCGCTGCCGTCGATGGCAAAATGAAACTGAGCAGCTCTTGAGTAGGCTAGTTGTGTTTGTGCACCTGTGCTAGGCTGAAGTGAGTGGGCATTAGCAAGGTGTTGGACATGTGTTGACAATTGTCAGCAAGGTGTTGGACGTGTGTTGATAATGATGCTCTGCGTTGGGCAGGCTATGTTGGGACTCTGCTAGGAGCAGGTTGTATGTGTAGGGTTGGCTGCATTTTTACAAGGTTGCAACGCGGTGTAGGCTGGTGCTCTGCAAGGCTATGATCTCTGCCTATTGCAGGTTGTGGTGCAACTCTGCTTGGAGCAGGTTATGTTTTGGCTGCAGAACTCCAGATTTGGTGACAACAAGTTCGCTATTCTCCCGGGTGGTGGCGGGGATGAAGGTGGCAAGCAGCGCACGTGTAGATGTGCAAGTCAAGCTAAGCTAATCTCCGCGTCAGTAGGACAATGCAAGTACACGCCTCTGCAAGCCATGCGCAAGCGGGACTAGCTAAACATTCTCCGCAAAGCGGGCAAAGCGGGCAAAGCAGGCAAAGCGGGCAAAGCAAAGCACAGCAGACAAAATGAAACTGAGCAGGTGCACAAGCTGAAGGCTGCTCCGCAATGTTGAGGTTGCGTTAAAACTGCGGATGAGGGACATCTGCCGTTGTCTCCTCAGGATTGTTGCCAATCTCCTCCCAGTCGCCGCCCAGTCGTAGTCTTCTATTGCAGTTATCAGTCCTCTATCCTGGCCAGGACTTCTTCTCGTTTATCTACTAGCTGCTGCTTTGTCGATGCTGATGCTACGTTTGCAGCCTAGACATGCTGAGCATCGCGCAGCCACTCGCCACCCCCATACTCGCCAAGCTGCCAGTTCTGGAAAACAGTCACACCTCGCCTGTGACCTCGCCTCGCCTCGCTGGGCCTGGCGGCGAGGCAGGCTTGGCGAGGCGGCGAGGCCCCATGCACGCAAATTCGGTGGCATGGGCATCTCGACCTCGCCTCGCCATTGGAATCGCGAGGGGCGAGGTAGGGCGGTTGAGGGCGGTTAGTGGGACATGGAGACCTCGCCGCCTCGCCTCGCTGCCTCGCCTCGAAAAAGCACCCCATGCACCTCGCCTCGCCTCGCCTCGACATTGGAATAGGGGCCTCAGGCGTTCCCAACATGGGGTTGGTAACCTTCATGCAACTGCAGCCCATCTACTCCATCATTTGATGTAACGTTTGCTGCGTCTGCTGCAATGCGATAACGCGCGTTCAATGTAAGACTGGAATTGCCATCGGAGTCATTCGATGCGGGCAGCCACATGTGACCCCGGATGTGTCCCAATCGCAGACCGTGCTTAGCTACACCGGTAAGCTACGTCCTTGGCTATCCGTTAGCGATGCACGACATGTCGGTGGCGCACACCACCGAAGTCCGGCAAACATGGCTGCGCGAGCTTCCTGATGGTGCAGGCCGCTTGGCGAGGATGTGAAGGAACCCCGGTTTGTGTGTGGCAGCGCTGTATCGCTGTAATGGTGGGCGGCACAGTAGGGACTAGTCACCCCCTCCAGCTATGATCCGCTTTATGTTTTGCACCATTGAACAAACAGCCTGACCTCACTCGTATCTTTTGTAGCACCAGTACAGCGGGCCCGTCCGACAGCGGACGGGGCACACGGACCAAGCTGCGGCCTCCGGCCACAATGCTCTTGCACCAGTCCTTGCACCAGCTCTTGCACCAGGCCACAGTGCTGAGAGCTGAGTCTATATGAGCTGGATGTGTGAGTTTGAGTGCTGAGTCCGAGTGAGTGAGTCCGACTGTGACAGCAATGGCACCTCACTGTACACAACATTACCTGTAGGGTTGGCCTGAAGCGTATGCGGCGACTAAAATGATGGTATATACGTATGTATATACTGTATGCATAGGTCCTTAGGGCGAACCGTAGGTGCAAGGTCATCATTTTGAGAAAGTGAGTATGCAGGGTGTAGGATGGAGGAGGAGGATGTTAAGGTATGGGTTCCCGCCACAATGGTGGATTCCGCCACAATGGAGGTATCCGCCACTGCCATTGCCACAACTTACCAGCTTGGCACGTACCGCTTTATGGCGTTCCAGGAGGGCGCGGCGTCGGGGTCCAGGATGGCCCATCGCAATTTTCTGCTTGAAATTCGCGCACAGTGCGAAAAACCCAGCGATGAGGGCGCCCAACAGTAGCACAGGGTCCACCCCGTCGGGGATGAACCCAGAACGCCGCCAATCGGCCCCTGTGATGAGATCGCTCCATGCCACATTCACCCTCGGCCACATTTTGTCATAGATTGTACCACACAAGATGATAGAGCTTTCCTGGGCTACATCCCGGAATATAGACTCGCTTAGCTATCAGACAATGGTGGAAGTACGCGGAAAGGACCACTGACCGAAAAGTTCAAGGACTTGAACGAAGCCCCGAAATGATGGGGTCTAGGCTTCAGCAGAGTGCACGGTAGCGAATTAAAGTCCACGCACGGTGCTGCTGACACCTTAGTGATATGCTCTGCTTGCTTGGAGGGAAGGTTAGGCAGGTCTCGCGCCAGGTGTCAGGAAGGGCCCGGGCCATGAGGGGTCCCGACCCAACCCAGGGAATCTTGCGCTTCGACCTGCGACCCACGTACGGTGGCACCCCGTTGAGCCCCAGGCTGCAGCGAGCGACCATGTTCACAGTCCGCGGGAATGGCGGGCGGTGTACTGGGACAAGGCTTCAGTCTAAAACGCGAGTTTTAGCGCGCGCGAGTTACCGCGATAGCCTTCGCTATCCTCCACTAGGGCGTGGTGCGATGCGCAGGCCTGGCACGGATTGGCATGGCCAATGGCCGGGGTGACCTCAGGCGTTCCCAACATGGGGTTGGTAATCTTCATGCAACTGCAGCCCATCTACTCCATCATTTGATGTAACGTTTGCTGCGTCTGCTGCAATGCGATAACGCGCGTTCAATGTAAGACTGGAATTGCCATCGGAGTCATTCGATGCGGGCAGCCACATGTGACCCCGGATGTGTCCCAATCGCAGACCGTGCTTAGCTACACCGGTAAGCTACGTCCTTGGCTATCCGTTAGCGATGCACGACATGTCGGTGGCGCACACCACCGAAGTCCGGCAAACATGGCTGCGCGAGCTTCCTGATGGTGCAGGCCGCTTGGCGAGGATGTGAAGGAACCCCGGTTTGTGTGTGGCAGCGCTGTATCGCTGTAATGGTGGGCGGCACAGTAGGGACTAGTCACCCCCTCCAGCTATGATCCGCTTCATGTTTTGCACCATTGAACAAACAGCCTGACCTCACTCGTATCTTTTGTAGCACCAGTACAGCGGGCCCGTCCGACAGCGGACGGGGCACACGGACCAAGCTGCGGCCTCCGGCCACAATGCTCTTGCACCAGTCCTTGCACCAGCTCTTGCACCAGGCCACAGTGCTGAGAGCTGAGTCTATATGAGCTGGATGTGTGAGTTTGAGTGCTGAGTCCGAGTGAGTGAGTCCGACTGTGACAGCAATGGCACCTCACTGTACACAACATTACCTGTAGGGTTGGCCTGAAGCGTATGCGGCGACTAAAATGATGGTATATACGTATATATATACTGTATGCATAGGTCCTTAGGGCGAACCGTAGGTGCAAGGTCATCATTTTGAGAAAGTGAGTATGCAGGGTGTAGGATGGAGGAGGAGGATGTTAAGGTATGGGTTCCCGCCACAATGGTGGATTCCGCCACAATGGAGGTATCCGCCACTGCCATTGCCACAACTTACCAGCTTGGCACGTATCGCTTTATGGCGTTCCAGGAGGGCGCGGCGTTGGGGTCCAGGATGGCCCATCGCAATTTTCTGCTTGAAATTCGCGCACAGTGCGAAAAACCCAGCGATGAGGGCGCCCAACAGTAGCACAGGGTCCACCCCGTCGGGGATGAACCCAGAACGCCGCCAATCGGCCCCTGTGATGAGATCGCTCCATGCCACATTCACCCTCGGCCACATTTTGTCATAGATTGTACCACACAAGATGATAGAGCTTTCCTGGGCTACATCCCGGAATATAGACTCGCTTAGCTATCAGACAATGGTGGAAGTACGCGGAAAGGACCACTGACCGAAAAGTTCAAGGACTTGAACGAAGCCCCGAAATGATGGGGTCTAGGCTTCAGCAGAGTGCACGGTAGCGAATTGAAGTCCACGCACGGTGCTGCTGACACCTTAGTGATATGCTCTGCTTGCTTGGAGGGAAGGTTAGGCAGGTCTCGCGCCAGGTGTCAGGAAGGGCCCGGGCCATGAGGGGTCCCGACCCAACCCAGGGAATCTTGCGCTTCGACCTGCGACCCACGTACGGTGGCACCCCGTTGAGCCCCAGGCTGCAGCGAGCGACCATGTTCACAGTCCGCGGGAATGGCGGGCGGTGTACTGGGACAAGGCTTCAGTCTAAAACGCGAGTTTTAGCGCGCGCGAGTTACCGCGATAGCCTTCGCTATCCTCCACTAGGGCGTGGTGCGATGCGCAGGCCTGGCACGGATTGGCATGGCCAATGGCCGGGGTGACCTCAGGCGTTCCCAACATGGGGTTGGTAATCTTCATGCAACTGCAGCCCATCTACTCCATCATTTGATGTAACGTTTGCTGCGTCTGCTGCAATGCGATAACGCGCGTTCAATGTAAGACTGGAATTGCCATCAGAGTCATTCGATGCGGGCAGCCACATGTGACCCCGGATGTGTCCCAATCGCAGACCGTGCTTAGCTACACCGGTAAGCTACGTCCTTGGCTATCCGTTAGCGATGCACGACATGTCGGTGGCGCACACCACCGAAGTCCGGCAAACATGGCTGCGCGAGCTTCCTTATGGTGCAGGCCGCTTGGCGAGGATGTGAAGGAACCCCGGTTTGTGTGTGGCAGCGCTGTATCGCTGTAATGGTGGGCGGCACAGTAGGGACTAGTCACCCCCTCCAGCTATGATCCGCTTTATGTTTTGCACCATTGAACAAACAGCCTGACCTCACTCGTATCTTTTGTAGCACCAGTACAGCGGGCCCGTCCGACAGCGGACGGGGCACACGGACCAAGCTGCGGCCTCCGGCCACAATGCTCTTGCACCAGTCCTTGCACCAGCTCTTGCACCAGGCCACAGTGCTAAGAGCTGAGTCTATATGAGCTGGATGTGTGAGTTTGAGTGCTGAGTCCGAGTGAGTGAGTCCGACTGTGACAGCAATGGCACCTCACTGTACACAACATTACCTGTAGGGTTGGCCTGAAGCGTATGCGGCGACTAAAATGATGGTATATACGTATGTATATACTGTATGCATAGGTCCTTAGGGCGAACCGTAGGTGCAAGGTCATCATTTTGAGAAAGTGAGTATGCAGGGTGTAGGATGGAGGAGGAGGATGTTAAGGTATGGGTTCCCGCCACAATGGTGGATTCCGCCACAATGGAGGTATCCGCCACTGCCATTGCCACAACTTACCAGCTTGGCACGTATCGCTTTATGGCGTTCCAGGAGGGCGCGGCGTCGGGGTCCAGGATGGCCCATCGCAATTTTCTGCTTGAAATTCGCGCACAGTGCGAAAAACCCAGCGATGAGGGCGCCCAACAGTAGCACAGGGTCCACCCCGTCGGGGATGAACCCAGAACGCCGCCAATCGGCCCCTGTGATGAGATCGCTCCATGCCACATTCACCCTCGGCCACATTTTGTCATAGATTGTACCACACAAGATGATAGAGCTTTCCTGGGCTACATCCCGGAATATAGACTCGCTTAGCTTAATTTATTGTTATTTTGTCGTAATTGTTGATTTATACGGTTATGTTGAACAGACTCGGACAATTACAGCAAGCACAGCAAAAGTCGGCCGGTAAGAGTTTTAGTTGCCAGCGCTCTACAGCCCGAACCATGTAATTATAGTAACCCTAGATAGCGGCAGCTGCCAGAAGCTTCATCTTCACAGCCTTGCCAGCTGCTTCGTGGGCGTGGAAGTGCTTGCGGATCAATCCATGGTGCATTGGGGATGCACGACCAGGGAGCGGAAAGGGTACGAGCCGGCTGGGTGTCGCATAAGGGTTCCAAGGCCGCCATTTCCCGTAGCCGGGAGGAGCAGCAACATGCTGCCCGCTTGCCTTGCCGACCAGTTGAGCAGCCCCGGGCTGCCAAGGGTGGGCAGGGTGGCTGCTTGCATGCCAGCAGCCAAGGGCATCGACGCCTGGCCAACTGCCAGGGACACCGCCGCCAGGCCAGCAACAGCGGTAGTAGCAGCAGCAGCAGCAGCCGGGCAGTGGCAGCAGCATGGCAGCAGCAGCAGCAGCAGCATAGCGGCAGCAGCAGCAGTCGGGCGGCAGCAGCAGCAGCCGGGCGGCAGCAGCAGCAGCCGGGCGGCAGCAGCAGCAGCCGGGCGGCAGCAGCAGCAGCCGGGCGGCAGCAGCAGCAGCAGGGCGGCAGCAGCAGCAGCAGGGCGGCAGCAGCAGCAGCAGGGCGGCAGCAGCAGCAGCAGGGCAGCAGCAGCAGCCGGGCAGCAGCAGCAGGGCAGCAGCAACAGCAGCAGGGAAGCAGCAGCAGCGGGACAGCAACAACAGCAGGAGGGCAACAACAGCAGCAGCAGCAGCAGCCGGGCAGCAACAACAGGGTAGCAACAGTTGGGCAGCAACAGGAGCAGGGCGGAAGCAGCAACAGCAGGGCAGCAGCAACAACAGCAGCAGGGCAGCAGCAGCAGCAGCAGCAGGGGGGCAACAACAGCAGCAGCAGCGGCAGTAGCGGGGCAGCAGCAGCTGCAGGGCAGCAGCAGTAGCAAGAGGGCAACTACAGCAACAACAAGGCAGCAGCAGCAGCAGCAGCAGCAGCAGCATGCTTGTTCACCACCTAAAGTATGAGGGTGGCAAAGGCGGGATAGCAATGCAGGACATGACAAGGCATGCCAATGAAAAACATGAGGGCTTATCGGGGAGTTTACCACTGTCTAGAACAGACTCCAACATGCTGTAGCTAGTGTTCAGCTGACTCTTATTCTTGATCATGGTTGCCGGCGCTGCCTTGCAGCGGATTGTCAGGTCCACAATGTCCGTGTCTTTAAGAAACCTGTCAAGGACCTGCTCAGTGTCCTCGTTTGCCACTTGCGCCGTTTGCTGCTCGGCAGTCGCTGCGGGGCGGTGCAACACAATGGTTACGGTCCACGATTAGACAGTTGCAAGGGACGACGATAAGATAGTTGCAAGGCAACCTTGGACCGAGGCTCCGTTGCCGCATCTGCAATGGCCGATTTAAGCGGCGCAGCCACGCGATCAACATCAGCCAAGCGAGCTCCTGCGACAGCTGCAACGGCGGTGTTGGGCTGCCCAGCCACTTTAAACTCCGGGGACCCTGTTGCGCAACAGACGTGGTGTTATTAGTCAAAAGATGCAAGTCAAAAGGGGTCAACGCTAAGGTCCGTCAACGCGTCTCACCGTCGAGCCTCGTAGCTGCCAAACGTGCTGTTTCGACCTCTAGCGGAGGCGGAAGAAGGTTATATGTTGGTATCTCGAAGTCGTTGTCACTGCCGCACTGGTTGTCTTCGTCGCCAATGCTGCTGCTGCTGACGGTGTAGGTGCTGTCTGGCATTTTAGCTGTTGAGCAGGCTGGTATGGGTGAGGCTGCGGATGGAAGTTTGTCCTAGAGTAAAGAGTGAAGAGGGGGTGACTTGCAAACAATTACAGGAAAAGTGCACACATTTACGGGAAAAGTGCAGACATTTACTGAAAAAGTGCACGACTTGCACACATTTACGGGGAAAGCGCAGACATTTACAGCAAAAGTGCACAACCACCAAGAAAGAGCGTGGTATGCGCACTGGTTCTGCTGTCGTCTCCGACGCGTGGAGCACAGCCGCAATAGCAGCGAGGCTCCAAATCGTGTGCCCGTAAGGTATAGGGATATCGCATAATGTCTCGGCCAGCGCTGTTCACGTCCAAATAACAGTCTCGGCCAGGTCTCAAGCTGCGTAAACGTCTCGGCTACGCCTCGACGTTTACTGCAACTTTCGACCCAGCCTCGACCGTTATTTTCCCGTAACAGCTCGGCCTCCGACATTATACAATACATATAGACTCGCTTAGCTATCAGACAATGGTGGAAGTACGCGGAAAGGACCACTGACCGAAAAGTTCAAGGACTTGAACGAAGCCCCGAAATGATGGGGTCTAGGCTTCAGCAGAGTGCACGGTAGCGAATTAAAGTCCACGCACGGTGCTGCTGACACCTTAGTGATATGCTCTGCTTGCTTGGAGGGAAGGTTAGGCAGGTCTCGCGCCAGGTGTCAGGAAGGGCCCGGGCCATGAGGGGTCCCGACCCAACCCAGGGAATCTTGCGCTTCGACCTGCGACCCACGTACGGTGGCACCCCGTTGAGCCCCAGGCTGCAGCGAGCGACCATGTTCACAGTCCGCGGGAATGGCGGGCGGTGTACTGGGACAAGGCTTCAGTCTAAAACGCGAGTTTTAGCGCGCGCGAGTTACCGCGATAGCCTTCGCTATCCTCCACTAGGGCGTGGTGCGATGCGCAGGCCTGGCACGGATTGGCATGGCCAATGGCCGGGGTGACCCTGAGATTTAGGGCCGGGTTCGATTCCCGGGGGGAGAAGTCTGTCACCGCCACTGAGCAACGCGTACCAGGCAGTTGGTGTGCAAGGCAGCTGGGCTTCAGGGCAGAGCAGTTGGGTGCGGAGTAAAGCTGCTGTGGTGCTAGGGTTTCCATATGCTGTTCTCAAACCACGCTGCAATTTTAAGGAACTGTTGCTGTTCTCAAACCACACTGCAGGCATTGATAGCCCCAATTCAAATCATTATGCCACCATGCAAGCAACCCTGTCACAGTTATCACTGATATTATATCATATGAGCTACCGCTGGGTGCTGGGCCTCAATTGCAAAGGGAGCACCGACCAGCACCACTCTCCTGTTCCACATGTATCCCCAATGTATATGTTTGCCATTTTGTTTTGTTTAAGACATGCCGCAAAACAAAAGCATCTGGTTGCAGTAAGCCAACGACTCCGCCAAGCCTACAGTCCGTTCCGCCTTGTGACGTAGATACTCAGGTTCAAGCATCACACGCCACCCAGCTACAGCTTTTTGAAACAGGCGGCGAGCTCTGACTTCAAGTGGGCAAGGTTGGAGGCATGCGATGCATTGCCGGCAGCGTCAGCGATCCAGCCATCCACGCACTTCAGTATATGGGACTGTCTCAACCTGTGCAAACAGGCCAACGAGGCAACGAGGCTGGGCTCCATGGCGGGGCGCTGGCCAGGAAGCCGGGCGTGGGGGAGGAGGCACGCAGCCAGCCTGGGCATGTGGCTGGGCATGTGGCTGGGCATGCGGCTGGGCAGGTGACTGGGCAGGGTGCTGGGCAGGGGGCTGGGCAGGAGGCTGGGCAAGGGGCTGGGCAGGGAGGTCCCGGGAGGGACACAGACATCCCTGCTCATCTACACCTGGCATCAACGTCTATCGCGCAGTACCTGCGTCATTACCTGAAGTGAGTCTTGATGATAGCCTCCAGCTCAGCAGGTGGGTGCTTCAGCAGGTCGATCATCGCGTATCTAAGAGTTGCCTCACGGATGGTGACATTGTAGCTTTTGGAGGACGCCTCGCCCTGCACCACCACACTATTGCGGCTGCTGCACCCGCTGCCCAACACATGTCAACACCTGCCTGCATCACAGCCAGCAGTCAAGACACACCTGGGGGGTACCCATCGTGCGCTCGTAGCCTGGCTCATTGAAGTAAGGCCGATCCACTAGGATCAGGGACTGGATGGAAAGGAAGACCTGCAAGTTGGGTGGCAGCGGCAATGGGCTACGTGAAGGAGGCCAGGAGGCAGCTGCCAGGACAAGGGAACAGGCGGGCGGGCGGGCGGGCGGGCGGGCGGGCGGGCGGGCAGGCAGGCAGGCAGGCAGGCAGGCAGGCAGGCAGGCAGGCAGGCAGGCAGGCAGGCAGGCAGGCAGGCAGGCAGGCAGGCAGGCAGGCAGGCAGGCAGGCAGGCAGGCAGGCAGGCAGGCAGGCAGGCAGGCAGGCAGGCAGGCAGGCAGGCAGGCAGGCAGGCAGGCAGGCAGGCAGGCAGGCAGGCAGGCAGGCAGGCAGGCAGGCAGGCAGGCAGGCAGGCAGGCAGGCAGGCAGGCAGGCAGGCAGGCAGGCAGGCAGGCAGGCAGGCAGGCAGGCAGGCAGGCAGGCAGGCAGGCAGGCAGGCAGGCAGGCAGGCAGGCAGGCAGGCAGGCAGGCAGGCAGGCAGGCAGGCAGGCAGGCAGGCAGGCAGGCAGGCAGGCAGGCAGGCAGGCAGGCAGGCAGGCAGGCAGGCAGGCAGGCAGGCAGGCAGGCAGGCAGGCAGGCAGGCAGGCAGGCAGGCAGGCAGGCAGGCAGGCAGGCAGGCAGGCAGGCAGGCAGGCAGGCAGGCAGGCAGGCAGGCAGGCAGGCAGGCAGGCAGGCAGGCAGGCAGGCAGGCAGGCAGGCAGGCAGGCAGGCAGGCAGGCAGGCAGGCAGGCAGGCAGGCAGGCAGGCAGGCAGGCAGGCAGGCAGGCAGGCAGGCAGGCAGGCAGGCAGGCAGGCAGGCAGGCAGGCAGGCAGGCAGGCAGGCAGGCAGGCAGGCAGGCAGGCAGGCAGGCAGGCAGGCAGGCAGGCAGGCAGGCAGGCAGGCAGGCAGGCAGGCAGGCAGGCAGGCAGGCAGGCAGGCAGGCAGGCAGGCAGGCAGGCAGGCAGGCAATGGCGATGCAGTCCTGAACCTCAGCCTTGGGCGCTGCCCCTGACGCCATACCTGGTTGGCAGTCGACACTTTGGGCAGCCAGCCCTCGCCCTTCTCCCCCATCCAGGTGCCCAGCAGCGACAGGCACACCTTGCCGCAGTTGTAGCTGCAGGCAGGCAGCCCCACACCCCTCACTCTTCCACACTCTCCTGGCCCCCTCCCGCAGCCCAGCCCAGCCCAGCCCAGCCCAGCCCAGCCCAGCCCAGCCCAGCCCAGCCCAGCCCAGCCCAGCCCAGCCCAGCCCAGCCCAGCCCAGCCCAGCCCAGCCCAGCCCAGCCCAGCCCAGCCCAGCCCAGCCCAGCCCAGCCCAGCCCAGCCCAGCCCAGCCCAGCCCAGCCCAGCCCAGCCCAGCCCAGCCCAGCCCAGCCCAGCCCAGCCCAGCCCAGCCCAGCCCAGCCCAGCCCAGCCCAGCCCAGCCCAGCCCAGCCCAGCCCAGCCCAGCCCAGCCCAGCCCAGCCCAGCCCAGCCCAGCCCAGCCCAGCCCAGCCCAGCCCAGCCCAGCCCAGCCCAGCCCAGCCCAGCCCAGCCCAGCCCAGCCCGACCCAGCAGTGCACAACCCCCACTAGGACAACAGCACATGGTGACCTTGAGCGGAGGAGCGGCTGCCAAGCAAGCAGAGCAGCGGCGAACCAGTTTTCCTGCACTGCCCATGTGCTGCTCTTGCACTTTAGGCCTAGCAGGGCGTGGCGGCTCTCTCGCCACCCAGGCAGGCAGGCCCAGGCGCCCAGGGGCTATGACTGCCGCCTGCACTCACAGGTTGGGGTTGAACCTGACCTTGCCTCCCCCAGTGGTCTTCAACTTCACCTACATACACACCGCTCGGCAGGGGCATCAGCATCACCATCATCAGCAGCAGCAGCAGCAGCAGGGCCTTGGCCTCATGGCCCACACGCCCCACCCCCTCGCAGGCGCAACAGACGATGAAGGTGGTGTTGATGCAGTTGGTTGCACTGACAATGCCATTCTTGCAGCAAACCCTCAGCCAGGGGTGACGAATGCTGACCTACGCCCAGTGCTTGCCAGCAGCAGGGCCTATACACAGCACTGGGCTTACGAGGATGCAGCTGTGTAGATTGGTAGTTCCTGAACATCTGGCTTTTGCCAAGTTTGCCTTGAATAACTCATGGCAGGAGTCTGTTCAGTCAACACCATCCTTAGTGCACCATGGACAGTCACCAAACATACACCAAGGAAAGGTTGAGGCCCCCCTGAGGTACTGACCAAGCCTGAGGCTGCGCCCTGAGGAAGGGGTGGACCTGCAGCCCGGGACCAGGGGCTGCGAGAACAGCTGAGGGCCCCAGGCGCAGCCTGAGCTGCAGCAGAGAGTGCGCCCCTGATAGGCTGAACACAGGCTGGCTTGCTCAACAGACTCTCACCCCGGGCACAAGCCAAGCCTGAGGTGGCCTAGCCCTGGGGCGCAGCCTGAGCTGCAGCAGGTGGGGCCTTGGACCAGGACCAGGAGAGGCCCTGGACCAGCAGGCGGGGCACAGCCACACCACCCGGGCAGGCACTGGGCCCTGCACCCCTGGGGTCTCACCTGGGGGCAGACCTGAGGGTAGGTGGGCGGGAAGTATAGGTCGAAGATGAAGCAGCCGCCCGCGTATGGCGTGTCAGTGGGCCCGACAATGACCGCCCGCCACAACATCATCTGCAGCCCCAAGCCAGTGTTCCCAGGCACGGGCACAGGTTGTGTGGGTCACAGGCCAGAGTCTGCATGTGAGTTGTCATGAGTTGATGCATGTGAGGCTGGGTGTAAGACCTGATGACAGTCAGTAGCGTCACCAGCGGCAGGGCACCTACACCTCTGCCAGCCTGGGAGGTCTGGCAGCGGGAAGCCTGGGTAGTGCCTGGCTTCAGCGGGGCCGAGCTCAACCTCCCAGGGGAGAGGTGCGGGGCAGCCAGGTGGGGCCCAGCCTGTTTGGGCCTAGCATGGCCCCCAGGGGGTGGGCAGGGGCAGGACAGGGTGGGTAGGGCCCGCTCGCGTGAACAGCCATCCAGCCCAGCTCTGCTGTCATGACTTGACAGGGCGGGTGGCGCACAGCAGCAGCGGCGGTGGCGGCGACGGCGACGGCGACAGCGTCAGTGTCAGCGTCAGGCCTTAGCCTATACTGCTCCATATCCTGCAGTCATCACCTTCCCAGCCCACCTTTTCGTCGTCCAAGGCCACAAAGACTGAGGAGTTTGCAGACAGCGGCAGGTCAGAGGCCAGGGCAGAGATCTCTCGGCCTAGGGCTGTGATGCGCTCGCTGGGGGTCACGCCCTCCCGCCGCGCCTCTCCCGCAAACAAGTGGCCGGCCTCACCCAGGCGTGACACCTCCAACACCTGCATGCCCCAACAACCACCACACCACCACACCCTTGCAGCATCGCCACCAGCGCCAGCAACAACACAAGCGCTGGCAGTTGTAACTTCATCACAGCCGCCATTCTCCTCCTCGCCACCACCACCACCACCACCACCACCACCACCACCACCACCAACAACAACAACAACAAACCTGACGGACCAGCTCTTGGCCACAGCATTGCAACCAGATGCAAGCTGGTGCGGAGCAGCAGCAGCAAACGACAGGGCTAGAGCAGCCCTCATACACCTCCTTCCCCACCTCAACCTTCCCCACCTCACCCCACCACCCTCCCCACCCTCAGCCTTACCTGCAACGGTTTCATGGCTGCAATGTATGCTTCATCCTCTTGCCGCTGCTGATCCACCCGCAGCTGCTGCCTGCTGCTCTTGTTGGTGGGGCCAGGCAGCTGCTGCTGCTGCTGTTGCACTGGCTGCACCACTGCCTGCTGCTGCTGCTGCTGCTGGTCAGCAGCTAAGGAGGCCACCTGGGAGGCCACCTCTGAGGTCAGCACGGCTAGACGAAGGTGTGACCTCAGCTCTGCCAGAGAATCAGCAGCGGCTGCAGCGCACAGGGAAACTTGCGCAATCAATGGCGCACCCCGCCCCCGCCCCCGCCCCCGCCCCCGCCCCCGCCCCCGCCCCCGCCCCTGCCCCTGCCCCTGCCCCTGCCCCTGCCCCTGCTGTTTGCCCATGTACTGCTAATGTGCCCAGCCCCACCCCGACCCTACCACTGCCAGTGTTACCCCCCCTCTCCTGCTTACCTTGGTGTTGCGCAGCAGCCACTGCTGACCCCGACGACTTGGCAAGGGCTGCCAGCCGAGTTTCCTCAGCCACGTGTTCCAGTAGTAGCTTCCAGGTGAACTGCAGCACCAGTTACATAGAACGGGGTGCACGGCAGCTCAAGCAAGATTAGGTTGGATCAGGTCTCTAGGGTCAGGGTCAGGGTCAGGGGTCAGGGGTCAGGGTCAGGGTCAGGGTCGGGGTCGGGGTCGAGGTCAGGGTCAGGGTCAGGGTCAGGGTCAGGGTCAGGGTCAGGGTCAGGGTCAGGGTCAGGGTCAGGGTCAGGGTCAGGGTCAGGGTCAGGGTCAGGGTCAGGGTCAGGGTCAGGGTCAGGGTCAGGGTCAGGGTCAGGGTCAGGGTCAGGGTCAGGGTCAGGGTCAGGGTCAGGGTCAGGGTCAGGGTCAGGGTCAGGGTCAGGGTCAGGGTCAGGGTCAGGGTCAGGGTCAGGGTCAGGGTCAGGGTCAGGGTCAGGGTCAGGGTCAGGGTCAGGGTCAGGGTCAGGGTCAGGGTCAGGGTCAGGGTCAGGGTCAGGGTCAGGGTCAGGGTCAGGGTCAGGGTCAGGGTCAGGGTCAGGGTCAGGGTCAGGGTCAGGGTCAGGGTCAGGGTCAGGGTCAGGGTTGCCATGCATCTCACCCGGATATAGATCTGGGCTGGTGCCATGAGCTCAGGGATGACCTCAGCCAGGCAGGTGGTGCCGTCCTCAGGCGGCAGCCTCTGCACCACTCACAACACAGCCACCATGCCAGTGGCCAGTGGGACCAAACGCCCATGCAGCTCAACAGCAGCCCCCGCGGCCAACCCATGCCATTCTCTAACCTCAGCCCCACCTCCCTCCCCTCCCCAGCCCCACTGCCCTCCCCTCCCCAGCACCCCGCCCTCCCCACCAGCCCCACCGCCCTCCTGCCCAGCCCCCCAAGCCCCTCACCTGGACTAGCAGCCTGGCCCCAGCCTTGCAGCACAGCCCCTGCACCAGCTTGAGCACTGCTGTGTAGTAAGGCACGCGGCGACACATGTCCCCAAACGATGTCCTCCGCGTCTCCCTGATCAGCAGCGGCACCAGGCAGCTGGACGCCAGGCAGGCGGCGCAGCCCTCAGGGTCAAAGGGGTACAGCGCTGCCTCGGCGGCCTCGGCGGCTGCGGCGGGCTGCTCAGAGCTTTGCTCCGAGGGATCAGGGCCCAGGCTCGCCAGGGCAGCGGGGGACAGCACGCCCCCTGCACAGGGGCCCGCGGGGCAGGGGTGTGCTGGACCAGCGGGGTCAGAGGGGCCTTGTGGGGGCAACGCTATCGGCTGCTGGCTGCTGCTCGGGGGGGCAGTAGGGAGGGCTGAGGATGCGCTGGGGAGGTGGGGCTGGCTGCCTGACCCGGCCTTGCCGCTGAGCCCAAGGGGCATGGCTGCCAGCTGTTGCAAGGAGCTGCCTGACCCTGTCATGGACTCCACCCTCTGGGGCAGTGCACTTGCTGCTGCGGCTGTGGCGGCGGCAGCGGCTGTCGCTGCTGCCAGCTCAGCTGCTGCTACCACAGCCATGGCCTTCTGGTGCCGTGTCCTAGGCGTGGTGCGGGTGCTGCCCAGGGCGCTGCTGTCCAGGTCCATGTGCTGGCTGCCTCCTGCTGCTGCTGCTGCTGCTGCTGCTGATCCTGCTGCTGCTGATCCTGGTGCAGCCACAGTGGGCTGAGGGACTGGCTGAAGTCCGGGGCGGCTGCAGTCCATGGGCCTGGGGATAGGGTCCCCCCCTGCTGCTGCTGCTGCTGCTGCTGCTGGCCCAGACCCTGCACCATCAGCAAGGCCAGGGGAGGCTGCTCCTGCTCCTGCTGTAGGCCCGGCCCCTGCTGCCCCTGCCCCTCCTGCCCCAGCAGGTCCAGGCCCTGGGGCGGTGGGGTGGCTGCCAGCGCCAGTGGCTGTGTCAGGGTGTGTTGTGCTGGGGGCCTGGGGCTGGCTCAGCTCTCTGGACAATGACCTGGCCAGGGCCAGAATGAGGCGACGCAGCTCAGCATCCCACACCCTCTGAGCCGCCTCACTGGCGCTGGCGTCCCACACCTGAACCCACATAGCAGCAGCACCACCACATGGCAGCAGCAGGAGCAGCAGCAGCAGCACGCAGCACGCACCAGCAGCAGCAGCAGCAGCAGCAGCACCAACACCAGCAGCAGCAGCAGCAGCAGCAGCAGCAGCAGCAGCAGCAGCAGCAGCAGCAGCAGCAGCAGCAGCAGGAGGTAGCAGCAGCAGAAGGTCCAGCAGGGCAGCAGCGAGAGCAGCAAGGGCGGCAGCAAGAGCAGGAGCAGGCGCAAGGGCAGCGGGGCCAGCAGCGAGAGGAGGATGGGTCTGGCTGCAGTGCTGCTTTGCATACCTGACCCCCTTTTGCGCCGTGTCCATACCCAGTGCCTGGAGCCCAATACCTGAGGCAAGCAGGCAGGTGACAGGGTGAGAGGGCAGAAGGAGCAGGCGGGCAGGCGGGCAGGCAGGCAGGTTTCACCCACATTGCTGGTTTCTTCTTCTCCGCAGACCCTGTGGCCTTCACCCCTGGCCCCCCCCCTGGCCCTGGCCCTGCCCCTGGCCCAGCCCCTGCGGCGGGTGTAGGGCCAGGCGCAGCAGAGGGGTAGGTGGAGGCGAGTGCAGCAAACGCAGCCGCAACACTGGCTGGCAGTGAAGACGGGCCTGCTGCTGCCCCTGCTGCTGCCCCTGCTGCTGCCCCTGCTGATTTGGCAGCTGCCAGCTCTGCCGCGTTTGCTGTTGCCTCACTCACTCCAACCGCTCCCCCTGCCCCGGCTTTTGCTGCCGCTACCGCTGCTGTTGCTGTTGCTGATGCCCATGCCTTTGCCTTTGCCTCCGCTGCTGTTGCTGTGTGTGGCAGCGTGGCCCTGGCCCCCGGAGCGCCTAGGGCCGGGTCCTTAGAGCCCTTGAGCTGCAGCTGGAGCAGGAGGGAGCCAGTGGGGGAGACAGAGGAGGGAGGGACACCTGAAGACCCTCCGACTGCCTTGCCTGCCTTGCTGCCTGCTGCCATGGCAATGGCTGAGGGTGGGGCGGTGCTGCCAATGCCAACCATCCCACTGAACCCTGACCCGGACACCTTTGCGGCAGTGACCCCCACCACCCCTCCCCCTCCCCCTCCTCCTCCTCCCCCTCCAACCCCCCCTCCTGCTTTCCCTGCCGCTGATGCTGCTGCCATCCCTGCCGCTGCTGCTGCTGCTGCTGGGCCTGCCGTCTCTGAGCTGGCCTTGGCTGCACTGAAGCCTGTGAAGCTTTGCAAGAGCCCTAACCCAGCCGCCCCAGACGAGGGCCCTGGTGCCCCACCAGACATCCCAGCTGCCCCTGGTGTTGTCACAGCCGCTGCCCCAGCAGCCGTCCCTGCCGCTGCCAAGCTGCTGGCAGCACCCCCTGCACCTGACCCAGCACCCCCCTCCTTCCCCTGCCCAGCATCACTCCAGTCGAGTCGCACGCGCTTCTTGTTGGCGCCCACTTCCCCTGCCTTGCTGCCATTGCTTTGCGTGTGCAGGGCCTGCAGCCGAGCTGCGTCACGCCCATAGCTGTCCCGGGCCTCGTAGAGCTGCAGGGGACGCCGGCAGCGGGAGGGGCAGGGTGTGGTCATGAGGTGACGGAGGCAGGGTGTAAGGGCTGGCTGGGTGGCAGTCAGCTTTGGTGGCAGGCAGGGGAAGGGAGGGCCAGGAAGGGGCAGGCAGGGGGAACCCTTGTACCTGGCAGCAAGCAAGCAGAGGGGGAGACAGAGGGCAGGGAGGCAGAGGGCAGGGGAACAAAACGGCCAGGCCGGCCAACAGGTGCGGGATCCACTACACAGTCAGGCAGGTGGGCAGGGGGGTGGGCAGGTTGGGCCCTGGGATGCTCCCCTTTCCTGCCCCCATCCACAGCCTCCCTCCACCGCCTTCACCGCCTCCACCGCCTCCTCATGCCACGACAGCACAGGGGACTCCCCACCCCTGCCCCCTTCAGCCCTTCACCTTGGTGACCTCCTCTGAGTGCTGTGGTCCACCCCGGATGCTCAGAGGCGCCACCCCTGACACAGGGCAGGGCAGGGCAGGCAGCAGAGCAGCACTGGGTCATGCGGGGGGCAGGGGAGGGATACTGCTGCCCTGCCATAATGCCTGCCTGCCTGCCTGCATTTCTATCCTGCTGCTGCCCCGTGGGTCAGCTGCTGTCCTGCCCCTGCCTGCCCCTGCCCCTGCCCCTGCCCTGCCCCTGCCCCCCCCCTTTGCCTAGGTGGCCAGCTGACCCGTGAGTGCCTCCAGGGTGGCTAGCTGGCGCTGGCTGGGCCAGTAGCAAGAGGTGGGGAAGCGCTGGATGTCATTGAGGGGGCTGTCCAGGTCCACCCGGGTGTTTGCCTGCAGGGGTGAGGGTGAGGGTGAGGGTGAGGGTGAGGGTGAGGGTGAGGGTGAGGGTGAGGGTGAGGGTGAGGGTGAGGGTGAGGGTGAGGGTGAGGGTGAGGGTGAGGGTGAGGGTGAGGGTGAGGGTGAGGGTGAGGGTGAGGGTGAGGGTGAGGGTGAGGGTGAGGGTGAGGGTGAGGGTGAGGGTGAGGGTGAGGGTGAGGGTGAGGGTGAGGGTGAGGGTGAGGGTGAGGGTGAGGGTGAGGGTGAGGGTGAGGGTGAGGGTGAGGGTGAGGGTGAGGGTGAGGGTGAGGGTGAGGGTGAGGGTGAGGGTGAGGGTGAGGGTGAGGGTGAGGGTGAGGGTGAGGGTGAGGGTGAGGGTGAGGGTGAGGGTGAGGGTGAGGGTGAGGGTGAGGGTGAGGGTGAGGGTGAGGGTGAGGGTGAGGGTGAGGGTGAGGGTGAGGGTGAGGGTGAGGGTGAGGGTGAGGGTGAGGGTGAGGGTGAGGGTGAGGGTGAGGGTGAGGGTGAGGGTGAGGGTGAGGGTGAGGGTGAGGGTGAGGGTGAGGGTGAGGGTGAGGGTGAGGGTGAGGGTGAGGGTGAGGGTGAGGGTGAGGGTGAGGGTGAGGGTGAATACCTCCAGGAACAGTTTGATCTGGTGGATGAGTGCGGACTGGGGACGTAAGGGGTCCCAGTTGGCCAGCTGCAGCATAGGGTGGGAGGCGGCAGCACCTAGCGCCCAGTGCCTGCAGAGCAACAGGCAGCAGGGGGCAGGCAGCAGGCTAGCGGTGGAGAGGGGGCAGGGAGCGGGGTTGGGGTGGGAGGGGGCAGGGGGCAGGCAGCATGCAAGGAATGGGAGTGGTCAGGGAGGAAAGCCAAGGTAAGGGGAGTACGAAGCCAGTGGCTGCGCTGTGGGGCAGAGGCCGAGGCATTGACAAGCTTCTGGTCAGTGAAGTAGCCCCAAGCAGCCCTAGCCCTAGCCCTAGCCCTAGCCCTAGCCCTAGCCCTAGCCCCAGCCTCAGCCCAGGCTGAGCATGGGAGCAAAGGGTCTGAGGCTGTGGCGGTCGTACTTAAGGTGTGGGCGCACGATCTCCAGGCTTGCTGGGTAGAAGGGGTGCAGGCCCCGCATGTAGGTGAGGGTGAGGCACACGCTGCTGTAGCGGTGGCGGCGCTGCAGCTCGATCATGTCCTGGCCTAGCCCGCTGGAGGGGCTGAAGCCACTGAGCTCCACGCGCCAGCGGTACAGGTCGTCCCCTATGCTGTCCGCTATCACCTCATAGGACTGCGCCAGGGGGGGCAGGGCGGGGGGAGGACGCAGTGGGCGGAGGGGCAGGGGGGCGGCAGGGCGGGGGGAACAGATGGGTGATGAAGGTGGGTGGGTGATCAGCTGGGCAGGACGGTGGGCAGGAGCGTGGGCAGGCAGGCAGACCAGTCAGGGCATGTCGGCCCTGCTGCCCCTGCTGCCCCATCCCTCGCCTTGCCCCTTATTCCCTGCTGCCCTGCCCCCCCCCTTTCCCCCCGGGCCTCCACCCCACCCTGTCCTGACCTGCTGCTTGAATATGCCGAGCAGCTCCCTGGACAGCATGAGGAAGGCCTCCCTGGAATCAAAGATCTGCAGCTTCTTGGCCGTGGCCTGCTGGGCAGAAACACCTGGCACCAAGCAGGGGTCAAGCAGGGTCAGGCAGCAGCAGGGTCAGGCAGCAGCAGGGTCAGGCACCAAGCAGGGTCAGGCAGAGCACGGCAGCAGCAGGGTCAGGCAGCAGCAGGGTCAGGCACCAAGCAGGGTCAGGCAGCAGCAGGGTCAGGCAGCAGCAGCTGCGGGGCGCTGCAGTAGCTGTGAAGGGCAGCTTGAGCTATCCAAGGCAGCAGCTGCATCACAAGCTTACTGCCATGTTTGAGCATCATCCTGCATGCTCAGCCATTAGTAAACCATCACAGCTGCCATTAGCATCTTTCCTTCAAGCAAGCTGCTTGCAGTCAGGCAGTTCTGCCAGCCTGGTTCGAGCCACGCCTGGCCTCAGTTAGGCAATGCCATGCCATACTATGGGGCAACAGGAAGACAGGTCATCACAGCCCCCGGCTCACCTGCCCCCTGCGCCTCTTGCTCTTCCCTTGCTGCCTCAAACCTCTCCCATCGCCCCTGCTTCTTGATGCACTCAATGGTCAGCTGGCGCTCATCTTCCTCCTCACTGCCGCCACCCCCCTCATCGTCACTGCTGCTGCCACCCCCCTCCTCACCACCCCCCTCCTCGCCGCCATCACTGGGCTGGGAGGCATAGTCAGAGGCCTCCTCTGTTGCCATGGAAGAACCATCATGGTCCTGCTCAGCATCCTGCAAGGGGAGGGGGCAGCAGGAGCAGCTGGAGCAGAGGGGGGATGGGATGGGATGGATAGATAGATGGATGGATGGATGGAGGGATGGATGGATGGATGGATGGATGGATGGATGGATGGATGGATGGATGGATGGATGGATGGATGGATGGATGGATGGAGGGAGGGAGGGAGGGAGGGAGGGAGGGAGGGAGGGAGGGAGGGAGGGAGGGAGGGAGGGAGGGAGGGAGGGAGGGAGGGAGGGAGGGAGGGAGGGAGGGAGGGAGGGAGGGAGGGAGGGAGGGAGGGAGGGAGGGAGGGAGGGAGGGAGGGAGGGAGGGAGGGAGGGAGGGAGGGAGGGAGGGAGGGTGGGAGGGTGGGTAATGGACCACTTTGTGTGAAGGGGAGTTGTTCTCTGTGCAAGCACTCCCTTCTGTCCTGCACTGCCATGCGGTGCAACACACAAGCCAGGAGCTGGGCTCCTGGCATCAGCATGGCTAGGAGCAGCGGACCAGCAGCAGGTGCCGCAGCACCCCGCAGTGGCACCCTGCCAAGCAGCTGGCAGAGCGGCTCAGCAGGCAGAAGTGGGTGCAGGGCAAGAGACCTGCCAGCACCCCAGGCTGCCCTGGGGTGGCAGTAGCCGAGCATGGGGGGCAGAGCTTCCCCTGTCCATAGCCATGTGCATACAAGGCACATGGAGCAGCACATTCATGCAGATCAGAAGCACGTTCTTGACACATGTGCAGCCTAACCATGAGCAGCCACAGGAACAATCCGTCTTGACCCCTGGCTGCCACGACCACAGCTCAGGCTGCTCATATGCTGTCACATTGTCGCATGGACCCATGTGGATCTCACCTCATCTTCCTCCATGCCACTGGCTTCAGAGCCCCCTGCTGTGCTGGCTCTCCTCATGCTGCCTGCCTTGCACTGCCTGCAGTCGCTAAGCTCCATGGCAGCCACACCATCCTCAGCTGCTCCTCTTCGCTGCTGGTTGTCCCGCACGCCGCATGCTGTGTCATGGGTCGTGCCCATGCTACAGCTCACGCTGATGTTGAGCGCGACTGGCTGCTGGCTGCTACTCAAAATCCTGCCCAGCTGCTGTGCTGCCTCAGCGTGGCCAAAGATGGTCAGGGTCTGCACAAAGCATGCCAGCATGAAGCACGGCACAGCCCAGCTTAGCCCAGCACACAGTCGAACAAAACAGTCTGACGGACCTGCCGAATGACATCCCCAAGTGCTGCGCGATCCGCGAAGTGCTTTTCACACGCTTGTTCAAGGCGCTCCTGCCAGTCGCCATCGCTCTCGCAGTAGAGCAGGACGCTACTGCCGGGGTAGGCGTCTGCGTCAATCACGACGCAGCTGACGCGAGCGCGGGATCCTCCAGGTGCCAATATGGACCAGCTGACGGTGCTGTCTTCCAGCACAAGGCGGTCCAAGACCGAAGGGTTGTCCAGCTGCCGCGCTGCGCTCTTTAAGACATCAAGGTCCGCACGTAGCGCCATCACCGTCCCAGCTCGCAGCGCTTCGTCTCAAACTAGCTGATCAATAGACATTAAAAGCGTACATACGCAAAACCGTGTTCTAAGGAGAAATGTTTAGCAGCAGGTTCATGGGCAGAGTCACGCTTCAGCATTCCAGCTTGCATCGGCTGCCATGGAGCCAGGAATATGGATGCTTGTGCATGTTGACATAGGAATAGCGAGATCAGTCTCGCATCTTTTCGTTTCATGGAGACGTTCAAGAGCACGAAGGTGCAGCCCACCCTGAACTCATCAAACGAGCTTGCCCACCTGAACCTTCTCCTAATCATTCAGGCGAACCCGGTCAGGACAAATAACATGCTGCACTCATTCCAGGAGCATACAAGACCAGCAACGAGTTGTGTCATGGCCCATGGGCCCACCGCCTCGTCATCACATCTTGGCCATATTTTTGTTTGCTAGTCCTTCGTTGCACACACATCACAAGGTACCCACGCTATGGCTTTGGGGACGCGATGTGTGCTACTGCTTGCTTTGACCGTGGTCATTCGCGCCCACGCGATCAAGCCCAAAGCTCCTCGCACACAGTAGATTATACCGCCGAAGCTCTACACGACAAAGTTGGGGAACTTCCCGGGTGGAGTGCGCCCCTCGAAGCCCCGTTGTTTGCAGGGTAGGATGGTGGAGTAGAGCAAGCATCGCGGACAAGCAAGCTCTGTCCAGTCCAACCTCTCCTGCCGTGTCCGCTCCACAACCACACACCCAGCCCAGCCACCTGCACCCTTGTCAGCGTGACACCTGGTGTCAGCAACTGTTCACTATCAGGTACATCAACGTGGACGAGGGTGCTGGGCGCAACCTGTTCTACGTGCTGGCTTCAGCCTCCAGCCAGGCACCCAGCGATGCTCCACTATTGCTGTGGCTCAATGGGTCAGTCAGGGCTCTGCACAGCCACAGCATCGACCCACGTAGGTCTGAGGGGCTCCCTGCCTGCCTGCCTGCCTGCTATGCCTGCCCCCCAACCTCTTACCTGGTCCCCATCCACCCGGGCCCTCAAGCACCTCAGTCACACCGCTGCCCCCAGCTGCACTCATGGCTTCCCTGTCTTCAGAGCATGACCCTGGCGCTCATCAGTGAGGCTGCCATACAGTTTCAGACATGGTGGCCCAGCCCTGGGACGCTCACACAATTTCAAGGGTGTGAGCCTGGGCCATGTCCCTTTGGGCTATGAATCATGCATCAGGGCAAACCAAAAAAATACACTGGTATGCCTATGTCTATGTGGCTAGGTGGCCCTCCTCCTCACCTGGCCCTCCAGCTTGTCCTTGTCCTCCCTTCTGTTCGACCTCTGCCCTGCCCCGATCTCACCCCGGCCTTCCCTGCCCTGGCCTGCCCAGGGGCCCAGGCTGCTCCTCCCTGGGCGGCGGCTTCCTGTCAGAGCTGGGTCCCTTTATGCCACTGCCTGGCGCTCAGCAGCTCAAGGCAAGACGCCGCCTGGGGCCACCAGGGCAGCTGCAGCTGTCACCAGGCAGCAGCCACCACCACCACCACCACCACCACCATCACCACCACTACCACCAGCATCAGCATGCATGTCACACTGCCAGCATCATTAGCATGCAAACCAACAGACCTGCAGCCAGACACAACAGAACTGCAGCCACACAAACCTGCAGCCAGGCACATTAGGGCCACTACAGGCAGCTATACACTTCCCTGTTTGCCAGCAGCAGTCTCCACTGATTACCAGGATATATCCAGTAACCACTGCCATCATCCCTTCCATCACATCACCACCTCTAATGTTACCACCACCACCACCGCCATCACCACCATTACCACCACCATCACTATCACCACCACAAAGTATGTTCTATGCAGCATCCTGCTCCGTCACTAGAATGCGCCACACCATGCCACTATGATTCGACTCAGGCATTCCTAACCCATGGGTCCCTCTGCCATAAGGGTATCTAGGGCACCGGGTGTTCTACAGGCGCCTGCACCCAACAAGACAAGTGTTGCCAAGCAAGGCAGACCCACAATGGGCAGGTGGGGTCCTTGTGCCGTGCAGGCTAACCCGCACGCATGGCACCATGCTGCCCATGTGGTGTTTGTGGAGAGCCCTGCCTTTGTGGGCTTCTCATACTCCCTCACTCCTCAGGATGCGGTTGTGGGTGAGTGGGGCTGTGGCAACAGTGGCGATGGTGGCAACAGTGGCAGCAGCAGCAGCAGCAGCAGCAGCAGCAGCAGCAGCAGCAGGCCAGCAGCAGCAGCAGTAGCAGCAGGGGCAGCGGGGCCAGGAGCAGCAGCGAGGCAGGAGCAATGGCTGCAGTGCCGGCAGCAGCCATTCAGGGTCAGAGGGTCAGGGCAGGCTCTGTGTGAGTCAAGGCCGAGAGTAGGGTCAGGGCAATGGCCAGGACTGCAAGCTGTGTAGGAGGCAGCACTGCAGCACTGAGTGGTTGTGGTGGTGATGATGGTTGTGATGACTGTCATGGTGGTGCTGACGATGCTGATGATGCTGCTGGTGCTGGTGCTGGTGGTTGTGATATTGGCGGTGACGGCAGGCGGTGTGGTGTGCAGGTGACGCCCGGGCCGCGCGTGACATGCGGCAGTTCCTGCTGGCCTTCATGGCCCGCTTCCCTCACCTAGCGGAGCGACAACTGTTCCTGTCGGGGGAGAGCTGTGAGATACAGGGGGCAGGGGCGGCAGGGGGCGGCAGGGGGCGGCAGGGGGCGGCAGGGGGCGGCAGGGGGTGGCAGGGGGCGGCAGGGGGCGGCAGGGGGCGGCAGGGGGCGGCAGGGGGTGGCAGGGGGCGGCAGGGGGCGGCAGGGGGCGGCAGGGGGCGGCAGGGGGTGGCAGGGGGCGGCAGGGGGTGGCAGGGGGTGGCAGGGGGTGGCAGGGGGAGTAGGGGGAGTAGGGGGCGGCAGGGGGCGGCAGGGGGCGGCAGGGGGCGGCAGGGGGCGGCAGGGGGCGGCAGGGGGTGGCAGGGGGCGGCAGGGGGTGGCAGGGGGCGGCAGGGGGTGGCAGGGGGTGGCAGGGGGCGGCAGGGGGTGGCAGGGGGCGGCAGGGGGTGGCAGGGGGCGGCAGGGGGCGGCAGGGGGCGGCAGGGGGCGGCAGGGGGCGGCAGGGGGCGGCAGGGGGCGGCAGGGGGCGGCAGGGGGCGGCAGGGGGCGGCAGGGGGTGGCAGGGGGTGGCAGGGGGTGGCAGGGGGTGGAAGGGGGTGGCAGGGGGAGTAGGGGGAGTAGGGGGCGGCAGGGGGCGGCAGGGGGTGGCAGGGGGTGGCAGGGGGTGGCAGGGGGTGGCAGGGGGTGGCAGGGGGCGGCAGGGGGTGGCAGGGGGCGGCAGGGGGTGGCAGGGGGCGGCAGGGGGTGGCAGGGGGCGGCAGGGGGCGGCAGGGGGCGGCAGGGGGTGGCAGGGGGTGGCAGGGGGTGGCAGGGGGTGGCAGGGGGTGGCAGGGGGAGTAGGGGGAGTAGGGGGCGGCAGGGGGCGGCAGGGGGCGGCAGGGGGCGGCAGGGGGCGGCAGGGGGCGGCAGGGGGCGGCAGGGGGTGGCAGGGGGCGGCAGGGGGCGGCAGGGGGCGGCAGGGGGTGGCAGGGGGCGGCAGGGGGCGGCAGGGGGCGGCAGGGGGCGGCAGGGGGCGGCAGGGGGCGGCAGGGGGCGGCAGGGGGCGGCAGGGGGCGGCAGGGGGTGGCAGGGGGCGGCAGGGGGTGGCAGGGGGCGGCAGGGGGCGGCAGGGGGCGGCAGGGGGCGGCAGGGGGCGGCAGGGGGCGGCAGGGGGCGGCAGGGGGTGGCAGGGGGTGGCAGGGGGTGGCAGGGGGTGGCAGGGGGTGGCAGGGGGAGTAGGGGGAGTAGGGGGAGTAGGGGGCGGCAGGGGGCGGCAGGGGGCGGCAGGGGGTGGCAGGGGGTGGCAGGGGGGGCAGGGGGCGGCAGGGGGTGGCAGGGGGCGGCAGGGGGTGGCAGGGGGCGGCAGGGGGTGGCAGGGGGCGGCAGGGGGCGGCAGGGGGCGGCAGGGGGCGGCAGGGGGCGGCAGGGGGCGGCAGGGGGCGGCAGGGGGCGGCAGGGGGCGGCAGGGGGCGGCAGGGGGTGGCAGGGGGTGGCAGGGGGTGGCAGGGGGTGGCAGGGGGTGGCAGGGGGAGTAGGGGGAGTAGGGGGCGGCAGGGGGCGGCAGGGGGTGGCAGGGGGTGGCAGGGGGTGGCAGGGGGTGGCAGGGGGTGGCAGGGGGCGGCAGGGGGCGGCAGGGGGCGGCAGGGGGCGGCAGGGGGTGGCAGGGGGCGGCAGGGGGCGGCAGGGGGCGGCAGGGGGCGGCAGGGGGCGGCAGGGGGCGGCAGGGGGTGGCAGGGGGCGGCAGGGGGCGGCAGGGGGCGGCAGGGGGTGGCAGGGGGCGGCAGGGGGCGGCAGGGGGCGGCAGGGGGCGGCAGGGGGCGGCAGGGGCGGCAGGGGGCGGCAGGGGGCGGCAGGGGGCGGCAGGGGGCGGCAGGGGGTGGCAGGGGGCGGCAGGGGGTGGCAGGGGGCGGCAGGGGGCGGCAGGGGGCGGCAGGGGGCGGCAGGGGGCGGCAGGGGGCGGCAGGGGGCGGCAGGGGGCGGCAGGGGGCGGCAGGGGGCGGCAGGGGGTGGCAGGGGGTGGCAGGGGGCGGCAGGGGGTGGCAGGGGGTGGCAGGGGGTGGCAGGGGGCGGCAGGGGGCGGCAGGGGGTGGCAGGGGGTGGCAGGGGGTGGCAGGGGGTGGCAGGGGGTGGCAGGGGGAGTAGGGGGAGTAGGGGGCGGCAGGGGGCGGCAGGGGGTGGCAGGGGGTGGCAGGGGGTGGCAGGGGGTGGCAGGGGGTGGCAGGGGGTGGCAGGGGGAGTAGGGGGAGTAGGGGGCGGCAGGGGGCGGCAGGGGGTGGCAGGGGGTGGCAGGGGGTGGCAGGGGGTGGCAGGGGGTGGCAGGGGGTGGCAGGGGGCGGCAGGGGGCGGCAGGGGGCGGCAGGGGGCGGCAGGGGGCGGCAGGGGGCGGCAGGGGGCGGCAGGGGGCGGCAGGGGGTGGCAGGGGGTGGCAGGGGGCGGCAGGGGGTGGCAGGGGGTGGCAGGGGGTGGCAGGGGGCGGCAGGGGGCGGCAGGGGGTGGCAGGGGGTGGCAGGGGGTGGCAGGGGTGGCAGGGGGTGGCAGGGGGAGTAGGGGGAGTAGGGGGCGGCAGGGGGCGGCAGGGGGTGGCAGGGGGTGGCAGGGGGTGGCAGGGGGTGGCAGGGGGTGGCAGGGGGTGGCAGGGGGCGGCAGGGGGCGGCAGGGGGCGGCAGGGGGCGGCAGGGGGCGGCAGGGGGCGGCAGGGGGTGGCAGGGGGTGGCAGGGGGTGGCAGGGGGTGGCAGGGGGTGGCAGGGGGAGTAGGGGGAGTAGGGGGCGGCAGGGGGCGGCAGGGGGTGGCAGGGGGTGGCAGGGGGTGGCAGGGGGTGGCAGGGGGTGGCAGGGGGTGGCAGGGGGCGGCAGGGGGCGGCAGGGGGCGGCAGGGGGCGGCAGGGGGCGGCAGGGGGCGGCAGGGGGTGGCAGGGGGTGGCAGGGGGTGGCAGGGGGTGGCAGGGGGAGTAGGGGGAGTAGGGGGCGGCAGGGGGCGGCAGGGGGTGGCAGGGGGTGGCAGGGGGTGGCAGGGGGTGGCAGGGGGAGTAGGGGGAGTAGGGGGCGGCAGGGGGCGGCAGGGGGTGGCAGGGGGTGGCAGGGGGTGGCAGGGGGCGGCAGGGGGCGGCAGGGGGTGGCAGGGGGTGGCAGGGGGTGGCAGGGGGTGGCAGGGGGAGTAGGGGGAGTAGGGGGCGGCAGGGGGCGGCAGGGGGTGGCAGGGGGTGGCAGGGGGTGGCAGGGGGTGGCAGGGGGTGGCAGGGGGTGGCAGGGGGCGGCAGGGGGCGGCAGGGGGTGGCAGGGGGCGGCAGGGGGCGGCAGGGGGCGGCAGGGGGCGGCAGGGGGCGGCAGGGGGTGGCAGGGGGTGGCAGGGGGTGGCAGGGGGTGGCAGGGGGTGGCAGGGGGAGTAGGGGGAGTAGGGGGCGGCAGGGGGCGGCAGGGGGTGGCAGGGGGTGGCAGGGGGTGGCAGGGGGTGGCAGGGGGTGGCAGGGGGTGGCAGGGGGCGGCAGGGGGCGGCAGGGGGCGGCAGGGGGCGGCAGGGGGCGGCAGGGGGCGGCAGGGGGCGGCAGGGGGCGGCAGGGGGCGGCAGGGGGCGGCAGGGGGTGGCAGGGGGTGGCAGGGGGCGGCAGGGGGTGGCAGGGGGTGGCAGGGGGTGGCAGGGGGCGGCAGGGGGCGGCAGGGGGTGGCAGGAGGTGGCAGGGGTTGGCAGGGGGTGGCAGGGGGTGGCAGGGGGAGTAGGGGGAGTAGGGGGCGGCAGGGGGCGGCAGGGGGTGGCAGGGGGTGGCAGGGGGTGGCAGGGGGTGGCAGGGGGTGGCAGGGGGTGGCAGGGGGCGGCAGGGGGCGGCAGGGGGTGGCAGGGGGCGGCAGGGGGCGGCAGGGGGCGGCAGGGGGCGGCAGGGGGCGGCAGGGGGCGGCAGGGGGCGGCAGGGGGCGGCAGGGGGCGGCAGGGGGCGGCAGGGGGTGGCAGGGGGTGGCAGGGGGTGGCAGGGGGTGGCAGGGGGTGGCAGGGGGAGTAGGGGGAGTAGGGGGCGGCAGGGGGCGGCAGGGGGTGGCAGGGGGTGGCAGGGGGTGGCAGGGGGTGGCAGGGGGTGGCAGGGGGTGGCAGGGGGCGGCAGGGGGCGGCAGGGGGCGGCAGGGGGCGGCAGGGGGCGGCAGGGGGCGGCAGGGGGCGGCAGGGGGCGGCAGGGGGCGGCAGGGGGCGGCAGGGGGTGGCAGGGGGTGGCAGGGGGCGGCAGGGGGTGGCAGGGGGTGGCAGGGGGTGGCAGGGGGCGGCAGGGGGCGGCAGGGGGTGGCAGGGGGCGGCAGGGGGCGGCAGGGGGCGGCAGGGGGCGGCAGGGGGTGGCAGGGGGCGGCAGGGGGCGGCAGGGGGCGGCAGGGGGTGGCAGGGGGTGGCAGGGGGTGGCAGGGGGTGGCAGGGGGAGTAGGGGGAGTAGGGGGCGGCAGGGGGCGGCAGGGGGTGGCAGGGGGTGGCAGGGGGTGGCAGGGGGTGGCAGGGGGTGGCAGGGGGTGGCAGGGGGTGGCAGGGGGAGTAGGGGGAGTAGGGGGCGGCAGGGGGCGGCAGGGGGTGGCAGGGGGTGGCAGGGGGTGGCAGGGGGTGGCAGGGGGTGGCAGGGGGAGTAGGGGGAGTAGGGGGCGGCAGGGGGCGGCAGGGGGTGGCAGGGGGTGGCAGGGGGCGGCAGGGGGTGGCAGGGGGTGGCAGGGGGCGGCAGGGGGCGGCAGGGGGCGGCAGGGGGCGGCAGGGGGCGGCAGAGGGCGGCAGGGGGTGGCAGGGGGTGGCAGGGGGTGGCAGGGGGTGGCAGGGGGTGGCAGGGGGAGTAGGGGGAGTAGGGGGCGGCAGGGGGCGGCAGGGGGTGGCAGGGGGTGGCAGGGGGTGGCAGGGGGTGGCAGGGGGTGGCAGGGGGCGGCAGGGGGCGGCAGGGGGCGGCAGGGGGCGGCAGGGGGCGGCAGGGGGCGGCAGGGGGCGGCAGGGGGCGGCAGGGGGCGGCAGGGGGCGGCAGGGGGCGGCAGGGGGTGGCAGGGGGTGGCAGGGGGCGGCAGGGGGTGGCAGGGGGTGGCAGGGGGTGGCAGGGGGCGGCAGGGGGCGGCAGGGGGTGGCAGGGGGTGGCAGGGGGTGGCAGGGGGTGGCAGGGGGTGGCAGGGGGAGTAGGGGGAGTAGGGGGCGGCAGGGGGCGGCAGGGGGTGGCAGGGGGTGGCAGGGGGCGGCAGGGGGTGGCAGGGGGTGGCAGGGGGTGGCAGGGGGCGGCAGGGGGCGGCAGGGGGCGGCAGGGGGCGGCAGGGGGCGGCAGGGGGTGGCAGGGGGTGGCAGGGGGTGGCAGGGGGTGGCAGGGGGTGGCAGGGGGAGTAGGGGGAGTAGGGGGCGGCAGGGGGCGGCAGGGGGTGGCAGGGGGTGGCAGGGGGTGGCAGGGGGTGGCAGGGGGTGGCAGGGGGTGGCAGGGGGCGGCAGGGGGCGGCAGGGGGCGGCAGGGGGCGGCAGGGGGCGGCAGGGGGCGGCAGGGGGCGGCAGGGGGCGGCAGGGGGCGGCAGGGGGCGGCAGGGGGTGGCAGGGGGTGGCAGGGGGCGGCAGGGGGTGGCAGGGGGTGGCAGGGGGTGGCAGGGGGCGGCAGGGGGCGGCAGGGGGTGGCAGGGGGTGGCAGGGGGTGGCAGGGGGTGGCAGGGGGAGTAGGGGGAGTAGGGGGCGGCAGGGGGCGGCAGGGGGTGGCAGGGGGTGGCAGGGGGTGGCAGGGGGTGGCAGGGGGTGGCAGGGGGTGGCAGGGGGCGGCAGGGGGCGGCAGGGGGTGGCAGGGGGCGGCAGGGGGCGGCAGGGGGCGGCAGGGGGCGGCAGGGGGCGGCAGGGGGTGGCAGGGGGTGGCAGGGGGTGGCAGGGGGTGGCAGGGGGTGGCAGGGGGAGTAGGGGGAGTAGGGGGCGGCAGGGGGCGGCAGGGGGTGGCAGGGGGTGGCAGGGGGTGGCAGGGGGTGGCAGGGGGTGGCAGGGGGTGGCAGGGGGCGGCAGGGGGCGGCAGGGGGCGGCAGGGGGCGGCAGGGGGCGGCAGGGGGCGGCAGGGGGCGGCAGGGGGCGGCAGGGGGCGGCAGGGGGCGGCAGGGGGTGGCAGGGGGTGGCAGGGGGCGGCAGGGGGTGGCAGGGGGTGGCAGGGGGTGGCAGGGGGCGGCAGGGGGCGGCAGGGGGTGGCAGGGGGTGGCAGGGGTTGGCAGGGGTTGGCAGGGGGTGGCAGGGGGAGTAGGGGGAGTAGGGGGCGGCAGGGGGCGGCAGGGGGTGGCAGGGGGTGGCAGGGGGTGGCAGGGGGTGGCAGGGGGTGGCAGGGGGTGGCAGGGGGCGGCAGGGGGCGGCAGGGGGTGGCAGGGGGCGGCAGGGGGCGGCAGGGGGCGGCAGGGGGCGGCAGGGGGCGGCAGGGGGCGGCAGGGGGCGGCAGGGGGCGGCAGGGGGCGGCAGGGGGCGGCAGGGGGTGGCAGGGGGTGGCAGGGGGTGGCAGGGGGTGGCAGGGGGTGGCAGGGGGAGTAGGGGGAGTAGGGGGCGGCAGGGGGCGGCAGGGGGTGGAAGGGGGTGGCAGGGGGTGGCAGGGGGTGGCAGGGGGTGGCAGGGGGTGGCAGGGGGCGGCAGGGGGCGGCAGGGGGCGGCAGGGGGCGGCAGGGGGCGGCAGGGGGCGGCAGGGGGCGGCAGGGGGCGGCAGGGGGCGGCAGGGGGCGGCAGGGGGTGGCAGGGGGTGGCAGGGGGCGGCAGGGGGTGGCAGGGGGTGGCAGGGGGTGGCAGGGGGCGGCAGGGGGCGGCAGGGGGTGGCAGGGGGCGGCAGGGGGCGGCAGGGGGCGGCAGGGGGCGGCAGGGGGCGGCAGGGGGTGGCAGGGGGCGGCAGGGGGCGGCAGGGGGCGGCAGGGGGTGGCAGGGGGTGGCAGGGGGTGGCAGGGGGTGGCAGGGGGAGTAGGGGGAGTAGGGGGCGGCAGGGGGCGGCAGGGGGTGGCAGGGGGTGGCAGGGGGTGGCAGGGGGTGGCAGGGGGTGGCAGGGGGTGGCAGGGGGTGGCAGGGGGAGTAGGGGGAGTAGGGGGCGGCAGGGGGCGGCAGGGGGTGGCAGGGGGTGGCAGGGGGTGGCAGGGGGTGGCAGGGGGTGGCAGGGGGTGGCAGGGGGAGTAGGGGGAGTAGGGGGCGGCAGGGGGTGGCAGGGGGTGGCAGGGGGTGGCAGGGGGTGGCAGGGGGTGGCAGGGGGTGGCAGGGGGTGGCAGGGGGTGGCAGGGGGTGGCAGGGGGTGGCAGGGGGTGGCAGGGGGTGGCAGGGGGTGGCAGGGGGTGGCAGGGGGTGGCAGGGGGTGGCAGGGGGTGGCAGGGGGTGGCAGGGGGTGGCAGGGGGCGGCAGGGGGTGGCAGGGGGTGGCAGGGGGAGTAGGGGGAGTAGGGGGCGGCAGGGGGCGGCAGGGGGTGGCAGGGGGTGGCAGGGGGTGGCAGGGGGCGGCAGGGGGCGGCAGGGGGTGGCAGGGGGTGGCAGGGGGTGGCAGGGGGTGGCAGGGGGTGGCAGGGGGTGGCAGGGGGTGGCAGGGGCGGCAGGGGGCGGCAGGGGGCGGCAGGGGGTGGCAGGGGGAGTAGGGGGAGTAGGGGGCGGCAGGGGGCGGCAGGGGGTGGCAGGGGGTGGCAGGGGGTGGCAGGGGGTGGCAGGGGGTGGCAGGGGCGGCAGGGGGCGGCAGGGGGCGGCAGGGGGTGGCAGGGGGAGTAGGGGGAGTAGGGGGCGGCAGGGGGCGGCAGGGGGTGGCAGGGGGTGGCAGGGGGTGGCAGGGGGCGGCAGGGGGCGGCAGGGGGTGGCAGGGGGTGGCAGGGGGTGGCAGGGGGCAGCAGGGGGCGGCAGGGGGCGGCAGGGGGTGGCAGGGGGTGGCAGGGGGCGCAGTCGCACAACCTTATAAAAGTCAATCAGCTAGTCAGAAGCTCCATGCTCCCTCCCCCTCCATGCTCCCACCCCTGATGTCATGCTGGCCTGCATGCTGACCTGGCTGGCTGGCTGCTGGCTGCAGATGCCGGGCACTACATCCCTGGCCTGGCCTGGGAGATCATCAAGGTGGGAGCCACACCCCTGCCCCCCACCTGTTCCCCCTCCCCCCCCACTCTTCACACTCTGCATGTCGTGCTGCCCTGCATGCATCCTCACCTGGGTACCATGCAGTCACACCTCATCACTCTTGTTCGCACTCCATGCCCCTCATACACCTGGCATTCCCCACCCTTGGAGACACACCGGGTGCATCCAGGGCAAACGGGCCGCGACCAAGCCAAGGTTGGAGGAGGGCTGGCTGCCCCTGAAGGGCCTGGCTGTGGGCAACGCCTGGACGGACGCAGCCGTGGACAATCTTGGTGGGAGGACACGGGGGGTGGGGTGGAGGCAAGGGAGGGGGGCCAAGGGTGGGCTCGGGTAGGAGGTTGCTGGCAGCAGGAGGGTGAGGGTGGGGAGGGAGGGTGTACAGGGGTGGAGGAGGGGAGGGGGGGAGGAGGGGAGGGGGTGGAGGAGGGGAGGGGGGAGCATTATTGGGTGAAGCGGTTCATGGGCATTGGGGCGGGACATTGGAGTGATGGGAACCAAATTGATGGGGTGGGGCACACCCCTCGCCTCTTGGGAATGGGTATGGTGGTGAGCCTTGTCGCCCAAAGCTGTCCCTAACCCTACTCTACCTCTACCTCTACCCTCACCCCTACCCTTACCCTAGCCCTTGATCTCGCTGGCCTGTGTTCTGATTGGCTGCCCTCCCTCCGGGCCCGTCCCCCCCTTCCCCCCTGACCCCCTGACCCCCCCTGACCCTAGGGGCTGTTGACTTCTGGTGGAGCCATGCCCTGGTCAGCGACAGCTCCGCTGAGGGCATCCGCGTCAACTGCAACCTCAGCTACATCGGTGAGGGAGAGGGCTCGGCAAGGCAGACCCTGCCCTCCCCCTCTCCCCCTCTCCTCCTTCTGCCCCCTCTCCCCCTCTGCCCCCTCTCCCCCTCTGCCCCTCTGCCCCCTCTGCCCCCTCCTCCCCCTCTGCCCCTCTCCAACTGGATGGCTGCCCCCTCCCCAGGCCCCTTGGACCACCACCCCGCCAGCCCCAGCAACCCCGCCAGCAAGGAGCAGCTGTGTGACCTGTACAGCAACCGCGCCATGAAGGAGCTGGGCGACATCAACGTGAGATGCCAGCCTACCTCCAAGCAAGCTCATGCAAGCACTGCATGCAAGCTCATGCAAGCGATGCAAGCAAGCTCATGCAAGTGGTGCACAGCCCCTCCCCCCAGTCGGCACACAGCAAGCCCCTTGACACCCCCTGCCCCCACCAGCTGCACCCAGCACTCTCTCAAAACCTTGATAGCATAAGCCCCTTGACACCCCCTGCCCCCCTACCCAGCTCTACCCCCCTACCCAGCTCTACCCCCCTACCCAGCTTTCCCCGCCTGACCTCCTGCAGATCTATCACATCTACGCTGACATGTGCTCCGCACCTCGGGCTGCACGCCCTGCTGTGGCCCTCGCTGCGGCCATGGCCGGTGGCCAGGGCGCAGGTGAGGCAGGGGAGGAGCTCTTGGCCAGGGGCAGGGCCAGGGGGCAAGCAGCAGGGGCAGGGCCCAGGGCAGGGGCAGGGCCAGGTGCAGTCAGGGTTAGGGCCACGTCCACCACCCTGCCCCTCCACACCCTGGCGCACTACAGACTTGCACACTGCACCCCTGTCTCCAACACTGGCTCCTTTCACCAACACCGGCATCAACACTGACACTGATGCACCTAAGCCCCTGAAAGGCTCCTCCTACTGATGCCGACGTTGACACTGACACAGCTCCTCCGCCTGACACTGCCAAACTTTGTGTGTACCCATCCTATCCCTTTGAGCGCCTCCCCTCACCCACACTGCGCCTCCACCTGAAACTTGCCACTTGCCTTGGCACCTGCCTCTTGCCCAAGCGCTGAGCCTGCCCCTCGCCACCTGCCACCGCCACTTGCCCCTGGCACTGCCACTACCATTGCCACTGCCACTTGCCCCCTGACCCTTTCTGGCACTGCCACCACCATTGCCACTGCCACTTGCCCCCTGGCCCTAACACTGCCACAACTGTGCGATGCAGCCCCCATGGCCGGCTCCCTTGGGGCAAGAGCTGCCGCCCTGCAAGCCAGCAGACACCTTGCTCTGCACCGCCCCACACGCCCCAACACCGCCTCTCAAGTGTCAGGTGGGAAGGGGCAGTCGGGTGGCAGTTGGGTGGTTGGCAGTAGGGTAGTTGGCAGTAGTCAGAGCTGGGTGATGGCCGTTGCTGCCTGGAAGTCTGCTGTGGACTTGCTGTTGCTTGGGCTCTGGGTGTTAGGCTGCAGGGCAGGTGTTCTTCACTTTGTGCGGGCTGATGTGTCAGGCTCGTCAGGTTGCAGGCCAGGCGTGGCCATCTTCAGTGTTAGATGCACTCACTGTTAGATGTCATGTGCATGCTTGATTGAGTTGTTAGTATTGCCCCTACCTGTGCACTGGTTTTTGTGCGTGCGCATATCACAAAACCCATACACCTTCACCCCTCCGCACTGGACCCCCACTGAACCTCATCCTCTGAACACTCAAACTTGCGTGCCCTAGCAGCCAACCATGCCGCAGCCTTGGCCAAGGCAAGCACCTAGTAGCTGACTTGGTGCGGCCAGCCTCCCGAGCTACTGCCCCAGCTTGGCCAGCCACCCCGGCAGCTGACTTCGTGAGGCCAGCCACCCCGGCTGATTACTTGCCAACTTACCCCACCTCGCTGCCGGCACTGTTATCGTCGCTGCTGTTGGTGTCGCCGCTGCTATTGCTGGCGCTGCTGCTGTCGGCGCTGCTGCTAGTGCTGCACACCAACTGTGTGGGAGTTGGCGTGTCTTGGCGACGCGGCAGGGTCGCGGGCTAGCAGCAGCCCGATGCTAGACAGCTTGCGAGGTCTGCCCGGCCCACACTTCTCGACAGTTGCATCTTCATGGGCGAGAGCGCTTTGATGGAGCATTTCATCGTGTTGGTCAACCTGGCTTAGCAAACTTTCAGCTGCGTCGTCGGCACTGACGCTACGGACAACGAAGCGGTCCATCGCAACACCATCTACGCAGGTCAAAAATCGTTTGACCACTTCGCAGTTCAGTCAAAAGTCACATTGTTTACTCGTTCGCGGTTCCCCGAGGTCAACAAAACGATTCGCAAACGCGAATCGAAAGGGAGAGTACGGTATACTATTTTACTATTGTAATGTTATTGTTGTTGGCCTCTGGCATCTAGAATTTCATAGGCAAGGCAGCTCATCCCCGTGTGTATTAGTCTTTGGGGCTGACCACTGCTGACTGACAGATGTTTACCACCCCTCATCGCTGTATGTGAGATAGCGGTTGTGTGTGAGATAGCACCTGTGCTCAAAACTCATTGCTACTTTGTGTAACCTTTCTTTGAGTCTCAGGCGAGGCGGTCTAGGGTTAGGGTGCGGCCCCTCATTGCACTTTTTATCACCATGTGTATGTGTATGTGCTGGCCAGGCAGGGTGAGGGTCAGCTTGCTATTCTCGTGCTGGCTGGGTATGAAGGGAAAGATGGTGAGAGGGCTAGGGGCATTTTTCATTATGAGCGGTTGGCCATGTCCACCCAGTTAGCACACTGAGGTTACACAATGATACACTTGTTGCTTGGTCGGAGTCACACTTCTTGTTGCTTGCCCTTACAGAGGAGGACCTGACCCCCTCCTACGACCCCTGCGTGGATGACGAAGTTGAGCTATACCTGAACAGGCCAGAGGTGCAGAGGTGGGGGCCAAGCCCATGCAGGCATCAGTGGGTAAGGAGGACAGTGGTGGGGAGGGGCAGGCAAGAGTGAGAGGGGGGCAGAGGGCAGGGGTGAAGGTGAGGTTTCGAGGTCACGCTGCTCCCAAGCAGTTTGATCAAGGGCCCTTGGCCAGCAATCCAGGCCGGGTGGAAGGGAGCATTGCGGGTGGTGTGTATCCTCTGCTCTGCCACTGCTGCTGCTGCCACTGCTGCTGCTGCCACTGCTGCTGCCACTGCTGCTGCTGCCACTGCTGCTGCTGCCACTGCTGCTGCCACTGCTGCTGCTGCCACTGCTGCTGCCACTGCTGCTGCCACTGCTGCTGCCACTGCTGCTGCCACTGCTGCTGCCACTGCTGCTGCCACTGCTGCTGCCACTGCTGCTGCCACTGCTGCTGCTGCCACTGCTGCTGCCACTGCTGCTGCCACTGCTGCTGCCACTGCTGCTGCCACTGCTGCTGCCACTGCTGCTGCCACTGCTGCTGCCACTGCTGCTGCCACTGCTGCTGCCACTGCTGCTGCCACTGCTGCTGCTGCCACTGCTGCTGCAGGGCGCTACACGTCAACCAGACACACAAGCTGCCGGGCAAGTGGCAAGACTGCACACGCAAGGTCAGGCTGCACTCGCGCTCATCCTGCCCTCTCCTGCTCTCACTTTGCCTTTGACCTGCTCTCACCCTCCCATCACTTGCCCTCATACTGTCGTCATGCTGACTCTGACGTTGGCTCTTATAACCACCACTTTCCCTGATTTGCTGTGACCTGGTGTGATGCGCCAGATCTCCTATTCCAAGGATGACCTCATGTCGTCCATGCTGCCTGTCTGGCGCCAACTGCTGGATGTCGGTGAGACCATGCAGCAGGGCAGGGAATGGAGGGGAGGAGGGGGCAGGGGGCAGGGGAGGGCAGGTGCAGCAGAGGAGACAAGGGCAGCAGGGGGTGAGAGGAGAAGGGGCTGCTGCTCAGGCACTCCCAGCGTGAGGTGAAGGGGGTTGAGGAAGGCCTATCAGCTGCCAGCTGGTGCAACTCCTGCTGTGGCCCTGCATGAAGGTGCCTGATGGAGTGAGAGGCGGTCTGCATATCATTATAGCTGCTGCTGCTTTGCTTGATCCAGCAGCTGTTGTGTTGCAATTGGGCTGTCACCCTCCTGCTGCTGGGTCTCAGGGTCAGAGCTGGGTCTGCGCTTCCTGGTGTATAGCGGGGATGTGGACGGCATCGTACCCGTGGTGAGTGGTGACCCCGACCCCGACCCCGACCCTGACCCTGACCCTGACCCTGACCCTGACCCTGACCCTGACCCTGACCCTGACCCTGACCCTGACCCTGACCCTGACCCTGACCCTGACCCTGACCCTGACCCTGACCCTGACCCTGACCCTGACCCTGACCCTGACCCTGACCCTGACCCTGACCCTGACCCTGACCCTGGCCCTGGCCCTGGCCCTGGCCCTGACCCTGACCCTGACCCTGACCCTGACCCTGGCCCTGGCCCTGACCCTGACCCTGACCCTGACCCTGGCCCTGGCCCTGACCCTGACCCTGACCCTGACCCTGACTGTAGGTGGGCACACGGCGCTGGGTGCGCTACTTGGGCATGAAGGAGGTGGCAGGCTGGCGGCCGTACTTGGCTCCGTCCTTCAATGGTCTCAACGGACCCCAGGTAGGCCTCCACCCCATTCCTGTACCCCCACCTCATCCTACATCCACCATCTCCAACTCCACTGCCACTGGCGACACACAGTTGCTGCCTGTGAACACTGGTGCGTGTACACTGGTGCGTGTCAAGCGTGTCAGGCCATAGGGTTGCACTGCTGGCCGTTGTGGACTTGCTGGTGGGGGCTGGTGTGTCAGGCGTGTCCTCCCAAGTGTTAAGATTCACAGTTTCGTGGTCATGCGCGTACAACAAAGCCCATGCACCCTTCACCTCCGCACCCCAGATGTACAGTCTGCGGCTGTGGCTAAGTGTGGCTGTTGCACTGTTGTGCATTCTTGGGCTGTGGAGTGAGCGAGACATGGCACATCCTTGCCACCTGGGGAACCCTAATGATGGGCTATGTTGGCTGGCATCAGGCGCATGCTGAAAACATCACAGGTCACACATGTCAGGCCCGGCATTACAGCAGCGGTGATGGTATGGTCCACTGCCACCTACCTGGTTTGTTGGTTGCACTGTCTGACAGCGTTTGCATGCATCACGTGCTCTACCAGGTCGCGGGCTACACAGTGGGGTATGCGCTGCCTCGCGCCCCAGCCGTCAGTCATGCCACTCAACCCGTTCGGGCGACTGCACTGTTGCGCCGCGGTCTCCGCGCTTTTCGGGCCTCAACCGCCGCTACTGCGCTCCCCGATACCGCGAGCGTTAGCTACAGTGTCGCCCTAGCTGACGAGTATCGGTATGCAGACGGCGGGGACGCGGGCAAAGGACCGGGCGAGGAGGATGCTGGTTTCACGTTCGCGACAGTTCGGGGTGCGGGGCATATGGTGAGTGCTGCGTTGCCTAGCTCCAAATGCTCTCAGCACCTGCATCGCGGTGCCTGCAACACCGTCGTTGTTGCAATTGGCGGTGGTGATGCCGCTGCTACTGCGTTCTAGCTGCCAAGCCGTTCCAAATGTTCCAGGTAGAGCCGCTACCTTGCCTTTGTTTACGCCCCAGGGTCATCTGTCCGTGCATATGGTGTGTAGGTGCCGTATGTGCAGCCGGTGCGCGCCTTGCACCTAATCACCAGCTTCCTCACGGGCGCAAAACTCTGAAGGAGTGCGTGGCGCACGATGCAAACGCTGTGTACGCCAGGGGCAGTGTCGGCGGGGGTCTGCTGCGCATCGTGTCAATCCGTACCAGCTGTACATGTACTTTTAATGAGGTTTGCAACTGCATGGGTTTTGTAGCATGTCTGGTTTATGTATCTTTAGACGATGGGGTTATTTGCGAAGTTTTGAGTACCGTGTTCTCTCTTCCGATTCGCGTCCGCGAATTGTTTTTTTGCCTCGCGAAATCGCGGACGAGTAAACGCCGTGATTTGTTACGAAACCGCGAAGTGGTCAAACAATTATTTGACCTGCGTAGATGGTGCTGCGATGGACCGCTTTGTGGTCCGTGGCATCGGTGTCGACGACGCAGCCGAAGATCTGCTACGCAAGGCTGACCAACACGATGAAATGCACTATCAAAGGGCTCTCGATCGTGATGCTCCATCAAAGGGCTCTTGATCAACGGATTAAAGCCTAACAGTCAGGATGTCCCAACATGGGGTTGGTAATCTTCATGCAAATTCTCTGTCTGAAGCCTGTCTGAAGCCTGTCCTGGTAATCTTCATGCAAATACTGTCTGAAGCCTAACAGCCATCTTGTCCCTCACTAGGGCCACCATTTGAGCCGGATCAGAAGTACCTACTAGCAGCCACTATCAGCCTCTAGCAGCCACTAACTAGATCCGACTCAAACAGTGTGGCTGTGTGGAGTGTTTAGCCTACCACCTACACTATTGCCTGACCCGTTAGGGCAACGTATAGAGTTGGCATGACAAGACATGCACTAATTGTAAGCTGTTGACAGCTCAACAAAGGGGGCACACATCACTGTGCCACAGCAGGCTGCTGCTGCTGCTCCTGGGCCTTGGGGGGCTTGTCTCGCAGACGCTTGTAGCCCAGGCCAGGGTACTCCTTGCCCTTGGCTGGCAGAGCTCCCTGCTCTGGCCAGAAGCACAGCTCCAGCGGCCGCCACCTGCTCTCCCCAATGCGCTGCATGTTCAATGCTGCATTGCAATCCCTGTCCAGCCACCTGCCAGGCTGTGGTGCTGGCTTTGCCTTGGCAGCCTTGCCCTTGCCCTTGCCCTTGGTGGGCTCAGCTGCCGCCTTGCTGCGCTTGGCTGGAGGGGGAGTGCTGGGCCCTGGCTCTGAGGCTGCTGGCTGTGTGGCTGCCTGGCTGCTGCGTGGGGCCTGTGGGGGCTGGCGGGGGGGCACTACAGGGCACCACATCAGGCCCCGCACTGGCTGGCCACGCTCCTGGCTCCAGGCTGGGCGCACCAGGCGGTCTTCCACCTGCCCTGCTGGGGGCTTCCAGCCTGCAGGCCTTGTGGCACTGAGTTTGTTCAGCTGCCTCTCACAGGGCTGCTGGCCATTCACTGCAGAGCTGACCCGGCTGGTGCGGTGCTCATCCACAAGCACCACCCTTCCCTGCCGCTGGCCTGCGCCCCTGGGCCTGCACACCACCTTGCGGCAGGCACGCAACACCGCATCAGCACCCCACCCTCCCGCTGTGCCAATGGTAGCTGCTCCAAAGAATACAACCAGCTGCTTGGCACGTTCATGGCGCTCCATGGACAACTGCGCCATCTCTCTCACCAACTGCAGCCATGCACACAAGGCACACACAGGGTGGCTGACATGGTGGCACCAGGTTGGGCATGGCACAGTCAATTACCTTTTCATATCAAGGCCAACCCACCACCTCTCAGTCCCTTACCCTCCCTCCCTCCCGCCTACCCACCCACCCACCCTCACCTTGTTGAAGAACTGCTCCAGCGCCCGGTCCTGGGCTCCGTACAGCCTCAGCCGCTGCCGTGCCCACTTGGGGTCCAGGTGCACCTCCCACACCGCATCCCAGGTGGCCAGGGTGACGGTGATGTGCTTCAGGTTGGCCTCCAGGGAGGTGCCGGCTGAGCTGGCTGCTGCCAGGTGCTGGAGGTGGGGCTTGATCGGTGCTAGCCACCGCTCAGTGTCACGGCGGGCATTGTTCAGGCCGCTGGCATGCTTCACCTCGCCCTTGGTCAGCTTCCACCGGCGCAGCTGGTCTGCCATGAGCTGGCCTGTTGCTGGATCCCACACCCCAGAGGCTGCGCTGACTGCTTGGGTGACGCCGGGGTCGATACCCACCCCAATCTGTGTGTCTGGGTCAAACACAAACTCACGCATCTCAGCTATGCCCCTGCCTATGTGGGGAAGCCCCACTGCATGGGCCGCTGCTGCCGCTGCACTTGGGCGGCTGCTGGTGCTGCTGCTGCTGGCAGCTGGAGCTGGAGGGGCTGGAGGAGGGGGAAGGGGGCGCGTGTAGTGCACGCACACGCTGACACCGTCAGTGTCCACCAACCTCTCAAAAGCAAACCCCTGGTTGCCAAGCTTGTTGGTGTCGAACCACCTGGCCCAGTGATGGCTCCGTGCTGGCTCTGAGGTGAATGCTTCCCGGGTTTCCTTGGTCAGGCCCAGCTGCCTGCACACCCCATGCAGCACCTTGCTGTCCACCTTGATGAAATGCACCCCCACCCTGGACATGGGGGTGAGGGTGAAGGGGGGTGGGCAGGTCAGGGTCCGGGGACCAACCCCACGCCTCTTGCCGCGCTTTGGCTGCCCTGGCACGGGGGGGGGGTGGGGCTGCTGCCACCGCTCTAGCCACCGGCACACATGCACTGCATGGCGCATGCGGCAGGGCAGGGGCAGGGTGTCCTGCAAGGAGCCTTCCTTCTTCATTCCCAGCTGGGAGTGGGTTTCAGCCCGCAGCCGGAGGTGCTCCCTCAGCTTGCGCCTCGTCTTCTTGCAGCCGCGCAGCACTGCGCCCTCGGGGACCTTGATGACCTGCAGCCAATCAAAGTTGCCATTTTGACAGGCCAAGACACAAGGCGGGGTCAACACACACAGTGCGGGGACACATGAGGCGGGGACACACGGACCTGACGCCTGCTCGTTGCCCAGCCATCCCGTCGCTCCTGGCGTTGCTTGCCTTGGGCGGAACGAGACGCTGCAGTGGAACCAACAGGAGCGACGGGTTATCACACAGCGCGTAGCCCACAGTAGCCCACAGTCGGCTAGGGTCACGCACCTTTCTGTTTTTTTCCCGGGTCCTTCTTGTGCTTCTTCTTAGCCATCACGCGATGCGCAGTGCGACGGGCGGTGGCCTTTTCAAGCAACTGAAGCCTAACAGCCTGGTATGGGTTGTTGCAGCCCACCAGCACATGAACGGCATGAGTGACCTCGTCCTTGGCGGCTGCAAGAATGCCAGCACTCTGCGTGCTTTTGATGACAGCTACCAGCGAGTCGCTATGACCCAGCAATGACACAAGCAGCGAGCATTGACCTGCCATGACCCCAACAGCGACGATAGCGGTGCCAGCAGCGAGGGGTGGGTAGTTGGCAGGTTTTCAGCCGGGTGGCTGCTTCACAAAGTCAGATTTTGGAGGGGGGGTCAGGTTGGGGCAGTTGCCGGGGTGGCTGGCTAAGCTGGGGCAATAGCTCGGGAGGCTAAACGCACCAAGTCAGCTACTGAGGTGCTTGCGTTGGCCAAGGCTGCGGCATGGGGTGACTGCATATGATGATGATGTGGCTTACACCGCTTAAGCCGTCAGCCGTTAGGCTGCTAGGCCGATATGTATGGCAAGTTTGAGTGTTCCGAGGAGGATGAAGATTTATTTCAGCACTGCGAGCAGTCACAAGAGCAGCATGACTTCCTGTGGGAGGTTCTGTGCCCTATCTAGTGCAGAGTCCAGACGGTGACTTGTTGCATCGTGACAGTGTCCTTGCACAGTGGCTTTGACATGGTGACCGGGTGGCTTGACTTCAGGCGTTCCCAACATGGGGTTGGCAATCTTCATGCAACTGCGGCCCACCTACTCAATCTTTTGATGTAACGTTTGTTGCGTCTGCTGCGATGTGATATTGCGCGTTTAATGTAAGACTGGAATTGCCATCGGAGTCTTTCGATGCGGGCAGCCACATGTGACCCCGAATGTGTCCCAATCGCAGACCGTGGTTAGCTACACCGGTAAGCTACGTCCTTGGCTATCCGTTAGCGATGCACGACATGTCGGTGGCGCACACCACTGAAGTCCGGCAAACATGGCTGCGCGAGGTTCCTGATGGTGCAGGCCGCTTGGCGAGGATGTGAAGAAACTCGAAACTGTGTGTGGCAGCGCTGTATCGCTGTAATGGTGGGCGGCACAGTAAGGACTAGTCACCCCCTCCAGCTATGATCCGCTTTATGTTTTGCACCATTGAACAAACAGCCTGACCTCACACAGATTTTTTATAGCATACTCACTAACGCGTCCGTGGTACTATGCAACTCAATCATTGGGTTTGTATGTGACAAGTTATACCGCTTACAAGGTACACATGCTGATGGCTACAGCTATGGGAGCAGCTCAGCCCAGCACCCTCACCAACTGACATCTTCATTCCAACTCAAGAGAGCCCTGTGGGGAGGCCAGCAGCCCGGACTGCACCCTACAATGCTCACCACTGCTTGAGCACCGTCAGGTTGCATCTAGAGACAGGTGTCAGCCGCCGTGCCCTCTCCAAGTGCCGACAGTTCTTCGTCTCTGAGCAGTGCGTCCTCCCCAACCCTCACCGGCCAGGCAAGACATCCACAGTTGGGCGTGAATTCCACATCGTGTCCACCTACATGCGGCGCAAGACCCTTGGTAAGATGCAAAGGGGAAGGCAGGGTGGCATGGGTGGGAAGGGGCTGGGAGAGAGTGGAAGGGGGTGGAAGGGAGTGGTAGGGGGTGGGAGGGGGGGCTGAGGGGAGGGTTGAGGGGGGGCTGAGGCTGGGAATAACCACATGTCTTTGCTCTGCTGCCTGCTTTCAGACCAACTATTGCGCGCAAAGGCAATACACCTGCAATTTGATGGGTGCACATGCGATCGCCATGGCAAGGTGCTCGTATTGCGAGTGACAGCAGCAGTCACCCCGCAGCACCTGCCAGAAGGCTGGGAGCAGAGACCCGGTGGTGGGGCTGGGGCAAGGGCTGGGGCTGGGGCTGGGGCAAGGGATGGGGCTGGGGCTGGGGCAGCAGCTGGGGCTGGGGCTGGGGCTGGGGCTGGGGCTGGGGCAAGCTGGAGGGTACCCTGAGCCACGTGTGCACCCACATCCGTGGGAAGCTTGCTGCAGCTGCGCCCCCTCAGCAGCAGCTGACACCTGCAGGCACCACCCCTGAGCTGGCTGAGCCTGCTGGTGCACCCCCTCAGCAGCAGCAACAGCTGGCAGCGGCAAGCACGTCCCGTGAGCGTGGGGCACCTGCAGCTAACAAGTCGAGGGCAGCAAAGCAAGGTGAGACAACACCACGTACTGCACCTAGCACCTTGTTTAAGCGTAGTAGAGCAGCCGGTAATGCACTAGCGCCAGCAGCAGCTCCAAAAGCTCATAGTGGTATCCAGTCGTCACAACTGCCGTCGTCGCGTCCACATGCCAAAAGCAAAACATGTTCCGACTGCTGCTGCGTGTTGCAGGTGCCACTCACAACAGCGTGGCGAAGCGTGCTAGTGCGGCGCGCCCCGCATGTGGCGAAATCGCATGAATTCAAATGCTTATCTTTGGACAGGCACTGAGCACCGCTGAGAGCGAGACAGTTTTTGCTGCGTCTGCCATTTCGTAGATATGACTCTCCTCTGTTCAAAGCACTGTTTACATATATTTTTGACTGAGTGGCTGCGGAGATACGGGCTTCGTATCACAGGGGGGTGGTTTTCAGGTAGTTGGGAACGCCTGACTTGACTTGATGACCGGAGCAAGAAGTGTGTGAATCACGGAGGTTTGACATGTTATGCAAGGGATGGCTGTCTGAAATATCTATAAGCACACTCACACCCACTCCGCAGCTGCTGGCTTCGGTCTCGAGCTGTTACGCTCCAGCGCCTCGGCCTCGCCTTTTACAACCACCTAAAACGACCCGCGACTTAGAGCGCGACTGGTTAAACTAACTTCCTGATGTTTTGGGCCTTTAACGTGCTTTAACAAATCTTTAACCATCTTTAACCAGTCCAGCCTAACACTCAGGTGTCCCCAACATTCAAAAAATGGCTGAGAATGATAGGAAACCGACCCCTGGTAATCAAAACGACGCCGCGTCTCAGCCACGTGGTTTCTATTTAGGTTTCGCACATCCCTGGATAGAGGACTCTGTCAGCTATGCGGTGCAGCTTGTAACATTAAATACTGTGCACTGTGCTGAGTGCTATGGCGGCTCGAATCTTGACATTCAAATTCATGCCAGTTTTGCTCATGCGGGCCTCGCCGCGACCGACCGCCGCGACCGACGTGGCCCAGTAGCCTCTGCAAACAGTCAGCGACAGTCGCCGCAGTCAAAACAATGCACATGGCACGCAAAACCGATGTAACGACGCCCCTCCACCCATGCTCGGAAGTATACAACGCTGGTGCATTGCTTGACCGCTTCGTGAGTAGTACCTACTACCTGGCCACTCTGTAAGGCCACACAAGGTGTGTAGGCCATTGCTACGTTACCTTGCTCGACTTGTTGGGTCCGATCCCTCCCGCCCGCCCTCCGCTTGCGTGTCGAGCTGGTGTCCAGCTCCGCCCTGACCCCCTGCTGCTCAGCTGGAGGGGTGGGCAGCCCAGGGGCAGCACCAGCACCAGCTGCCTGCTGCTGCCAGGGGGGTGCAGCAGGAGGGGGGGGCAGGTCAGGGGCGGCACCAGCACCAGCCGCCAGCTCCTGCCAGGGGGGTGCAGCAGGAGGGGGTAGCAGGTCAGGGGCGGCACCAGCACCAGCTGCCTGCTGCTGCCAGGGGGGTGCAGCAGGAGTGGGGGGCAGGTCAGGTGCGGCACCAGCACCAGCTGCCTGCTGCTGCCAGGGGTGTGCAGCAGGAGGGGGGGGCAGGTCAGGGGCGGCACCAACACCGGCACTTGCTGCTACCCCCAGCTCATCGCCATGCAGGGCGGCTACTGTGTTGCAGATATGGGCCATGACAAGACCCTTCAGCTTGGGCTTCAGCCACCCCTTCATAAGCTCCTGCTGGTGGAAGCGTATCACAAGGAGCAAATCTTCAGCAGCAGGTCGGTGTCCTTGAAGTAGCCACTGAGCGTGACCGCCCAGGGTGGGGACCGCTCCCTGTGGCTCTCCACCACACGTGCCACAGCCTCCCCGGCAAGCCGCCATACACGCATCACCGATGCAGCAGCTGTGGTGTAGCTAGCCCACCGCGTATCACAAGGAGTCTCAGGCTTGGCACCTGACCTAGCCAAGGATAGCTCACCCCAATGTTGAGCTAGGAGGCTGCAAACCATAGGGGAGGCACTAGCGCAGCTGTGCTTCTAGGCTGGGGCTGGGAGGGGCTGGGAGGGGGTGAGAAGGGGTGGGGCTGGGGGTGGGAGGGGGTGGAAGGGAGGGGGTGGAAGGGAGGGGGTAGGTGGAAGGGAGGGGGTAGGTGGAAGGGAGGGGGTAGGTGGAAGGGAGGGGGTAGGTGGAAGGGAGGGGGTGGAAGGGAGGGGGTGGAAGGGCGGGGCTGGGGCTGGGGCTGGGGCTGGGAGGGGGTGGGAGGGGCGGGGCTGGGGCTGGGAGGGGGTGGAAGGGCGGGGCTGGGGCTGGGAGGGGCTGGGAGGGGGTGAGAGGGGTGGGGCTGGGGGTGGGAGGGGCTGTGAGGGCGGGACTGGGGCTGGGAGGGGGTGGGAGGGGGTAGTAGGGGTGGGGCTAGGGGTGGGAGGGGGTGGGAGGGCGGGGCTGGGGCTGGGAGGGGGTGGGAGGGGCTGGGAGGGGGTGGGGCGGGCTGCAAGGGTTCCGGGTGGGCTAGTCAGCACTGCAAGGCAAAGTTAGGTCACGCCAACTTATGTTTCCACAAGCCTGGTTGATGGAATGCTTTGCTTTCTTCTCCAACAGCTGCTTCGTTGGGTTAGGAACAAAGTTGACACGGTAAATTCTGGAAGGTCACAGTGGTCGGTTCACAATACGCCGGTTTGTGCAAGGGGGGCCCTTTTTCTGTATAGCCGGCTAGAGAGAAGCGAACATTTTCGCACCTCGCTGCAATGTCGCGTGTCAACTTGCCCAACGACGGTCCTCCGACAACGCCTGCACCAATGAAAGGTTCGCGGAGTGAGCCTGGCGGGCTAAACATTGATTGTACTTCCTGCTCGATAGCAGGCGCAGTTCTACCACTGATGCCGCTACATATCATTAATGCAATTGATACCAGCGCGACGCTAGCGGGCTGCTCGGGCTGATGTGCCTTCCGGTGCGCATGTTGAGACATACACCGACAAGAGCCGCAGTAGGGGTCGGAGTCTGGCGCCCCCAACATAGCACTCAGCACAGTGCACAGTATTTAATGTTACAAGCTGCACCGCATAGCTGACAGAGTCCTCTATCCAGGGATGTGCGAAACCTAAATAGAAACCACGTGGCTGAGACGCGGCGTCGTTTTGATTACCAGGGGTCGGTTTCCTATCATTTCCAGCCATTTTTTGAATGTTGGGGACACCTGAGTCGGAGTGTAGCCAATAGCCATCGCGGTTGCTTCGCCTTCCATCACGGCTACGGAGTGCGACCTGGCGGTTGGGTTAAAGATTGGTTAAACTTTTCCCCTTGGTTAAATGATGGTTAAAGATGGTTAAAGATGGTTAAAGATGGTTAAAGATGGTTTAACATTCCGGGTCACGCTCTACCGCGACTCCATTATCTACTACTTAAAGGCCCAAAACATCAGGAAGTTAGTTTAACCAGTACATACTTTTCCCGGAATGTTAAGGGATTTCTATTCAATAGTCATAGTGTATAATTGCATCATGTCTTGGAGCAAACCTCCAATACACCCCATGGTGCAGTACTGCACCATATCGAGTGGTACAGTAAAACACCATAGCGTTATCTCACTAACCATGGATATTTAGCACTAGCATCGTAGGGCTATGTGCCAAATCTCAAGCCGAAAACCTCAAAAATGGCTTTGTTAGTTTGCCTGAGTGATGTACCAACGTAGCCAATTGTGAGTGGCAAAACTGCACGGCTTGTTGTGAGCGGCTGCTACTGGCTTGCTGGCAGCTGTTGGGAGCGGCTGTCACCAGCTTGGGGCTGCTTTCCCTTGTTTGCAATGGCATTGCATGGTGAGGTTTGGTCATGGCTCACGACCATACCCCTAGAGGGGGAGGGCGGCCTAGCAGCCTAACGGCTGACGGCTTAAGCAGGTAAGCCACATCATCACAACCATAACTACATGCCGTAACATAAAATGCCTATCATCGACTTCAACGCCAGGACACGGGTTAGGGTAAGGGGTTGTTGCTTTTGTTTTTCCCAGTTCATGCTGGCTAAGAGGCCATTATAACAGACAGAAAGTCATTGGCATAGGCAAGTCCGTCTTATACCAGATTCAGTACCAGCAGACATGTCGTACCGAAGCTATGGATGTACACAATGCGGTGCCCCTGGTGTTCATTGCTAGGCACTCGGCACGCTTGGCATACAGTCGAACATACACTTGGCATACAGTTCGTATCATGCATTCTGACCGCACATCTGCATTGCTACTCGGGAGGTTGTATGTCAAATGGGAGGAGGGACAAAAGGCATAGTAGGCGCATGCATACTAGCATAGCAACACATGCGCACCTTGCGCACCACACATGCGCAACTTGTGTGCTACACTTCCTACCATGGTGCGGTGACTCCACAAATGTCCAGCACGTGGGTACACATGCAGCCCCCACTTACTGTGTAGCAGCTAACATGGCTATTCCAACTCGTGGAACACTTGTGCAAGTTCTGCAAGCTCGCGCTCACACTGCTCCGGCGTCGGGTCTAGATATGCATGGCCAAAGTCTATGATGACCACCTGCAATACAATCAATGCATTCATCTGTAACAACCTTCTGACCAAGACCTCGACTTGCCATGAAGGCAAAAGAAGGCCTTGGCTGCAACACACCATTACACCCTCATTGTGAGCTGTTCGAGTGCTACTCACTTGGAGGTTGCTGCCGCAATGCTGCACCATGATGTTGTCCGCACGCACATCACCATGGGCCACACCACGTTGATGGATGGCTTGCAGCGCCTGCAGTCGTTTTATGCATAAAAGAAAAGAGAATGAGTAGTGCAAGCGCGGCATATGTGCTTTTAGTAGACTAGCCTTCATCAGCACATGTATTCGTATGCTGTCACACTAGCTGATGAATGAGCTGCTCATGCCTTCTGCCAACGTTGAGGAGGGGCCTCTTGATCTCTAGCACAACATCTCAAGCACAACGGAGACCCACCCTGCCCTGGCCAACAACATGCACAAACCTGCTGTGCACCTTGCGCAACAGCTTGAGCGGCAGCCACGTTTAAGCAATTGCTGACAGGCTTGCCAGCCACCACAGATGTAGCCAGGAAGAAGCTGTTGCGCCCCCTCCAGTAGCCACTGCCATGCAGGACTGGCAGGAGGTAGCCTTGCAGCTCCCGCAGAAATTCTGCACACCACAACAAATTCTTGAAGTGAGTCATGACGGATGCGGGAATGCCACCTGCAAGCACAATGACATGTCATGTGCATGCGTGATTGCATCAACACACCAGCAACCATGGTCAGCAGCCATACTATCCACACGAAATTCTGTGTTGTATCTAGGAGTGGCTGGAGCATGCATGCTAGCTGGGGCCCTGTGGCACAAGAGCCTCTGAAAAGGGGGAAGCTTAACAACACGCACAGCCTAACACACACCATAGACCACACACCATAGATCTGCGCCTCATGCCACAACAGCTCCACCATGTCGGGTGACTTGCAGGCATCTGTCACCTTGACAGCCACAGGTTCTCCCCACAGCCTGAAGCAGAGCAGAAATCGTGTCCACAAGGTCACCCACACAGCAACAAGCGAGGAGGATACCTGATGGACTGAATGCTAGTATGGACAGCGGCGACTTCCCACATGGCATCAGACACGACAAACAAACAACCCCATGAGCTTGCTTGCGGTGTGCGGGGTTGTGTGTCATCCCTAGCAAAGACAGTATGATATAAGTATTCTGGCACATTGTGGCCTACACCTACCTGCCTTGCACGACTGACCCGCACTGGCCAGCTCCCAGGTGTATGGAGCTTAGCTGCAAGGAAGCCAAGGGATACTCTGGCGCATCTTGAACAGGAACCCAAAAGGCTTGCTGGTCTTTCTGTCGTACTGCAAATACGGATGCTGCCGCTGTACGTTGCCGCTGTTTTCTGCCCGATGTCCTAGACGGGGTGCAGGCACTTCGTTTGCCTGTCGTACCCTGGCCCTGCCGCTCCTTGGGCCTGCCATGCAGCACTGCTTCTGCCGCCCGCCGCTTGAGTTCCACCTCCAGCTCTTTGAGCTTCCCAGCAGACGGTTGCCCCATGGTGCTTCCAGTGACATCCATATGATGTCTGCAGTAGATATAAAAAGGGTGGTGCAAAAGACTTGTCTATACCAGCCAGTGGTCACTCAAATAGGCAGTAACATAGCTGCAACAGGTGGTAGTAGGGGAGAAGCACTTTTGCGTATCTAGGCACCATCATCAACTCTTCCAGCCAACAGGACAGGGAGATCAGCAGGCGGCTAGAACACGCGTGCCACATGATGCATTGGCTCAGCAAGCCCTTGTGGGCCCTGTTCAGCACTCAAACCAGGGTGCTCGTCTACAAGGGCCTGGTGTTGCCCACCCTTCTATATGCGGCTGCTGAGTCGCAGGCTGTGTCCCAGCAACAGCTACAGCAGCTGCGTGTGTTCAACACCACCTTACTGCGCCCCATCCTGCGCAGTGCCCCTGGCCCTAATGTGATCAGGTATGCAGAGTTGTATAAGCGCACTAGGCAACGCACTAGGCATACTCTCTTGCATGAGCACCGGTTGCGCTCACGTCTCGCACATGCCAACACATGCCATTGTGATGCAGCTGCTGTCTGCAACCTGACCCATAGTGGTGATGACGGCTAGACAGGCTGGCATGTCTGTGGGGAGGGTGCACGTGACCTGACACCGAGCAGCCGAAGCATCTCTGCAAACTATGAGTTAACTGTAATTCAACACCCTATAACTGTAAGAGTGGCTAGCCATTTGTACCATGAGATGGCGTGCCCATCTTTATAGAGCATGGTGGCAGGTTGAATGAATGGATACTAAGATGTGTGTGTTACACCAATGCTGACTAGCGAATGCTATATCATGATGATTACGGTGTTGATATGCAACTGGTGCAATGCTCTCACAACTCACAGGCAAGAATCTCTCAAATGAAAAGATCGAACACTTTGGCATCATGCAGGATGCCATTGGTGACAGCATATTTGTTCTCCGCCACGCGCCAAATGAAGAATACGAAGTTGTAGCTAGTGATGAAAGAGAAGCGCCAACCCTGCAAGAGAGAAGGGTCCTTAGATGCACATGCATGCATTCTTGTTACGCAGCCACTTGCGACAGGACACCTGCGCCTGATCAGTTGATAGTTGGATGTGGCAGCACCTACCTTCTCCTGGCAATCACTGCATGCCTGCATGAGCGCGTCAGCCACTGCTCCTTGCACTTTGTTCAAGTCGATGACACCATGGCGCATGACACCGGGCATCTGCAGAGTGGCAAGGCACCACAGGCCACCCTTGTAGGATTGAGATGGTGGGACATACTGAAATGTTTGTACCTGAAGGCTGGCTTAGTCCTGCTCCCGCACCTGCAATTGTCCCACCATCCCAGCTCTACCCTCCTTCCCTTCTCACACACCCTCCTCTACCGCCACCACAGTTACTCGCCCTATCTTGAGATCGCGCTTGAAGCATGACAGCTCCTTTTCTCTGCTCCTTTTGCTCAGCACCCTTTCTTACCCTCTCCAAGTACTCGAAAGGAACAAGCGTGGCGCAATGCGCCCATACAGTGCAGAAAGGAGGGAATGGGGCAGCAAGGAGATGCACCCATTGCCACCTCCCTCTGGCATTTCTCTCTGTAGAAACCCCATGTCACACTGTCACGTTAACTAAACCATCTCCCAAACCAGCCGCCTTGCAGCGAATTGTTGCAAGGATGACACTGGCTAACTTGCCTTGCCCTCACCCCCGCACACATCCACTTCTTTACCAGCTCCAAACTGCTTGATGAGGAAGTCTGGCCTATTGGACCCCTCGCTTGGACTGCCCTCTGCTTGGAAAAACACATTTTCCCAGGTTGGCTGCTTTTGCCGAATGCAAGCATTGACCACGTCGGCAACTCCCTTGCCAACAACCACCTCAAACCTGCAAACCCACATTGTTAGGTATAACAAAGCTATACAAGCAGCAGTCAAGTGCTGAGTTGTGACACCAGCACACTAGAGTCAGGAAAGGCGGGTGCAGCAACATGATTGTACATAGTTGAGTGTCCTCCAGTGTTACCAAATACGGCTCTGTACGGTCTGTATTTTCCGTATAATCGTTTTGTACGGTACAGTATATACGAAAAAACGGTACATACGGCACAGTATTTACGGGAAAACGGTATACGGTAAAATACAGTCCAGCCGTCTTTGGTAACACTGCTGTCCTCCAATCAAATTGTGATGCAAATGAGTGGCAGTGACCATGCCAATGGCAGTGCACCTGTATACAAGTCGAATGCAACTAACATTGCTGACATTTCATGGGTGCTCTCTCTATGCCTCCATGGGAATGGTAAATCTTTGGGAACATCTTTGTGAACATACCTGACATTCAGCTGGACCTCCTTCCTGACTGGTATTGTTATCCCAAACTCACCAGCCTCAACACCTGCAATAGGCAAGGCGCAGCCAGGCAAAGCATCAATCATTCTTCAGCAGGAGGTTCAAGAGGCGGCATGTGCGGATGCCCACACACGTCGCTGCATCTGCCGTTCCCACAACCGAGGCATACCTGTAGCGGCAACGCGCACAGGCATGGCAACCTCCGCTGCAACAGTTACCCCGCTAGTCATGTCATGCAGCTTTGCCTTGGCGATGTTGCAAAAACTTTCCAAATCATGCGATGCCAGCCAGACGAGCTTGCAGTCACCGTTGTACTGCCTCGTGTGGCTTGTGATGGAACTGCTGGCAATGAGCAATGTAGCCCCAATGCAGCAGATTCAGCGCTGACTCTACAGCACGGGGTTCAGCAACAAACATGAGGGCAGCGGCTTAAAGGAACAAGCAGCTCGAGCGAAAGCTCATGTCACATACTGCAGTGCTCAGATCTTTCTCATTCATATGACGACCCCACCACTGGAATCTACTGGTATGGATCAGTTGTCACGTTGTTGACACCAGCCCCCCCAACTGAGTACTAACCTGGTTGTGATGCATCACTACCGCCACCTGCGCAAGGATCAGCAGTCGCGCATGCCACACTTTGGGTCACTGCACCGGTCATGCGCACAGCGATGCAGGGCCAAGCCACAGGGCTGTTACAACATCTGCACGCCGACAATGCAGATCGCATCATCCCTTCATATCACACATGAGCTACATCTATACTATTAAAACTGCTAGGGGGGGGGGTCGGCGGAATGGCCTGCGATTGCGCGCACAGCCTCGCAATAATTATGTAAGGACTCCCTCCGCACAGAATCGCGAAAGATGCACTGTGCCGTGAGATCGACTTCCGATCTGCGGTTCTAACGCCCCACAAATAGTAGATACCAGCGAACCTGGCTCAGCAAACGATGGCGATGCAGCTTGCGCAGAGATAGTTCAAAGTCAGCGGACGGTCTAAAAGTCAAACGGTTCACAGCCAAAAAGTCAAACGAGTCAAGTCCAACGATGGCTGCGGCCACATATGGCTGCGGCTGCTGACGAGCTACAGCGTAGCCCCCTCATGCGACACTCCTCCGTGCCGCTCTGAAAGGGCATTGCTACAAGTAGGCTGGATGATTGCAGTTGGCCTTCAAGCCGTGCCATGCCACGATGTAACGATGGGGCTTTGTACACAGGTATACGTAGCGTACCCTAATCCCGTAATCGCGGGTCAAATGCAAGTCGCTGCGATATGCAGCCAGCCAGCCATGACAGTCATTGCACGGGAACCACCCGATGATGCATACGAGGAATGTGGCGACGAGACCCGGACATGGCAGCCGGGCAGCCGGTCGAGCAGCAACAGGGCATCAGGGCAGCCATCAGGGTAGGGCAGCAGCAGGGCAGCAGGGAAGCCCGTCAGGGTAGGGCAGCAGCAGGGCAACAAGTCAGGGTAGGGCAGCAGCCGGGCAGGGTAGGGCAACAGCAGGGCATCAGGGCAGCTGGTCAGGGTAGGGCAGCAGCAGGGCATCAGGGCAGCCATCAGGGTAGGGCAGCAGCAGGGCAACAAGTCAGGGTAGGGCAGCAGCCGGGCAGGGTAGGGCAGCAGCAGGGCATCAGGGCAGCCGGTCAGGGTAGGGCAGCAGCAGGGCATCAGGGCAGCCATCAGGGTAGGGCAGCAGCAGGGCAACAAGTCAGGGTAGGGCAGCAGCCGGGCAGGGTAGGGCAGCAGCAGGGCAGCAGGGCAGCCGGTCAGGGTAGGGCAGCAGCAGGGCAGCCGGGAAGCCCGTCAGGGTAGGGCAGCAGCAGGGCAACAAGTCAGGGTAGGGCAGTAGCCGGGCAGGGTAGGGCAGCAGCAGGGCATCAGGGCAGCCGGTCAGGGTAGGGCAGCAGCAGGGCATCAGGGCAGCCATCAGGGTAGGGCAGCAGCAGGGCATCAGGGCAGCCGGTCAGGGTAGGGCAGCAGCAGGTCAGCCGGGCAGCCATTAGGGTAGGGCAGCAGCAGGGCAGCAGGGCAGCCGGGAAGCCGGTCAGGGTAGGGCAGCAGCAGGGCAGCCGGTCAGGGTAGGGCAGCAGCAGGGTAGCCATTAGGGTAGGGCAGCAGCAGGGCATCAGGGCAGCCGGGCAGGGTAGGGCAGCAGCAGGGCATCAGGGCAGCCGGTCAGGGTAGGGCAGCAGCAGGGCATCAGGGCAGCCATCAGGGTAGGGCAGCAGCAGGGCATCAGGGCAGCCGGTCAGGGTAGGGCAGCAGCAGGTCAGCCGGGCAGCCATTAGGGTAGGGCAGCAGCAGGGCAGCAGGGTAGCCGGGAAGCCGGTCAGGGTAGGGCAGCAGCAGGGCAGCCGGTCAGGGTAGGGCAGCAGCAGGGTAGCCATTAGGGTAGGGCAGCAGCAGGGCATCAGGGCAGCCGGGCAGGGTAGGGCAGCAGCAGGGCATCAGGGCAGCCATCAGGGTAGGGCAGCAGCAGGTCAGCCGGGCAGCCATTAGGGTAGGGCAGCAGCAGGGCAGCAGGGCAGCCGGTCAGGGAAGGGCAGCAGCAGGGCATCAGGGCAGCCGGCCAGGGTAGGGCAGCAGCAGGTCAGCCGGGCAGCCATTAGGGTAGGGCAGCAGCAGGGCAGCAGGGCAGCCGGGAAGCCAGTCAGGGTAGGGCAGCAGCAGGGCAGCCGGTCAGGGTAGGGCAGCCGCAGGGCAGCAGGGCAGCCGGTCAGGGTAGGGCAGCAGCCGGGCAGGGTAGGGCAGCAGCAGGGCATCAGGGCAGCCGGTCAGGGTAGGGCAGCAGCAGGGCATCAGGGCAGCCATCAGGGTAGGGCAGCAGCAGGGCATCAGGGCAGCCGGTCAGGGTAGGGCAGCAGCAGGTCAGCCGGGCAGCCATTAGGGTAGGGCAGCAGCAGGGCATCAGGGCAGCCGGTCAGGGAAGGGCAGCAGCAGGGCATCAGGGCAGCCGGCCAGGGTAGGGCAGCAGCAGGTCAGCCGGGCAGCCATTAGGGTAGGGCAGCAGCAGGGCAGCAGGGCAGCCGGGAAGCCGGTCAGGGTAGGGCAGCAGCAGGGCAGCCGGTCAGGGTAGGGCAGCAGCAGGGTAGCCATTAGGGTAGGGCAGCAGCAGGGCATCAGGGCAGCCGGGCAGGGTAGGGCAGCAGCAGGGCATCAGGGCAGCCATCAGGGTAGGGCAGCAGCAGGTCAGCCGGGCAGCCATTAGGGTAGGGCAGCAGCAGGGCAGCAGGGCAGCCGATCAGGGAAGGGCAGCAGCAGGGCATCAGGGCAGCCGGCCAGGGTAGGGCAGCAGCAGGTCAGCCGGGCAGCCATTAGGGTAGGGCAGCAGCAGGGCAGCAGGGCAGCCGGGAAGCCGGTCAGGGTAGGGCAGCAGCAGGGCAGCCGGTCAGGGTAGGGCAGCCGCAGGGCAGCAGGGCAGCCGGTCAGGGTAGGGCAGCAGCCGGGCAGGGTAGGGCAGCAGCAGGGCATCAGGGCAGCCGGTCAGGGTAGGGCAGCAGCAGGGCATCAGGGCAGCCATCAGGGTAGGGCAGCAGCAAGGCATCAGGGCAGCCGGTCAGGGTAGGGCAGCAGCAGGTCAGCCGGGCAGCCATTAGGGTAGGGCAGCAGGGCAGCCGGTCAGGGTAGGGCAGCAACAGGGTAGCCATTAGGGTAGGGCAGCAGCAGGGCAGCAGGGCAGCCGGTCAGGGTAGGGCAGCAGCAGGGCAGCCGGGAAGCCGGTCAGGGTAGGGCAGCAGCAGGGCATCAGGGCAGCCGGTCAGGGTAGGGCAGCAGCAGGGCAGCCGGGAAGCCGGTCAGGGTAGGGCAGCAGCAGGGCAACAAGGCAGGGTAGGGCAGTAGCCGGGCAGGGTAGGGCAGCAGCAGGGCAGCCGGTCAGGGTAGGGCAGCAGCAGGGCATCAGGGCAGCCATCAGGGTAGGGCAGCAGCAGGGCATCAGGGCAGCCGGTCAGGGTAGGGCAGCAGCAGGTCAGCCAGGCAGCCATTAGGGCAGGGCAGCAGCAATGCAGCAGGGCAGCCGGTCAGGGTAGGGCAGCAGCAGGGCAGCCGGTCAGGGTAGGGCAGCAGCAGGGCAGCCGGTCAGGGTAGGGCAGCAGCAGGGCAGCCGGTCAGGGTAGGGCAGCTACAGGGCGGGAATTGTTATGGTTGTTGTGCACCAAACTGCATACTCACTTTCTCAAAATGATGACCTTGCACCTACGGTTCGCCCTACGGACCTATGCATACAGTATATACATACGTATTTACCATCATTTTAGTCGCCGCATACGCTTCAGGCCAACCCTACAGGTAATGTTGTGTACAGTGAGGTGTTTGCTGCATAGCCTGCTGGCCCTGACACCGATGAGGGGTTGGTAGGGCAGACACAGCCATTGCTGTCACAGTTGCACTCACTCACTCGGACTCACAACTCGGGCTCACTTACTCAGACTCAGCACTCAAACTCACACATCCAGCAATTAGACTCAGCTCTCAGCACTGTGGCCTGGTGCAAGAGCTGGTGCAAGGACTGGTGCAAGAGCATTGTGGCCGGAGGCCGCAGCTTGGTCCGTGTGCCCCGTCCGCTGTCGGACGGGCCCGCTGTACTAGTACAATGCAAGTTCAGATGTGCAATTGTCATCATTTTTGTGCCTACTGTGCATCAAAACCACCCATGCTGAGTCCGTGTATAAGGTAATCTCATACAACGTGAATGCATGGGTATTCATGGTCATTGTTGCCCACCCTTGTCACTCTTTTTCCTTGTGTGCATGAGCATGGCATTCAACTTGCTTATCAAGGTGGCTGACACTCTAGCAAATGTTCTAAATCAGGTACCCATGTATCCAAGCACTTTGTGCACGAACATCCCATTGGCTTTTTAAGAGGATCTGACACGTGCAAGTCCATTGCTTCAACCACCTCTTCTTGCCTGCACTGTCTTGCCTGCCTGCTGTTCTGAGCCATCTCACATGACACATGCGTTGTGTATGCCATTTGGGCATGCACATCAAAGTACCACATGCTGTGGTCTCATGACACACATGGTCGAGGGTAATTATAAGATGATCATGCTGGCACTACATGCATCACTTGGATGCACATACATATACACACTTCTTAACAAGCATTGCATGGGATAGGCATCAGTACAGGCGACCCATGCTATGCATGGCGCCCATAAGCAGTGCGCGAGTAGCCAGCCAGTGCTCCTGTCAGTGCTCCCTAACCCTAACCCCCCTCCTCAGCTACTCAGCCAGGCAGGCAAAACATAAGCAGCTAGTCTAAGAGGTAGTGCATAGGGCCTCAACGTCTATGTGCAAGCGAAGAGACAGGCTTGGTACTCCATGCAACTAGCATCTGGCGTGTGCTTAAAAGCTATTGATGACACGTTGGCCTCTTTATCCTCCCAAAAGCAAAAGCTGGTAAGGCATCTTCGGTGTAGCCTACAGTACTGCATGCCATGGTTGCCCGTTGATAGGCATCTAGATGCAAGAACAAACTATTGTTATTCACCACATTGCACTTTAGGACCTGCGCTTCACAAGGTATGCGTCATACTTGATTGAGCCACACTCGTTGTGGCGGTCGCTGTTGTGCAAATATGCGATAGGAAATGGAGGTTGCTGGCAGGCTTGGCAGGCCCGTGGGTGGAATGTGACTCACTCCAAACTGTGTGGCTCAGGCATTGGTGCAATCTGCAAGCCAAGAGCCAACTGCCGGAACTGTTGGGCATGGGGCGCCCGCCACAGGCGAGGCTAACCATTGCCAGTTAGGTCATTGATATCATGTGCTGTAGCAATCAACTTGTCATCCAGGGCTGCATCAGTGGCTGGGCATGCGTGCCAGTCAGAAGCTAACAACTGAGTGTTACGCACAAGACCTGTTGCGCTACTCACACAGCCTGTTGACACCAGTTCATGCAACACGCATGTGACAAGGCTACTGATGGCATGTGATACTCTGCAGTTATCCCAAACATGTCAAGTGAGCAAGCCTCAAGAACAAGAACATGTGTAGCTCCTGAACCCTACAGCCCTCATGCTACACCAAAATGAAGCATGAGTTGGAATCGAACCATCATTGTACAGGCCCAGTTCAGCAGAACATGTGCAATTGGACATCATTCAGGCCATCATGTCCACTATGCCCGTTGTACGCACCTTACCGTACGCATGACGTGCTCAACACCTACAAGACCTGTGTGCATTTCTGACGCACCTGTTCCCAGCCTGTTATCTTTCTTGCGCAACTCCGCCAGCTCCTTTCGCAACTCCACCATCTCCTCCCGCAAGGTTTGCTTCTCCTTCCTGTTCTTGGCTTGCGCAATCTCCGCCCTGAGTTCCTCGATCTCCGCTACGACTGTCCTGATCCTTGCCCTGACTGCCGCGGACTCCGTCTCAAGCCGGTCAGTATCAGGACACACATCCTGAAGACATCGGGTCGCCCAAGGGCCTATTCGAGGTCGCGCTAGCTTTTCAAACATGCTGTTTTGCCAGTTCGGTTTGCTTGCGCCAACCGCCTGCGCCTGCGCCTGCGGTGTCCTTTCCGGGGTAAAGGGGAACATGGGCATCTCCTTTTTACTTCCCGTTTCCAATGCGGGGGGAATGGGGGAGAACGGTTCGGGGAATGGGGTTCGTTTATATTGCGAGTGATGGCGAGCTTAACGAGAGCTTCATCCCTTTGCACGCCCACGACATCGACCTTTGTCCCGCCAAATGTTCGCTTTTGGTGATCGTCGTTGGTGCGAGGCTATCGGCACATATTCGGTGACAGCTCCTGGCTCAAACATTGAAGTGATACGTGTTTGGTGACTCTCTTTTCTCAATACATTTACGAAGCCAGAGGCTGCTAAGTGCAACACCTAGTAATAGCACATTGTCCACACATGCATTTGTTCACTTCAGGCGTTCCCCGGGTTCGTACTCTGCATGCAACTGCAGCCCATCTACTCCATTATTTGATGTAACGTTTGCTAGCTTTCCTAGCTGAGTGTCTGGACTGTTACAGCACCAACGACGAACACAGTGCATGGACGGCACTAGATGCTACCGCACATGCACCAGCAACACCAGCATCAGCCACACCAGCTGCAGCCACACCAGCATCAGCCACACCAGCATCAGCCACACCAGCATCAACCACATCAGCCACACCAGCCACATCAGCCCCATTAGCCACATCAGCCCAATTAGCCACATCAGCCACACCAGCCACACTAGCATCAGCCACACCAGCCATACCAGCCACACTAGCATCAGCCACACCAGCCACACCAGCATCGGCCACACCAGCATCAACCACATCAGCCACATCAGCCACACCAGCCACATCAGCCACATCAGCCACATCAGCCACACCAGCCACATCAGCCACACCATCCACACCAGCATCAGCCACACCAGCCATACCAGCCACACTAGCATCAGCCACACCAGTTGCAGCCACACCAGCCACACTAGCATTATTCACACCAGCTGCAGCCACACCAGCCACACCAGTTGCAGCCACACCAACCTTGGTGATAGCAGGGTCAGACCGTAACAACGTGTACAGTCCTGCGCACACGCACAGTACAGATGTACACCGTTCGTCTTCCGACAAACCAGCTCCGAAGCACATCACCTGTTCGTCCACTAGCTGCAGCTAGGCGGACGTCACCGCATGCCTGGCCTGCTGCATACTGTGGAGCAGCGGAAGAAGCGACGAGCTATTGTAGAGAGACTAAAACACAACTAGAGAGACTAAACTAGAGAGACTAAAACACAACTAGCAACTAGCTCACCTGCAGCTCCGGCTGAACCAGCGGCTGATTTATCGGCTGGACTGGAGATGGGTGCGGCTGCAAATGAGGAGCAATGCAGGTTAAGCAACGCGAATAACAAACGGTTGGCTTACCAGCCCGAAGAGCGCCAAGAAATATGTTGAACCACTATTTCGCCACTTCAGCGGCTCTTCTATGCCGCCAACACAAGTCGGCAAGAGAGGCCAGGCTTCCAAATCTGCGCCTCACTTTTAAAAAATGAAATTTGAGCAGGGTGGAAAGCGACCAAACTAGCGTCAACGAACGTTAAAACGCGCGTAACACCCAACTACATTAGATAGTTGGCAAACATGTGCGTGTTAAGCGCGCCTAAAGACGCTCGGCCTCGCTACGCTCCGCTACGCTACGCTCCGCGGCCTCTGGCTGAGGTCTCGGGCTGTTACGGACCCCGGCCTCGCGTCTTTAGGCGGGCTTAACACTCCATGTTTGCCAACTATCTACTATATAATGGTGGACGCAAACCCACCCACCCCTCAACATCTTTGTTGCTTCTTGCCACTGAGCTCCAGCCAAACTCACTACACTCTTGTCCAAGATGACTCGTCTGTGCATCTCAGGTAGAGCGCGACTGGTTAGTTTAACATCCTGATGTTTTGGGTTTAACCACATCTTTAACCAATCTTTAACATACCCGTTTTGCTACCCTGGGACTGCTTCTCACTGGCTACTTCTGCCGGCATAGTGTCGCTGGGTGCATTGCCGTGTCGCGACCAGAACGACAGCAAAAAGGGACTCGTATCGCGACCAAACGGTCAACTTTAACAATCGGTTTAACATTAACCTTTAACCAGTCCGGTCGCGCTCTAATCTCAGGCGTTCCCAACTACCTGAAAACCACCCCCCTGTGATAGGAAGCCCGTATCTCCGCAGCCACTCAGTCAAAAATAGATGTAAACAGTGATTTAAACAGAGGAGACTCAAAGCTACGAGATGGCCGACGCAGCAAAAACTATCTCGCTCTCAGCGGTGCTCAGTGCCTGCCCAAAGATCGACATTTGAATTCATGCGATTTTGCCTCATTCGAGGCGCGCCACACTAGCACGCTTCGCCACACCGTTGTTGCTGGCACCTGCAACGCGCAGCAGCAGTCGGAACATGATTTGATGTTGGCATGTGGACGCGACGACGTGACGACTGGATACCACTATTAGCATTTGGAGCTGCTGCTGGCGCTGGTGCATTCCCGGCTGCTCTACTACGCTTAACAAGGTGCTAGGTGCAGTACGTGGTGTTGTCTCACCTTGCTTTGCTGCCCTCGACTTGTTGCTTTGCTGCCCTCGACTTGTTAGCTACAGGTGCCTCACGCTTCCGTGACGTGCTTGCCGCTGCCAGCTGTTGGTGTGCTGCCTGCAGGTCATCTAAGTTTGTGCCGGTCCTCTTGAGTTGGAATGAAGATGTCTGTTGGTGAGGGTGCGAGGCCGGCTGGGCTGAGCTGATCTGCCATGCTGCCCATGGGCCGGCCATGGCTATCCAGCCTTCCGTAGCCAGCCTCTGCACACCGCCTCAACACCTCCACTGAGACGGGGTGCTGCTCCAAAACCAGCAGATGCTGCCTCTGCTTGAAGGCGAATGGGGAGTGGTGGGGGCGGCGTTTGTGCCGGTAGTTATGCACCTGACCTTGGAGGCTGCGTTGAGCAGCCCGTAGGGAGTGATTGGTAGCTGCCCCTCTGGATGCCACCTGCTGCAAAGCCGTATGCGTTGGTGTGCTGCCTGCAGGTCGTCTAAGTCGCCTTGCAACCCATCCACGGTGCCCATCAGGGACTGCTCTACATCCCGCAGCCGCTGCACCTCAGCCTGCAGGTCACGGATTGTCACTTGTGCCCTACTGGCTGCAGCCTTGATGTTGTTAGGGCAATGCCGATTGCCAGCCCTTAGCGAGTTGTTTAGTGCATTGAGCTGGGCACTATGCGCCTTGTTTATTCTCTTACCCATGGTTAGGGATTGAGAGGGGGTGGGTGAGTTGCTGAGCGGGGCTACGGTTGAAGGAGAGGTAGGGGAGAGGCGGTGGGGGAGGTAGGGGAGGTAGGGGAGGTAGGGGAGGTAGGGGAGAGGTAGGAGGCGAGGAGAAGGAGAGGTGGGGGGGAGGTGGCTGATGCCAGGCTGGGCTGCTGGGAGGAGGGGCTACTGGGAGCTGGGCGGGGTTGACGAGGTTGGGAGATGGTGGGTTAAGTTGTGTTGGTGGCCACATGGCGGAGTGGTAAGCCAAGCTCAGTCGGCTCCTCGTGCACCTGTAGCCATCAGCATGTGTACCTTGTAAGGGGTCAATCTCATCACATACAAACCCAATGATTGAGTTGCAAAGTGCCACGGACGCGTTACTGAGTATGCTACAAATAATCCGAGTGAGGTCAGGCTGTTTCTTCAATGGTGCAAAATATAAAGCTGATATTAGCTGTAGGGGGTGACTAGTCCCTGCTGTGCCTTCCACTATTATAGCGATACAGCGCTGCCACACTCGGATTCGGGTTTCTTCACATCCTCGCCAAGCGGCCTGCACCATCAAGAAGCTCGCGCAGCCATGTTTGCCTGACTTCGGTGGTGTGCGCCACCGACATGTCGTGCATCGCTAACGGATAGCCAAGGATGTAGCTTACCAGTGTAGCTAACCACGGTCTCTGATCGGGACACATCCGGGGTCACATGTGGCTGCCCGCATCGAAAGACTCCGATGGCAATTCCAGTCGGACATTAAACGCGCAATATCGCATTGCAGCAGACGCAGCAAACGTTACTTCAAATGATGGGATAGATGGGCCGCAGTTGCATGAAGATTACCAACCCCATGTTGGGAACGCCTGAGTGCATCACCACAAAAAAAAAATACTTATCAGTTTAACGAACGATGATTGGGACCACTCCAAAGGCACATCAATTGTTGGCTGCAGGTTTATGATGAGTAGGCACCCCCTTCCACCACCCCCTTCCAGTCCACCCTGGAAGGCGTTAAATAGCTCTCCCCAAGGCAGGCCACCGCCTCTGCCCTAGTGGTATGAAGGCTGCGGTGGGCAGGGCACAGGCTAAGGTGCAACGGCTGCGGGATGTGGAGCAGTCCCTAATGGGCACCGTGGATGGGTTGCAGGACGACCTAAACGACCTGCAGGCAGCGCACCAACGCCTGCAGGATGAGCATGCGGCTTTGCAGCAGGTGGCATCCTGAGCGGCCCCATCACTCCCCACTCACCTGCAAGCAGAGGCAGCAGCTGCTGGTTTTGGAGCAGCACCCCCTTCGCAGTGGAGGTGTTGAGGCGGTGTGCAGAGGCTGGCTACCTAAGGCTGGATAGCCATGGCCGGCCCATGGACAGCATGGCAGAGCAGCTCAGCCCAGCCGGCCTCGCACCCTCACCAACAAACATCTTCATTCCAACTCAAGAGGGCCATGTGGGGAGGCCAGCAGCCAGGACTGCACCCTATAATGCTCACCACTGCTTGAGCACCGTCAGGTTGCATCTAGATACCGGTGTCAGCCGCCGTGCCCTCTCCAAGTGCCGGCAATTCTTCGTGTCTGAGCAGTGCGTCCTCCCCAACCCACACCGGCCAGGCAAGACATCCACAGTTGGGCGTGAATTCCACATCGTGTCCACCTACATGCGGCGCAACACCCTTGGTAAGATGCAAATGGGAAGGCAGGGTGGCGTGGGAGAGAGTGGAAGGGGCTGGGAGGGAGTGGGAGGGGGGGGGGAGGGGGGGGGCTGAGGGGGGGGCTGAAAGGGGGCTGAGGCTGGGAAAAACCACATGTCTTTGCTCTGCTGCCTGCTTTCAGACCAACTCTTGCGCGCATGCAGGTCTGGGCAGCCCTGCTATAGCCACGGCATACACAACACACTGCTGACTGGGCTAGCTGCATTGGGTGGTGACATCCGTCCAGCCATTGAATCCATTGCCAGCTTGCTGGCCCAGTAGTGGGTGCCGCTCGACATGGGAGCATGGGGCGCCAAGCCCCAAGTGCCGTGTGACATCCGTTGGGCCAGCTACATCAGCTTAATGGTGTCCATGCTGCGCGTCTGGGCGCATGCAGGAGATGCAGTGTCACAGCTGCTTGAGCGGCAGGAGGGGTCGGTCTCCATCTTGGGCTGTCTCCCTTAGCCGGCTGCTCCAGGACAACAGCCTGGTGCTCAGGATCAGCGTGGTGGCAGTGGTTGGGGAGAGCTTCTTGGTGCCCGTGTTAGAGTATAGCCGGGGCAGCAGTATACATGGCTGGCGATGGAGGCCAGAATCTATTCCGACAGTGGTAGTGGCTGCTTAGTGGCTGTTGCTGATGCTTTCGTACTCTGGAAGTAGCGCGCTTCAGACATCGAGTTGCCAGGATCCATCCTTACATGTCTCTACATTCTTCTCAGCGCTCTAATCAGTGATCCCGAGTAGTCTGTTTTAAGGTCATCCTCCGCGAACCAATCCCTCCCGAATCCTGCCTTGCCTCAGCTTAAGTAAACTGAAAGTCACATCTCATGCATGCAAGGCTAAAAAGACTTGCAAGCGCATTCAAAGCTCATGCATACCAGGTCTAAAGTTGAACTGTAACAGCCCGAGCTCATGTGGGCCAGCAAGGATGACGGCCTGCACGCTTTTGAGCTCTACCGGCACACCCAGGATGTGCTGGCTCGTCTGGGGACCTGGGACACATTGCCCCTTCTAGCAGGTCTGCATAGCCAGCTGCAACACTTGGTGCGAGCAGATCAGCGCGAGCAGCAGAAGCAGCAGCTTGCGACCTATTTGCAGAGGCACTGTGATGCTATGTGGACTTACTACCAGTGTGCCACCATGTGCAGGCCCAAATGGCCTTGCCCCACCTCTCGGCAGCTCATGTAGCGTTCAGGAAGAGCGCGCCTTCAATCTTTTCAACGTGTGAGCGCCATGCAACGCTAGAAGCTGTTACAGGTGTCAGACTGTCTCAGCGTAACCAGGCCAGGACATAGAACGGCCCCCGGGGATCGAACCCGAATGGTGGGCAGGCATTACAGCCCACCATTCAACCTGCCTGTATCACACTTCGTCAGTGACACTAGCGGCCGACTGCTAAAGGCAGAATCGGAACGCTACAGCTCAGACCCAGCTATGCGCATGGAAGTGGCGGTTGATGTGGTGCATCATGCCGAGCTACGGCTGCCGCCGCCTGAGGATGGGCAGCAGCAGCAGCAGCAGCAGCAACAGCAGCAAGATGACCCTTATGGCACTTGGCGTCAGTATGCATATGACATTCGTGCCATGGCTGAGATCGGCGACCCTGGCAGCCCCGCATTGGGCCTTCACCTCGAACAGTACTACCTTGCCAGCCCCATCTCCAATGCCCCAGTGGAGTCCTTGTTGCAGCAGCTGCAGCATGGTATTGGCAGGTGCATGGAGCTGCCAGCTCTGCTGCAGTTGATGTCCCTGCGCACATGCAAGGAGGCGGTGAAGACTGTGGATGTTCATGATTTGCAGCAGCGTATGGGTCAGCTCCGTGCTGAAGTGCGTCGTAAGGAGGATGCCGCAGCTGCAGCACAGTGGTCAACAATGGCAGAGTGCCACATCACAGAAGCAGCGCACAAGGTCGGGAGGGTTGTGGTTAATGTGGGTGACCATGCGTGCCAAGAGCGGCTTGCAGCGGCCCATGCCCTTGCCTTGGGGGGGCGTAATTTTGGCCACACATCTGTCGAGGAGGCAATGAAGATGACAGGAAAGCAGCTTCAGACATACCTCCAATTCCACAAGCAGGAGGTACACACCAGCTGGAGGGTACCCAAGCTATTGAGCCACGTGTGCACCCACATCCTTGGGAAGCTTGCCGCAGCTGCGCCACCTCAGCAACAGCCGACACCTGCAGGCACCACCCCTGAGCTGGCTGTGCCTGCTGGTGCACCCCCTCAGCAGCAGCAACAGCTGGCAGCGGCAAGCACGTCACGTCAGCGTGAGGCACCTGCAGCTAACAAGTCTAGGGCAGCAAAGCAAGGTGAGCAAACAAGTTGAGGGAGCAGCTAACAAGTCGAGGGCAGCAAAGCAAGGCAGCAAAGCAAGCAAGCAACCCCTCAACCCACCCACCCCTCAACTCAGAGTCAGGCAATGGTGTAGGTAGTAGGCATTCATGTGCCATGTGCCATGTGCATCCCCAATGTTCCCTAGTGGTCTTACACGAATGGAGGCTGGTTTGGGTTGCATCAGTATTGTGTAGATACCGAGCATGCAACTAGGGGACAAGATCTTATCATGCCACTCTCAGCCAGGCTCATGAATCGAAATGCATTCATCTGCGACATGGAGCGTAGATCAGGGTCTTGAACAGGGGCTTGAAGGTATTGGCCTGTGTATGTCCGGGCCGTTTCAGAAGCGACGCATGGACATGAACCAGGGGAACAGCGGGCCGGAACAGTGATATTTTTTTCGTTTGGCGAGTTTCGAAATATATAGCGCAAAGTGGCATGGCCAAGGCTCGTACCCTCGGGTTCATAGCTTGACCATAATTGGCTTATTCTAAAAACCACGACTCGGGTCCACAATTCCACATTATTTTGCAAAGACGCCGGTGAAAGGTCGCTTTTTATAGCGTGAGGCGCAATAGCGCACTTCGCAAGGCGACCTGTAACGGCGTAGCCGCTGCCTTTAATCTTACAGTGTGAGCGGCATGTCCACTTAGAAATGTCCAACGCAGTGTCTACTATCCACACTCTCGCACAGCAACTGAGCCCAGGTTTAGAACGGGACCCTCGGGAGTCGAACCCGAATGGTGAGCTGGTAGCAGCCCACCATTGACCTCCTCAGTCACTCTGCTAAAGTGTGGTATACGGATACGCATAAGCGCACCGTCACATTCCTCCCCCTCTTAAGAGATCCGTTCCGCCAAGGTACCTGGGATAGCCCAGAGCACCGAGACTCGCAGTCTATAGAGACCACTGATAAACAGGCTGACCCATAAGGGTACCAGCCACCCACAGAAACACATGCATCACTATAAGGTGCCGCATGGGGACCATGGTCATAGGACCAGGCCAGGTGACATATGTCACTGAGACGTTTACACATCAAGGCAGGTTATGCACAGCCTTGTACCTAGACAAGATCTGGGGAGCACCAGCCAGCATAGCCTCTGGCTCCCAGGTGTTGTAGGTGTCATCGTAGCCTGTCCACTTGACCAGGTACTCCATGCGCTTCTTGAAACGTACCTGCCTGTGGTTCAGCAGACTATGCACTTCATAGTGAGGCGCATCTTCCAGCCACTCCATCACAGGAGGGGGGTGAAACCCCTGGCTGCCAGTGTACTTCTTAAGAAGTGACACATGGAACACAGGATGTAACCTGCTCATGGTGGGAGGTAACTCCAACCGGTAGGCAGCTTCACCTAGCTTGCCTGTGACCTTGAAAGGCCCTACATACCTAGGCAAGAACTTACGTGCTCTGCCAGGTGCATTGCGCAGGTTCTTGGTGCTCAGCAGGACGCTGTCTCCTACGCTGAACGTGACATCACGCCTACGCTTATTCGCATACCTTTGTTGGCGGTCCTGAGCCACCCTCATGCACTCCTGAGCATGCTTTACCTCATGCTCCCACTTCTTGGCGAAGCTCTCAGCGGAGGGAGATAGACACGGCCTGGGCAGCTTATGCAGCACAGGTGTAATGGGTGACTGTCCGTAGTTCACCAGGAATGGTGTGGACTGAATAGACTCTTGCCATGAATTATTAATAGCAAACTCGGCAAAGGCTAGATGCCTAGGCCAATCTTCTTGAGTCGGTAGGATATAATGTCTAAGCATTTCTTCCACAATTTGGTTTGTACGCTCAGTCTGACCATCTGATTGAGGATGATACGCAGTGCTGAAAGCAGGGTCTACGCCTATCAGCTTTCTGACCTCAATCCAGAACTGGTTGTTAAAGGTCGCACCACGATCAGAGATGGTTACTTTAGACAGGCCATGGTATTTAAATACATGGTCAATGTATAATTCAGCAAATTCCTTAGCATCCATGGCTTCAATGCATGGGATTAGGTGAACCATCTTTGATAGACGATCCACGACCACACATATAGAATCATAGCCATGCACACCGACTGGAAGCTTAACCACCAAATCCATGGTGACAGATTCCCAGCGGTACCCAGGTATAGACAAGGGATTTAGCAGCCCACCAGGTACTTGGCGTGACGCTTTGTTTCGTTGGCATGCATCACAGTTAGTCACATAGTGTCTAACGTCAGCACGCATGGTTTTCCACCAGAACACCCTACGCACACGTTCAAGGGTTTTGGTGATGCCCACATGGCCAGCATACTTAGCATCATGCATTTCGTGCAAGATATGCTCTCGTAGCTGGATATCATTAGGAACTATAATAGTACCCTTATCAAGGTGTCGCCACAGACCCTCCTGGGTCATTTCCCACTCCTCATTAGGCTCAGCAAAGGCGGTATCAGTGCTATAGGCACTAATTAGCCAATCTGTGACCTGAGAAGGGTGACCAGGACACTCAGGGACCTGTGCCTCACAGTCATTAGAGACCGGGTCAGCCCACCTTAACCGCTTAGGCTCTGATGGCTTTAGAGCATCATCAGAGTCAGCATCATGGTCAGGGTCTGATCCAGCGGCAGGCTGCTGTTCGCTGCCTCCGCTGCCGCTGCTCAACGGTGTACCCGCACCGACGTCCTCCCCCTCCTGTAATCTCCGCTTCTGCTGCCTGGTCGTCACCAGGATTTTGTCAGTATCAGTCTTAGCCGTCGCTGAAGTTACTGGAATACGTGACAGTGGATCGGCAGGATTAGTGTTGCCAGGTAGGTATTTAATGGTGTAATTAAATCGGGATAAGAACTCCAACCAGCGGCTCTGCCTACGGGACAGTGTAGACTGCGTAGGTAGGGCCTCTAGAGGGCGGTGATCAGTAAACAGGGTGAATGGTACTCCTTCAAGGTAGCACCGCCACTGTGTACACGCAGCAATAATGGCCAAAGTTTCCTGTTCCCCAGTGGTATAATTCATTTCAGCTTTTGACAGCTTACGTGAGTAATATGCCAGGGGGTAACCAGCCTGTGTCAATACTGCGCCAACACCCAAGAGTGAGGCGTCACAGTAGACTTCAAAGGGCTTGGTTATATCAGGTAAGCGGAGCATAGGCACCTTCATAATAGCCTGCTTTAGAGCATTGAAAGCATCTAACTGGGGTTTAGGCCATTGTGCCCAGTTGAATGTTTTGCCTTCAGGGCCAGTTAAATTAGTAAGAGGAACAGCAATGGAACTAAAATTACGCACAAATTTACGTACATAATTAGCCATGCCCAGGAATGACTGCAGAGCTGTCAGGTTCGTAGGAACAGGCCAGTCTTTGATTGCAGTCACCTTGCTGGGGTCTACAGCTACACCATCTTTAGAGATGATGTGCCCCAGGAAAGGTAGAGACTCTTTCATGAATTCACATTTAGATAATTTAGCAAAATATTTATGTTGTCTCAGCAAACTGAATATTTCACGAAGGTGTGACAGGTGCTCCTGGATAGACTTGGACATGATTAAAATGTCATCAAGATATACCAGAGCACACCGGTCAATCACCGTGGCAAACGCCTGGTTCATTGCCCGTTGAAATGTAGCGGGAGCATTGGTTAAACCAAAGCATAACACTTTATACTGATAGTGTCCCATGGGCGTCCTAAACGCAGTTTTAGGAATATCTTCATCAGGTATTCTGATTTGATGATAGCCAGCCTGGAGATCCAGGGAGGAAAATACAGTCATACCCGACAATTTATCAAATAAATCATCAATTCTGGGGAGGGGGTACTGATCACGTATAGTGAGCTTGTTAAGCTGGCGGTAGTCTACGCACATGCGTAGCTCACCGGACTTCTTCTTTACAAAAAGAACTGGCGCTGCAAATGGGGAGGAGCTAGGCTCTATCAGCCCTTTTGACAACATGTCAGTGACCTGTTTTTTAACTTCTTCCTGTTCTGGCTGGCTCATCCTATAACTGGGCCTGGCAGGAGGTTTAGCACCATCCTGCAGGGGTATAGAGTGCCCTACATCACGTGCAGGAGGCAACCCAGTGATAGGCTCAAACACATCAGAGAACTCCATAAGGAGGCTCTTTAACTGTGCCGCCTGCTCAGGAGGGACACCAGGTGGGTCTTGCAGGTTCTCATAAGAGACCAGTGCTACCACACCTGTGCCTCCATCTTTGAGCCACTTAGCAGCCGTCTTGGCAGACAGAGGGGTATAAACCACCTCAGGGCCGGACAATAGGAAACCAGGAGGAATAGCATAGGTTTCTTTTACAGGTTTTACAGTTCGTAGAGACTCAACTGTACAGTTAACTGACCCCTTCTTGCTTACCGCTGAAGGTAGTAAGGTAGGCTGGCCCTTAGGGGTCCGCAGGGTGAGAGACTTGTCGACATAGTCAAGCAAGGCCCCCTGCACAGTTAGCCAGTCAGCACCAAGCAGAATGTCATACTCATGTACAAGCTCAGGCATCACAGTCAAGGTGCAGAAGCAGCTAAACTGTTGGATGGACAAGTGCACTTTGACATATTGTGTACAGAACACTGATTGATTATTAGCTACCTCATAACGAAGTGCCACAGGGTAATTATGCAGTCTCAACTTGTGTGTAAACACAAATGCTTCACTGATGAAGGAGTCATCAGCGCCACCATCAGCAAGGCAGAAGCATGCATGCTGACGGTCAAGGGTGCCAGCAAATCTGAATCTCACCTTGCCATCACGTCCCACCATACCCAGCACATGGGCCTGTTGATGCCGAACCACAGGGGGGACAGCAGTCTTACATGGCACATCATTCAAAGCAGGACTACACAGTCTTGCTGACAGGGCAGGCAGGGGCTCTACAGGGCAGGCAGGCAAAGAAGCTGTTGTTGAGTTGGCCTTGGGCACACTCACATCATCATCAGCTCCTACAACAGCAGCATCATCATCATGCAACAGTTGTTCAGATTGAACCACAGCACAGTCCTGGCTGGCTGGCTGGGCAACACCCTAACGGTTGGTGGCAATACGGGCCCGGCTGACACCACGGCGCATGCCCTGATCCTTGGGCCTAGAAGCCTTAGGTGGGGGCTGGGGCTCTGGCTCCTGGTCTGACTCAGAAGCACCAGACTCTGAAGGGGGCTTGGACTTGGCTTGGCCAGGCTTCTTGGCACCCTCAGGTGGGTGTGCGTACCCAGACCTGCGCCGGGCCTCAATGGCCGTGAAGTGGCGGAAGGGGCATGGGTGGTTTGTCAGGTGGCCGGGATGGTTGCACTTGAAGCAGTATTGCCCAGGCAACAGAGGTTTCTTGGACCACAGCTCATCGTGTCTGGGCCTCTTGCCAGCACCACCAGAAACAGGGGGCTTAGAGCCACGCCTGCCGGGGTGGGCCTCACCTCCCAGGGCACTTGACGCCTGCACAGCATGAACACCAGAAGAACCAGCACCCTTAGCAGGTGTGGTGGTGGACAGCATGACCACGTTGCGCTGAGCCTGCTTAGCAGCCTCCATAGCCTGAGACAGTGTGGGGTCTTTAAAGTGAGCCAGGTCCTTAAGCACAGCAGGCTGTAGAGCTGAGCTGAGGCCCCTAGTGAACACCATGGCCAGCAGAGGCTGACACATGCTGTCGTTCCCTGCAAACAGCAGGTTATTCCTGAACTCAGTAATGTATTGACCCAGGAGCATTCCTGCGGTCATCTTGATGGCACCATCAAGCAGTTTGGTTCGGGCGACGTTACAGTCATCCCGCAGGTCATCTCCTGTATACTCGCAGAATGCAGTACGCAGGTAAGGCCAGTCGGGGACGTCAGCATACAAGGCAGCATAAGACTCCTTGATGGATGGATACCAGGTGTTGCGAGCAGCGCCAGTCAGGAAAGCAGGCAGTGTCGATGCAACATCAAGGCGGCAGCGTTCACAATGACGCTCAAGGTCATCGCAGAACGCTAAGGCTCTACGATGGGTGCTGCTGCACGCATCAGTCCACTTGTCTGGGCCAGGTATAGACCTTGAACCCAAAGACAAGGGAAGAGGCAAGGCCAGAGGCGAGGGACCCGTAGGGGCAGCTCGTCCTGGGCCTGCAGCACCTGCAACAGGCTGTCTAGTCGACGCAGGAGCAGCTGCCCTGCCTGCTAGATCTGGCCTGCGAGGTGGGAGAGGAGGCGACTTCACCTGAGACGTAATTGTCGACAGGGCTTGACGCAGGGCTTCATTCTCAGCCTGAATTTGCAGCTGCTGTGCCTCCAGCTCAAGGATGTAGTCTTCGTCCCCTCCGATGTAGCGAGGGCGCTCGTCCATCTCGCCTTCTTCCATATGGCCACCAGGGGTATCCTCTGGGTTCTCATCGGGATTGTCATCAGGGGCTTTAGAGCCACCTGAGAAAGTCTCAACCACGGCGTTGAACTTCGCACGCAGCTGCGGATTAGTCCGGGCCGCCTCCAGGAGCTTATCTAGCATATCGGGCTCTGAAGGAGTATTAGCAGGTGGTTCGGCTCCGGCGGGTGGCCCGCCATTGCCTGGATTGTCTGTCATGTTGCTGTACCGACGTCGGTCGGAAACCATTTGTAACGGCGTAGCCGCTGCCTTTAATCTTACAGTGTGAGCGGCATGTCCACTTAGAAATGTCCAACGCAGTGTCTACTATCCACACTCTCGCACAGCAACTGAGCCCAGGTTTAGAACGGGACCCTCGGGAGTCGAACCCGAATGGTGAGCTGGTAGCAGCCCACCATTGACCTCCTCAGTCACTCTGCTAAAGTGTGGTATACGGATACGCATAAGCGCACCGTCACACGACCATTTCCTTGCGCAAAACGACCTCTAAAACATGCCATTTCATAGCGAACGCTACATATAACGCGATAAAAAAACAATGGTGTCTAAATCTGTCTACATCTGCCTATTCTGAACCTACCAGGGCAGGGCGGGGCGGGGCGGGGCGGGGCGGGGCGGGGCGGGGCGGGGCGGGGCGGGGCGGGGCGGGGCGGGGCGGGGCGGGGCGGGGCGGGGCGGGGCGGCGCGGGGCGGCGCGGGGCGGCGCGGGGCGGCGCGGGGCGGCGCGGGGCGGCGCGGGGCGGCGCGGGGCGGCGCGGGGCGGCGCGGGGCGGCGCGGGGCGGCGCGGGGCGGCGCGGGGCGGCGCGGGGCGGCGCGGGGCGGCGCGGGGCGGCGCGGGGCGGCGCGGGGCGGCGCGGGGCGGCGCGGGGCGGCGCGGGGCGGCGCGGGGCGGCGCGGGGCGGCGCGGGGCGGCGCGGGGCGGCGCGGGGCGGCGCGGGGCGGCGCGGGGCGGCGCGGGGCGGCGCGGGGCGGCGCGGGGCGGCGCGGGGCGGCGCGGGGCGGCGCGGGGCGGCGCGGGGCGGCGCGGGGCGGCGCGGGGCGGCGCGGGGCGGCGCGGGGCGGCGCGGGGCGGCGCGGGGCGGCGCGGGGCGGCGCGGGGCGGCGCGGGGCGGCGCGGGGCGGCGCGGGGCGGCGCGGGGCGGCGCGGGGCGGCGCGGGGCGGCGCGGGGCGGCGCGGGGCGGCGCGGGGCGGCGCGGGGCGGCGCGGGGCGGCGCGGGGCGGCGCGGGGCGGCGCGGGGCGGCGCGGGGCGGCGCGGGGCGGCGCGGGGCGGCGCGGGGGGCGGCGCGGGGCGGCGCGGGGCGGCGCGGGGCGGGGGGCGGGGGGCGGGGGGCGGGGGGCGGGGGGCGGGGGGCGGGGGGCGGGGGGCGGGGGGCGGGGGGCGGGGGGCGGGGGGCGGGGGGCGGGGGGCGGGGGGCGGGGGGCGGGGGGCGGGGGGCGGGGGGCGGGGGGCGGGGGGCGGGGGGCGGGGGGGCGGGGGGCGGGGGGCGGGGGGCGGGGGGCGGGGGGCGGGGGGCGGGGGGCGGGGGGCGGGGGGCGGGGGGCGGGGGGCGGGGGGCGGGGGGCGGGGGGCGGGGGGCGGGGGGCGGGGGGCGGGGGGCGGGGGGCGGGGGGCGGGGGGCGGGGGGCGGGGGGCGGGGGGCGGGGGGCGGGGGGCGGGGGGCGGGGGGCGGGGGGCGGGGGGCGGGGGGCGGGGGGCGGGGGGCGGGGGGCGGGGGGCGGGGGGCGGGGGGCGGGGGGCGGGGGGCGGGGGGCGGGGGGCGGGGGGCGGGGGGCGGGGGGCGGGGGGCGGGGGGCGGGGGGCGGGGGGCGGGGGGCGGGGGGCGGGGGGGCGGGGGGCGGGGGGCGGGGGGCGGGGGGCGGGGGGCGGGGGGCGGGGGGCGGGGGGCGGGGGGCGGGGGGCGGGGGGCGGGGGGCGGGGGGCGGGGGGCGGGGGGCGGGGGGCGGGGGGCGGGGGGCGGGGGGCGGGGGGCGGGGGGCGGGGGGCGGGGGGCGGGGGGCGGGGGGCGGGGGGCGGGGGGCGGGGGGCGGGGGGCGGGGGGCGGGGGGCGGGGGGCGGGGGGCGGGGGGCGGGGGGCGGGGGGCGGGGGGCGGGGGGCGGGGGGCGGGGGGCGGGGGGCGGGGGGCGGGGGGCGGGGGGCGGGGGGCGGGGGGCGGGGGGCGGGGGGCGGGGGGCGGGGGGCGGGGGGCGGGGGGCGGGGGGCGGGGGGCGGGGGGGCGGGGGGCGGGGGGCGGGGGGCGGGGGGCGGGGGGCGGGGGGCGGGGGGCGGGGGGCGGGGGGCGGGGGGCGGGGGGCGGGGGGCGGGGGGCGGGGGGCGGGGGGCGGGGGGCGGGGGGCGGGGGGCGGGGGGCGGGGGGCGGGGGGCGGGGGGCGGGGGGCGGGGGGCGGGGGGCGGGGGGCGGGGGGCGGGGGGCGGGGGGCGGGGGGCGGGGGGCGGGGGGCGGGGGGCGGGGGGCGGGGGGCGGGGGGCGGGGGGCGGGGGGCGGGGGGCGGGGGGCGGGGGGCGGGGGGCGGGGGGCGGGGGGCGGGGGGCGGGGGGCGGGGGGCGGGGGGCGGGGGGCGGGGGGCGGGGGGCGGGGGGCGGGGGGCGGGGCGGGGCGGGGCGGGGCGGGGCGGGGCGGGGCGGGGCGGGGCGGGGCGGGGCGGGGCGGGGCGGGGCGGGGCGGGGCGGGGCGGGGCGGGGCGGGGCGGGGCGGGGCGGGGCGGGGCGGGGCGGGGCGGGGCGGGGCGGGGCGGGGCGGGGCGGGGCGGGGCGGGGCGGGGGGCGGGGCGGGGCGGGGCGGGGCGGGGCGGGGCGGGGCGGGGCGGGGCGGGGCGGGGCGGGGCGGGGCGGGGCGGGGCGGGGCGGGGCGGGGCGGGGCGGGGCGGGGCGGGGCGGGGCGGGGCGGGGCGGGGCGGGGCGGGGCGGGGCGGGGCGGGGCGGGGCGGGGCCGGGCCGGGCGGGGCGGGGCGGGGCGGGGGTAATGGTAGGCACATGGTGCACGGCAGAAGCATGTCAAGGTTCTCATCATCAGAGGGACAGCTGGTATGCCCGAAGATGCAGTTGCAGGGCCAGCAATGAATGTTGCATTAGGACTAGTAATAGGAACAGGTTCAGGACCAGCAGGGGTCAAGTACCGTTCCAGCCTTGTGTGTTTCCGTGCGTGCGTGGAGGGGCGCATGTGAATCGTTTTTACTGTGCCAGGCCAGCGCGGCGTTGGGGTCCAGGAGGGCTCATCGCATTTTTCGGTATCAACTTAGCGCAATGTGCGGGAAATGCAGCGATGTGGGCGCCTAGCGACTACACAGGGTCCAACCCGTCGGAAATACCCCCGAGGACGCCGCCAATCGGCCCCTGTGATGAGCATTCACCCTTTGTCACATGTTGTCATAGTATGTACCACACAAGGTGATGGAGCATGTCTTGGACCGCATCCCGGAATATAGACCCGCCCAGCTATCAGTGAAAGGTGGAAGCACGTGGAAAATACCACTGGCCAAAAAGTTTATGGTCTTGACAGAAACCCAGGAATGACGGGGTCAAGGCTTCAGCACAGTGCACGGTAGCGAAACAAAGTCCACGCACGGTGCTGCTGACACCTCAGTGAGATGCTCTGCATGGTTGGAGGCAGGGTCAGGCAGGTCACGCGCCAGGTGGCAGGAAGGGCCCGGGCCAGTAGGGGTCCCGACCCAACCCAGGGAATCTTGCGCTTCAACCTGCGACCCACGTACGGTCGCACCCTGTTGAGCCCCAGGCTGCAACGAGCGAGCATGTTCACAGTCCGCGGGAATGGCGGGCGGAGTGATATGGGAGGCTTCAGTGCAAAACGCGAGTTTTAGCGCGCGTGACTTACCGCGATAGCCTCAGCTACCCTTCACTAGCGCGATGCGCAGGCTTGGCTCGGGTTGGCGGGTCCCACGGCCGGGGTGACCTCCTATGGCTAGCCCCCGCCCTCGTCTATCCTTCAACTCGTATGCTACACCCCCCCAACGTGTACCAGTTACTTCACCAACCGATGCTTCAACATTGACCAAACAGCATGCCGTGCTACGAGGGGGGAACATCAGCTGTGGCACTCCACGGGTGAGGTGCCGGCAAAACAGGCGCCTTGCATCATCCTAGTAGGAGGTAACTAACAAACAGAAAACGGAGTAAGCAGTGGCAGGGCAGTGCCGAGGGCGGTGGTGAAGTGGACTGCTACAAAAACCTAGTGCCAAATGTGGTGTGCGTTAGGGTCGCCCCCCACCACCCTACCCCTGCCCAGCTACTTGCTGCTCCTAGACGCCCCCAGCCCGCATGCCATGCCCATGCCCACTTTTATCAACAACTACTATGCTTGGACAGTGTTTTGTCTGGACTCCAACTCCATGCACACAAACTGGTGGCAAGAGCCGTGATGTGGCTGCGGTGATGTAGATTAGGCCAGGAAGGAGATGGCGCAGGGGATGGATGTTGTGATGCCCTGCCCTGGCTGGCAAGTCGTACAGCTCGTGCAAGTGCTCTACTGCATGCTGACGGCTGCACCCAGCTGCCACACAGCACCTCGCGTCAATCAAGACGGCGCTCATGCCATTAATTGTACTGGCAAAATGCTTAAGCGGTGTAGGCCATCCTCTTAATCTTCGCCTTTTTCTTCGACATCGTTGTTGCTGTTGGGAAGCGCCGCTGTTTGTTGAGACGCCGGCCTCCTTGTAGCACGCACAGGGCATCAGCTCCTGCCGCGTGGTGATGCGCGCGCGTGTCTCACTCTACTGAGGCCCCGGTCACACAAAGCTTCAAGCGCAGCTTTCCATCGTTCAGGTACGGGCGCCAGCAATCAATGGAGGCAGGGTTTGCGATCTTCTTGAAAAAGTTGGAGATGCCAATGGAGCTGACTGCCTCGTCACCTGCAGCATGCCAGCAGGCAGGGTCACCAGTGCAGAAAGAGCCAGTGGCAGCAGTGAGGTCAAGCAGGCAGGCCAGCAGAGCAAGAAAAGGATGCCGCTGATGGAGGACTTCAGCGACGTTGTGCCAGTGACACGAGCTTCCCTCCCACCCCTCCCACTCCTCAACCCACACCCGTAGGCCGCTCCTTCCAGCCCCTGCTGACTTCGAACCCCTCCCCTGCCCCTCCCGGCCCTCCCGCCCCACCCTGCCAGCAGTCCGGCAGTTCAGGTCCCTAGAAGTATGCCACACTCCCCAAACCTTACCAAGCCTGGACAGCAGGGTCAGCAGTGCTTTGCTGCTTTCACTTGGCCAGATGCATGTTATACAGCTCACGTAGTAGATAATTGGCGGTCCGAGAGCATTATGCGAAAATAATGGACGAGGCCGAGGTGGCGCGGACATACATCCCGAGGCGCAGCCGAGGGATGTATGGTAGCAGAGCCGAGGACGAGACCATTAGTTCGCATAATGCGAGAGGTAACGGCGATTATCTGGTATATCTGAGGTTTCGCATTCCCGTAACCGCCACCGTTGACCAACACTGTATGCAACCGCTAGACACAGCCGCTAGACACAGCCAGGCAAAGGCTCCCCCGAAACGTATTGCGAGAAGCGTGCTTGCCGCTCGACCAATATCAAAAAGTGCACTTGCCGCTCGACCATTATGTTTTGCCGCTCGACCATTATGCTTTGCCGCTCGACCATTATGTTTTGCCGGTCGCCAGCCTGGCAGTTATAAGTATACATGCCAGCCAGGTAGCACGTCCGCTAAGCTATCGCGTAGAGTCGCTTGAGCAACGTAGAGGTAGCAATAGAGGTAGCTGTATACCCGTCCCACGTTGACCGCCCCTATCCCACGTTGACCAGCACTACGAACAACGCATTCGCAACGCAGTTGCTGGACCAACGCTCTCGTTTGCCGCACGAGCATTATCAAAAAGTGCACTTTGCCGCTCGACCATTATCAAAAAGTGCACTTGCCGCTCGACCATTATCATTTGCCGCTCGACCATTATGTTTTGCCGGTCGCCAGCCTGGCAGTTATAAGTAGCTCGGCTTAAGCGGCTTGCACGACTTGCCGACAGCCTCATCTAGCCATTCCTTACCCCATTGAGGGCTTTATTCTACCCGACTGCTTTGCACGCCATCGCGGCTTGCACAGCTTGTGCGGCTTGCACGACTTGCGCGGCCACTGACGTGTGACCGATTCAAGAGGAGGTCAAGATGAGGTCAACCACAGTCAAGTCGACAGAGACCGCCGCACAGCCAGACAACCGCACAGCCCGACAGCCGCACAGCCAGGCAGCCACGTTGGAAAATGCTACTCAATTGTCAGGAGGCCGCAAGTCAGCTTCAGCTATCACATGCGGCAGCCACGCAGCAGCGAGCAGTGGCGCCCCTGCAACATCTAGCGAGATAGCACAGTTAGCCACTGGGAGCTAATTGACCAAAGCTGCACCGTACTTCGAGCCTCAGCCATCTCGTTACCAATGCCACCTCCCTGTTCTGGTCGTGTCTCTGTGGCAAGCCGTGGCGTCCACCCTGGCTATTGGCAGCCCAAACGGTTCGCTCCAGTGCCCGCATCTACCACATGGTCAACCCATTGCCAATGTCAACGTAGCAACAGATGCAAGTATGCCAGCGGCACACGCGCAGGAGGAAATCGTTGTCAATGGTCAAGGTGGTGGCGGCCGGCTTGCTTAATCACAGCCCTTAATCACAGCTCTTGCGACTCAAGACGCTACTATCTTTGCAGTTCCGACGCTCAACGACAAGAAGTTCCCCACTACGGGGACAAACGCAACAACCGAGCAGGTGAGAATTGCAAGTGGTGTTGCAGCAACACCGTGGTAGCATGTGTAGTAGCGGAAATGCTGAGCAGCCTATATATGTTGCAATACATGTTGCAACATGTGCTCACGTGCTGTAATCTGTACCCGTGCAGTTGGAGGTTCATCCCAACTCTACCATCAGACCCTTCTGCGCGCGTTCGTCATTTCCATGACGCCTACTACAGGAGGCCCAAGTTGCTGTGTGGTGCTATGTGCATGTTTGTGCCAAGTGAGTGCTGCGCTCTCTGTCACCATTACAACACCTTGCCCACCACGTGTCCCGTGCACTGCTCTGCCACCACTTGCTGATGCTTGCTCACATGTTGCTCTATTGCACAGATGCACACCAAGAGCAAGTCTAACGCCACATCACTCATGTTGCGCATCACCAACCAGCGCAATCCCGCTGCTGCTGCTGCTGCCATCGCTGCTGCTGTTGCCGGTGTTGCCGCTGCTGTCGCTGCTGCCAGTGTTGCCGCTGTAGCCACTGCCGCTGCTGCTGAAGCTGCTGCAGCTTCTGCAGCTTCTGCTGCTGCCAGTGTTGCCGTTGTTGCCCCTGCTGCCACTGCTGTTGCTGCTGCTGCTGCTGCCGCGCGAGTTGCTGCTGGTGCTGCCGGTGTTGCCGCTGCTGCCGGTGTTGCCGCTGTTGTCGCTGCTGCCAGTGTTGCCGCTGTAGCCACTGCTGCTGATGCTGCTGTTGCTGCTGAAGCTGCTGCAGCTTCTGCTGCTGCCAGTGTTGCCGTTGTTGCCCCTGCTGCCACTGCTGTTGCTGCTGCTGCTGCTGCCGCGCGAGTTGCTGCTGCTGCTGCCGGTGTTGCCGCTGCTGCCGCTGTTGTCGCTGCTGCCAGTGTTGCCGCTGTTGCCACTGTTGCTGCTGCCGCTGATGCTGATGATGCTGCTGCTGCAGCTTCTGCTCCTGCCAGTGTTGCCGTTGTTGCCCCTGCTGCCCTGCGCGCGTGCTATGTTCTATGCTATGTCCTTCTATGTCCTAAACAGCCCGCAGGCAGTCTCCGCTCCTATCGGGGGCTTCAACGCGCCATGTTCAATACAGCCTGGCCCTAGTCATGCGGCCCCTGTACCCTTCCCCCGCCCCATGGCCATACGTTCCCCAGGGAGTCTGCCCTGATGCCATGGCCTTCCTCTCTGCCAATGAGCAGCTGTGTGTGCCAGCACCAGGGCATGTTGCATTCATGCTTGGCTTCATGCTTGGCTTGGCATTGGAATGGTGCAGCGATTGATTTCTTTCTTTCATTTCGTGCAACTCGCTAGGCCATCGACGTCTGCAGGGTCACATTAGCATCAGGCCATCACGTTTTTGTAAGCGTGCGATTGTAAGCTCTGAGTACCGGCGCGGTTGACCCCTTATTATGCCCCTATTATGCCTCCATTATGAGAAAATAAGGACGCCTATATTTTTCCCTATACCTCAGATATACTGATATAATCCAGGTTCATAACCTCATAAGCATAGCACAGCCTTTCTTTAACACATGGGTCAAGCCAGGATAACAACCTAAACAACAGCCTGCTCCTCCCTACCCACCTACCTGCCTGCACATTCTTCCTCTACTCCTCCCTCATGCCTGGGCCACCAACCCATGCCTCGCAGCTTGAGTCAGGCCCCGCCCACCTCACATCGCCCTGGCTCGTCCCCCGCCGGCCTGCCCGCCCTGGCCACCGGCCCCCGGCCCGCCCGGCCGCCCTGGCCTGCCTGCCCTGGCCCATCCCCCGCCTGCCCTCTCACCGGGCTTCATGAAGGAGGCGCCCGCAAAGGTGGCACTGGCGTAGGCTGAGTTGTACGAGCCAATGGCCTCCAGCGTGCACTTGAAGCTGACGGTGATGGGGGTGATCAGCGGCAGCAGGCCCTCCTCGCCTGCTCACGCAGCCAGGGCCGGGGTCAGGGTCAGAACCAGGGTCAGGGTCAGGGTCAGGGTCAGGGTCAGGGTCAGGGTCAGGGTCGGGGCCGGGGTCAGGGTCAGAACCAGGGTCAGGGTCAGGGTCAGGGTCGGGGTCAGGGTCGGGGTCAGGGTCGGGGTCAGGGTCAGAACCAGGGTCAGGCCTCTGCCCCATTCAGTCCTTAGGGTCCCTCTGCACTTGCCCCTGGCCCACATCCCCCCTCATGCTGGCTGGCCCCAAGCATCCCCCCCTCTGCGCCCCCCCGCCCCCCCCTCCTTGACCTGGTGCCATCCCCACTGCCTGGGACCCCCTGACGCCCTCCCTGTTCCCCTGTGGCCCCCTCATGTAATGCATGACCCTGCCACCACCCAGCCCCCCTCCGCACCCTCAGTACTGACCCCCCAGCACTGAGTAGTGCCTAACCCTGCACACCCCTCACCCCCCTCCACCCGCCTCCTCACCCTGACCCCCCTGACCCCCCTCCACCCCCCTCACCCCCCTCACCTGGTGCTAGGGAGGCAAACACTGAGGGTGTGACGCTGAAGCTCGGGTATGCGTCTCCCACCACACTGCTGGCAGCGCTGCCTGGCATGCTTGGGGCGGCCGCCGCCTGGGCAGCTGCTGAGGGTGTGGGGGGCTGCTTGGAGTTGCGCGAGAACAGGGGGGAGCGGGTGGCGGGCGGCCCGGGGGTGGAGGGGGCGGTCTCGTTGATACTGTCCAGGTGCGCCAGCGTGGCTGAGGAGAGGGGGGTGGTGGCGGTGGAGCCACTCCCTGCAGGAGGGGAGGGGAGGGGGGGTAGGAGGGTGATGAGATCGGGGAGCGGGGGGAATGGAGGGGGAGATGGGGAGAGGGTTATGGCCCCTGCCTGGCCTGGTCACATGACCAGGCAACCTGCACTTCTCTCACTGTGCTCACTGCTGGGTGACCACCCAGTGCACACGCCCACCGTCATCAGCCCTGCCACCCACCCGGAGCCATGTGCTGTGCCGTGCTGTGCTGTGCTGTGCTGTGCTGTGCTGCTGCTGCTGCTGTGCTGTGCTGTGCTGTGCTGTGGCCTCACCTTGGCCAGCCATGAGGGCCACTGCCGGCAGCGCCGCCGCTGGTCCCGCGCTGTAGCCAAACACCAGCTTGATGCCCCACTGGTGGCCCCTGCAGGCGGGCAGGCAAGCAGGGCAGGCCGCAGGCTGAGGGAGGGGCAGCAGGGAAGCAGATCGCAGGCACTGGCAGTGGCCAACAGCGGTGATGGATGAGGTGGAGGCGGGCGAGCGTGGCAGACCTGGTCTTCACAAACAGCGATGTAGACTGTGGCGCAAGGGGTGAGGGGGTGAGGGGGTGAGGGGGTGAGGGGGTGAGGGGGTGAGGGGGTGAGGGGGTGAGGGGGTGAGGGGGTGAGGGGGTGAGGGGGTGAGGGGGTGAGGGGGTGAGGGGGTGAGGGGGTGAGGGGGTGAGGGGGTGAGGGGGTGAGGGGGTGAGGGGGTGAGGGGTGAGGGGGTGAGGGGGTGAGGGGGTGAGGGGGTGAGGGGGTGAGGGGGTGAGGGGGTGAGGGGGTGAGGGGGTGAGGGGGTGAGGGGGTGCACGTCTATGTCACTGCCAGGAGCAGGCTTGGGGTGCCCAGGGGCAGGGCAGGGGCCAGGGCCCAGGGGGTGATCTGGCCCAGCAATCCTCCCCCACAGCAACAGGACCACGGACGCAGCGAGAGCTGAAGTGGAGGGCGAGGGGGGCGGCGACCATGCCCTGCACCAGTTCCCTACCTGCCTTGAGCTTGAGGCCCCCATCCCCCCCCAAACCTGATGCAGGGTACATGTTAGGGTTAGGTTTGGGGCTGAGGGTCAGGGTCAGGCCTGAGCCCTGACCTGACCTGAAGTAGGAGGACTCTGACTGCACGTGCACGCCCTTGAAGCCATCGGGGGAGGCCCGCAGCCCCGCCAGCCCGTCTGCCAGGTACTGGGTCAGCCGCGCCGCATCCACGTCACACACCTGCAGGCGGGGGGCGGGGCAGGGCTGAGCAGCCAGGGGTGAGGGGAGGGGCGGCGTGGCGTGCGGCGGGGGGGGCAGGGTGCAGGGCAGGGCAGGGCAGGCGACCAGGTGGGTGGAGCAGGCAAGGCGGGCGGGCAGGGTAAGCTGATCCTGTTGGAGGAGCCGGCTTGCTGCGGCCACAGCGCTTCTATAAGCAGGGGGTGGGGGGGGGATGGGGAGGGAGGGAGGGAGGGAAGGGGGGTTGGAGGGGAGGGGGAGGGGGGGGGGAGGGGGGGGGGAGGGGGGGGGGGAGGGGGGGGGGAGGGGGGGGGGGGGGGGGGAGGGAGGTTTGGGCAGGCTGGGGGGGAGGGAGGGTGGGAAGGAAGCTGGCTGGCCTCCACCCCTGGCTCACCAGCTCCAGGTTCTGCTCCTTGGCCACTCGGCCAGCCGGAGCCAGGGCGGCTGCAGGGCCCAGGCTGGTCAGGCTGTGGCCTAGCGGCGTGCCGCCCCCCTGCTGCTGAGCTGCCAAACCCAGGGAGAGGGGTGGGGGGGCGGGGGCGGGGCACACTGCCATGGAGGTCTGGCCATGAGCAGTGAGCACCTGTGAATGGGGTAGGGCTGCAGGGTCAGGGTCAGGGCTGCAGGCAAGTACAGGAGCTAGGGCACACCAGCAGCAGGGACAAGCCACACTGAGGGTTGCCTCGTTGCCGCACCTCCTTCCCCATACCTGACCCTGATCAAGCTTCCCTTGCCCCCACCCACAAGCCATGCTTTGCCTCACCTGCTGTCACCCCCCCCTCCCCATCGCTCCTCCTACCCCTGGCCTGACCCTGACCCTTACGCCTGACCCTGGCCCTACTCTCGCCCCTGCCCCTGCCCCTGCCCCTGCCCCTGCCCCTGCCCCTGCCCCTGCCCCTGCCCCTGCCCCTGCCCCTGCCCCTCCCTCACAATCACCGCACTGGCCTCTGGCCCCACCATGCGTGCCTGCAGCGCTGCGTAGTAGGGCCCGGGGCAGGCCTGGGGCCAGGTGAACCACTTCAGGTTAGGCAGCACACCACACAGGAAGGAGGGCGACAGCGCGCTCAGCCGCACAGCACCTGCAGGCAGGCCAGCAGGCCAGCTGCTCAGCTGATCACCCTCTGCACTGCACTGCACTGCAGGCAGGCCACACACACCCTCGCCCTTCCCCTCCCCTCCGCCTGCACTACATCCCTCCCCCTCCCCTTGTCCCCCCCCCTCCCCCTCCCCCTGCTGCAGTGTCTCCGCTGCTGGGGCTGCTGGGGCACTGCACTGCACGCCTTCACCACCAGCTGCTGCCCTGCTGCCCTGCTGCGCCCTGCTGCCCTGCTGCGCCAGCTCAGCTGCAGGCCGGCATCCTACCTAGGATATCTAGGGTTTCTCTCTATTTAGGGCATCTGGGCATCTAGGGTCTGCCAGATCCGTGTGGTCGTGCACACAGCGCAGGTGCCACGTGCAGTCACAGGTGCGGAGGGGGGGTCGAGAGGGAGGGGCAGGGATGTAGTGCAGGCGGAGGGGGGGGGGGGGATGTGTGGGCGCCAGCGTAGATGCCCAGTGCAGGCCATAGGTGCCAGGGGGGAGGTGAGAGGGAGGGAGAGGCACTCCACAGTGGCAATACGGAGCCATAGCAGCAGCTGCAGACAGCAGCAGCAGTGGCAGAAGGGGGGTGGGGGGTGTTGAGTCAGGCGCCCACCCGCCAGGAAGCGGCGCTGCTCAGGCGACGTGAAGCGGCCGCGGCCCCGCGTCATCCACAGCGTAGCGGCCACCACCACGCTGTTCTCACTGTCCACCTCCAGCTGTGCACACAGCAGGGGGGGACCGGGGTCTGAGGGGTGAGGGCGGGGGTCTGAGGGGCGAGGGCGGGATGGAGGGGGCCGCAGGGGGTGTGAGGGTGGAGGGGCAGGCAGGCAGGTGGCGGCTGCTGAGAGGGTCTGCTCCTGTGGGTCCTGTGGGTCCCCCTCTTGGGCCAGGGCTGGGGCTGGGGCTGGAGTGAAGGGCTGGGAGTGGAGGGCTGGGGTGAGAAGTCAAGGTCCGGGTCCATCGCCAGGGAAGGTAGGGCCCCAGGGACAGGGGCGACCCAAGGTGGAGGACAGGAGGGCGTGCCACAGTACGTGAGAGGGTCACCCTGTTATGATGTGCTGTGGCTGGCTGGCGGAGCCTTGCTGCGGCCTCCCTTTGTTTAAGGCTGGCTGTAGGGGTCTGGCAGGGGTCTGGCAGGGGTCTGGGTAGAAGTCTGCTTGAGCTGCTGACCCTGACCCTCGCCCTGACACTGACCCTGACCTTCGCCCTGACACTGACCCTGACCCTCGCCCTGACCCTGACCCTGACACTGCCCTTGGCCCTGCCCCTGCCAACCGCCCTGGCCCTGACCTACCTGCTCAGAGCGCAGCAGGGCCAGCATGGCTGCAAAGGGCAGCTGCAGGAAGTGCGCCTGCAGGGCAGGTGAGGTGATGACCTCCACCACGTCCTTGAACAAAGCCACCTGCACAGTCCAGGGGGCAGCCGGGGGGGGCAGGGGAGGGGAGGGGGGCAGGTGACCAGCAGTAGGACGGGAAGGCGGGGTGGGGCGGAGGGGGGGGGCCAGTGCACCTGCCTGCCTGCGCCCCTGCCCAGCCCTGACCCCCCCCAGCCTTCTTGCCTTGCCACCTTGCCTGCCACCAGACCCGCCCTACCCTCTACCCTCAGGGGACTCAATAGCCTGATTTAGGGAGCTGAGGGGCAAGGCTCACCCCACACCGCCAGCAATGAGCCAGGAAGGGCAGGTGGGGCGGGCCGCTGTAGGGCACTAATGCACCTGCCTGCCTCCTTGTCGCCCTGCCTGCCTGCCTGCCGCCCTGCCCCGGTCCCCCTCTCTTCCCCCTTGGGCTTACTGACCAGCCTGGCCTGTGAAGGCTGGAAACCACAATGAGTCAGGAAGGGCAGGCGGGGGGCCTGTAGGGCATGAATGCACCTGCCTGGGGCTTACTCACCAGCCTGGCCTGCACTGTTGCCAGCAGCTCCTTGAAGTGGGCGTGGTTGTGCACCACCCCCTCCAGGCCGTACACCTTCTTGATGACCTCCAGGTCGATGTCCTGGGCGCGCAGCTGGGAGAAGGCGGTGCGGCACGCGTCCACTGTGTCCTGGACCTGCTCCAGGAGGGGGGGCAGAGCAGGGCTGGTGGGCCGTGAAAAGGAGGGGGCAGAGCAGGGCCATGACCCTGCCGGCAGGGGCTGCAGCAAGAGGAGGGGGGGGTCAGGAACCGCACCCAACCCTAAGCCCTAACCCTGACCCTGACCCTTGTGGTGCCAGGGTGCTGCACCTGCCACTTGTCTGCGATCTTGAGCACTGTGACGAGCTGGGCGGGTGAGTCAAACACCAGCTGCTCTGTGTACATGTGGTGCAGCACAGCCCGGGCGGCTGGCTGCTCACTGGGCGCCAACCTCTCCTCAAGCACCCGCAGCACAGCGGGGTGGCCGGAGGGCAGGTGGGTGCTGGGCAGCGAGGGTTGGCTGCAGGGCTGCATGGGGGAGGCCGGGGACAGGGGAAGGGCAGGTGGGGAGGCGGCTGTCGCCGGGTAGGCTGGGAGAGGGGAGGCTTGGGGTGAACCCAGGCTGGGGGGGGTAGCCCCATTGCTGTCGCTGTCTGCCTGCATGCTGGGCTTGCTGGGCTTTGGCTGTTGCTGCTGCTGAGGTTGCTGGCGGATGCTTTCGCTGGCGACCTGCTTCAGCAGACACTGCCGGAAGTAATAGCTGCTGGCTCTGCATGGGCACACAAGCACCCAAGCATTATGGCGCTGGTGCCGATGATGTCGGTTTAGGGTGTCGGGGCATACATCCCCATTTGCGAGCTAACATTGGCCGATGCACGGTCATCTGTGGAGGGCTGCGCACACTCACGCTAGCACCACGGTATGCAGCGCGTACTCCACATCTTGTGCAGTGTCGGCTTGCATCTTTAATGCAAGTTCTTCCGCGTTTTCGCCCTGTGCACACCGACGCCCTCATTGGCTGCATCTCGAACTTTGCACTTGCGCCCAAATTTACAATTGCAAACTGACCTGAGCGGAAGGCAGGCATTTGACGCGAAGGACGCAGTCTGCTAGCGCCTTGCCCTCGGGATCTGTCCACAGCCAGCCATTCTTGCTGCTGCCCGTCATGTCGTACAGAGAACGCCGATTGGTGCCGGAGCTGGGTTCTGCGCACTGCTCGCCGCACCTAAGCCAATGTTCAAGGAGCGGATCCGGGCCTGAGGGCATTAGCTGTGCGTCTCAATACCGCTTCAAAGCATCCCGCACATTGCTGACTGCGGAACAACTGCAGCGGGCTCCAGTAATCAAGCGGTGCACGCAGTGCGCTGGCATGTTGGTCACAGCCCGTCACGCCTCACACGTGCTAACACTGAGAACAATTTATCGGCTAAGAGTACATGCAAAAGCAGAAGCGCGCCACCTTGCACCGTATATGTGCAACCTCAGCTACCCTGGCGCACCTGGACAGCACTGAGACCGCCCCCTTTACCCAAGGTCCACCAACCTCACGTTTCCCCCTGATCTCTCACAACTAAAAGCAGCTCCATCGAGTCCCCGAACCCCTAGAGGGGGAGGGCGACCAAGCAGCCTAACGGCTGACGGCTTAAGCGGTATAACACTTTATCCAATCCTCTCGGTAAAATGTCCACCGAACTTGTGGACATTTTGTCCACCAGTTATGTTGACATTTAAAACACGCACCAAACAGCTAACGCTGCATCAACCCTGCATCAGCTTAGTAGCTGTGTGCCAACCGTAGGCCGAACACTGCGATCGACGCAGCCACCCAAACATGTGACCGCTCACTCCCTGCCAGGCCCGGCTTGGGCCCCTGTTATGCGATATCCCGACTTGGGCCCTTGCTATGGAAGTAGATGGTTGTGGTACTAGCGAGGTTATAAAAGCAGGATAGAAGAAGGCACCTGCAAGCCGAAAGCCTGCAGCGGAATACATTTGAGGATTTTATTATAAGAGCTAGTGAACGCCACCCATTGCTTGAGCTCATCGGCTTTCCGCAGCCTATGAGTTGCGATTTGTTGATTGCTCGCGGCCCAGTCCTCAGCAAAGTGCAGCAATCCCCAAGTGTGCTTGAGGACATACTGTTCATGTTGACACAGCTTAGTAGTGAGGAGCCCGAGGCCTGGGACATGCACAAATGCTTCAAGAAGGTGGGCTAAAGAGCATCACCCTTGGTGTAGCAGCCCCATCCAACGCATCATCATGACAACATGTTCTTCCCTGCAGGCCAACTGCCCATAAAGGCCAGGAAAGAGTGCAGAAAAGAAACGGCAAAAGAGAGTGGCGATCCACCACCTCCCAGACTCGCCCATTAGCCTAGAATTGCATCATGAGCACCTCCCCCTTGAAACTCCCTTCACCACTCACATTGACCATCACACTTAGACAGGGTTGTAGCAGCAGCAGCCCCCTGCCTTGTCCTCATCCCTGCTCACCAGCCCTGGGCTGCAGCAGCAGCACCATCAGCACCCTGCCTTGTCCTCTGCCCTGCTCACAAGCCCAAGGCTGCTGTTGCAGCAGCAACAACAGCAGCCCCCTGCCTTGTCCTCTACCCTGCTCACCAGCCCAAGGCTGCAGCAGCAGCAGCCCCCGGCCTTGTCCTCTGCCCTGCTCACCAGCTCAAGGCTGCAGCAGCAGCAGCCCCCTGCCTTATCCTTTGCCCTGCTCACCAGCCCAAGGCTGCAGCAGCAACAACAGCAGCCCCCTTCCTTGTCCTCTGTCTTGCTCACCAGCCCAAGGCTGCAGCAGCAGCAGCCCCCTCCCTTATCCTTTGCCCTGCTCACCAGCTCAAGGCTGCAGCAGCAGCAGCCCCCTGCCTTATCCTTTGCCCTGCTCACCAGCCCAAGGCTGCAGCAGCAACAACAGCAGCCCCCTTCCTTGTCCTCTGTCTTGCTCACCAGCCCAAGGCTGCAGCAGCAGCAGCCCCCTCCCTTATCCTTTGCCCTGATCACCAGCCCAAGGCTGGTGCAGCAGCAGCAGCAGCAGCCCCCTTCCTTGTCCTCTGAAGGCTAAGACAAAAGCAGAAGCGCAGAAGCGCGCCACCTTGCACCGTATGTGTGCTTCTCCTCAGCTACCCTGGCGCACCTGGACAGCACCACTGAGACCGCCCCCTTTACCCAAGATCCACCAACCTCACGTTTCCCCCTGATATCTCACAACTAAAAGCAGCTCCATCGAGTCATTTTCTGTATATGCGCGCGTGCACACTGCTTTGCTTTTGGTTTTCTTGGCTTAGGCATGGCATGAGTGACGTTTGGCATCCCGATGTAAACGTTGGCAGCATCAGCTGATCAGACCACGCTATCCGAACTACAGCAGTTCTGCCCATGATTGGGGTGCAAGTGCTGTGAGGCCACACACACTTCACAGGACCAGTACGGAGCAAAGGCACGAACATGCAGCTGCGAGATGAGGTAAGTATGAGGTAAGTATATATTTCTGTTTTGTCGCGCAGTGGGGTAAACGGTAGACGAGAGTCAGGCCAGGCCAGTGTCCTCAAAGGAGCCGGCTGAGGCAGGCCGGCATGTGCATCATGTCCTGGCTGACATTACTGCACTATTGCACAGGGTTCAACAGGGTCCTCAAAGGGACAGAGGGAGTCGGGGGTTAGACAGGGCTGAACCAGATTGTTATCTACATTGTTATTGTCGGTTTCCATTAACGGGAGTGTGGCTAGAGGCCATCTGTCTTCCCCCCGGGACCAGCCCCTCTGCCTCAACAAGCTTCCCAGCCAGCCCGTCACACAGGCCGCCCCTACTCCCTGCCACCATCTGCGCTTGCCCTGCAGCCGTGCAGCCCCTCCGCCTCAACAGACCCTGGCCCATAGCAGCATCAGCCTGCACTGGCAGGCACACCCTGCACTGCCTAGTAGGCCAGCGCCTCCTTGGGCTCCACAAAGGCCGGCTTGGCCAGGAAATCGCTGAAGTCCTGCACAGCAACCGGCCAGCCAGCTGCACCGCTTAGCTCAGCACACAGGGAAGAGCACACAGCAGGGCACAGATGGTTGAGTTACGGCAGGGTAGGCGCGGCGGGGTGGTGATGACCAGTCAACACAGCCTTGGGGGCCTGAGCTGCTTGGTTGTTGGCCCCGCCCACAGCAACGCCCTGTGCGCTTTGTGCTGCCACATGCCCCGAAGGCCCCACATGCCACACACAACGGAGTGCAAGCACCATCATCATGCCCAAGAAGGCTCCAGGATGGCCTCAGAAAGGGCCCAAGAGAGGAGACAGTGCCGGTGTGTCAGCTAGGGACACCACAGGGCACACCAGCAATACTGCCCCGCGGGTATGCAGGGACATGCAGGCCCATGCTGCCTGCCCTCCGCACACACTCCCGGGGCCATCTTCACTCTTCTCTGCTAGCACCCTTCTGCACCAGCTGACGCCATCTGCCATCTGCACCCTCTGCTGGCACCCAGGACTACCCATGCTGTAGCTGAGAGGCTCTGCTGTGCAGCCCAGCCTGACACCATGGTGGATGCCACTGGCCCAGAGGCTTGCTACGTGGCTGCACCTGCCCCACACAGCAGGTGACGCCGCACGCCCCCGCCAGGAAGATGCCTAGGCTTAGCGAGGAGCTGAGCAGCGGGTCCGCTGCCGACCTGGGATTGGCTGCCTGGCTGACACATGACCACTGATAAGCCTAGACTGCTTGGCTGTGCTGCCCTCAAACTGGTTGCTGAGGGCTGCGGAGCTAAGACAAGTCAGCTGCTCAGGCACTGACCTGTAGGGGTGACTTGGTGTACTTGCTCTCCCGCCACAGGTCAGGCGTGAGGAAGCCGTAAGTCTTAGCCAGGGCGTTGAAGGTGGCCTTTACGAAGTTGCCTAGGGTCTTGCGGGAGCCGCGGGACGAGGTGTAGCAGTCCTCAATGCCTGCCATCTGCAGCACCTTCTTGGGCACACGGGCAGCCACGATGCCGGCACCGCGGGGGGCAGGCACCAGGCGGATGGTCACAGACCCGCACTTGCCGGTGACCTTGACGGGCACAGTGTGCACCTTGCCGATCTTGTTGCCCCAGTAGCCACGGCGGATGGGCACCAGGGACATCTTGGCCTGGATGATGGCGCCACGGATGGCAGTGGCCACCTGGGGCAGGGGCAAGAGGCTGGGGTAGGCTTAGGGTGTGGCAGGCAAGCTGCCTGCCAGTCAAGCTGCATTCTCTGCTGTTGTGCTGCTGGTGGGCGTGGTGAGAGGCAATAGGAGCGAACTTGCCCCTAAGCCTGATGGGTGGGTGACCTTGTTGTGATACCAAGCTGCTTCTATCGTTATGCTCCACTCACACACCTCCTTGGCGCACTTGACACCAAGCCCAACATGCCCGTTGGAGTCTCCAACACAGACAAACGCCTGTGGGCAGGAGCCAGGTGTCGCTGAAACTAACAGCCTGTGCTAGAGCAGCAAACGCCCAAGTGCGTGCTGGTAGTGTGCACCTTGAAGCGAGTCCGCTGCCCTGCGCGAGTCTGTTTCTGCACTGGCATGATTTTCATAACTTCATCCTTCAGCGCGCTGCCGAGGAAATGCTCCACAATCTGGTACTCCTTTACTGGCATGGAAAACAAGTAGATCTGCTCCAGGCTCTTAATCTTTCCCTGAAAGCAAGGCAATGGCAGGCAGCCACGATGATATCGAAATTGAGCGCCGCACACGGCCGACAGTGCTTGCTGAGACGCCAGCGCTGTTCTGCCCCAATACCTGCTGGACAAGTCGACCCAGCTTGGTGCAGGGCACCCACTTCTCCTCCTCGTCCTTGCGACCACGGCCGCGGCCACGGCCCCTGTCTCCACGGCCCCTGCCACGGCCCCGGTCATCGCCACGGCCGCCGGTCCCTCTGCCTCCATCACGGCCCCCAAACCCGCGGCTGAACCCGCCACGACCTCGCTCCATCTGTAGCACATGTGCACATATCGCACAAACTGCAGCTCCCCCCTTTGCGTCTTACGATTGTGACTCTGCTTACATTGTGCGACGAGACGAGAGAGCAACTGGTGTCAGGCGTAAAGAGAGGCAAAATGGCGGGCACGGGTTATCATGCAAAGGTTTTCTCATGCTTGCCATGCAAGTCATGCCACGGCCACCGCTACAAGGAGCTAATGCTGCACCGTTGTCAGTTGTTAGTTGTTCGTGGCATGTCAGCACGCAACGTGATGCTTGCCTGGCTACATGACAGTCGTCTCAGCCAGCCTCATAGTGAGCGGGCTCAACGGCCATGCTCAATCAGGCTTCTCAACTGCATTACATAAGCACCCGGGGCATTCAAAACGGGTACTGCTAAACCGACCACTTCACAAACGTGCTGCTCATATCTTCGACTCAGACAACAGGGCCTTGGCATGGTGCTCGAGGTGATCCGCAACGAAGGTAGAAATGAAAAAGTAGGAGTGGTCGTACCCGTCCTGCCAAGTGCACAATAACCGCTGACACCACTGTGCCACCATCACACATACATGCATGTTGAGCAAGCTGCTACCACTGCGAGCACCGTCTCCGCAGCAAGAGGGCAAACAGTGTGCAACCCTTAATCACTCCTACCAGCCACCCCTGCACACGCTGCACATCATGTTACTCCCCGTCCCCGGGTAGACAGGGGAAAGGAAGGGAAGGGCAACGAGGCACAGCCCACCATGCAATATAGAGGGTAGAGGGTGTAGGAGGTGGCACAGCCAGCCAGCCATGGCACAAGGGCAGTGTAAGGAGGCAGGTGGGGACAGGCTACCAAGGGAACAGGGGCACAAGCGGCCACCTGGGCAGGGAGTGCGAGGACGAGGGCCAGGGAGAGAGGGAGGAGATATGAGTAGCAGAGTTCATGGGGGGAGAGGAAGGGGCCTCAGGGAGGTGGGCCCAAGCAGGCGGCAGCAGTATGGAGGTAGGGGGTGGTATGTGTGGTTATGTTTTCGCCTCACCTGCATGCGCAGTGTCATAGGGTAGCCCTTGGCCGCTGCAGCTGCTGCCAACACATCTGGCTGCAGCTGGTTGGTCAGGAAGCTGTCGGCTGTGCCCTGTACTCAAGGGACACGATCAGGCAGGGGCAGGGGCAGGGGCAGGGGCAGGGGCAGGGGCAGGGGCAGGGGCAGGGGCAGGGGCAGGGGCAGGGGCAGGGGCAGGGGCAGGGGCAGGGGCAGGGGCAGGGGCAGGGGCAGGGGCAGGGGCAGGGGCAGGGGCAGGGGCAGGGGCGCGCAGGGGGGCGCAGGGGGGCGCAGGGGGGCGCAGGGAGGCGCAGGGAGGCGCAGGGAGGCGCAGGGAGGCGCAGGGAGGCGCAGGGAGGCGCAGGGAGGCGCAGGGAGGCGCAGGGAGGCGCAGGGAGGCGCAGGGAGGCGCAGGGAGGCGCAGGGAGGCGCAGGGAGGCGCAGGGAGGCAGGGAGGCAGGGAGGCAGGGAGGCAGGGAGGCAGGGAGGCAGGGAGGCAGGGAGGCAGGGAGGCAGGGAGGCAGGGAGGGAAGTACACTCAGCCAACCTGGCGTCCTATGAAGGCCAGAGCCCTCAGCCCCTGCCTGGCTCACCTGGTCCACCAGCAGGGGCAGCTGGGGCCCTGAGTACGCCTTCATCAGCTCTGTGCTGTCATATTCAACCCAGCTGCTCTGGTCCTCGCCCAGGTAACCTGCAGCCATGCAGCCATGCAAGCATGCAGCCATGCAGGCATGTATAAAATACAATTGCATGGCCAGCCAGCATGGCAACCAAGACACCACAAGCAGGGTAGGGGCTGTTGCCCTACACGACTGGGAATGACCCTAACAGCTGCCTGGATGCTGATCAGTCAGTCATCTGGGCAGAGGGAGGCGAGCTATCCTCTCCTGGGGTCATGATGTCAGCTTAGCAGCAGCAGGGCAGCAGAGCAGGCTGGCGTTGTGGATGGCTTGGCTGACTTGAACTGGCTTGTGCTTGGTTACAGCCGGATGTGGCAGATGTCCCCTCTGCGCCTGAGACTGTGGCCCTGTTCACAAGGCGCGAGCCTGTTGCAACTGTTGCCAGGTGCAAGGCCAGCGGCACTCAGCAGCTGGGCTGCACACTCGTCACAACATGCCGGGCTGTGTGTGGGCAGCTGTATGGAGATGCCAACAGTGCATAGATGCCACTGATGTCAACAGTGTGGAGATGCCTGGCTTGCCAGAACTTAAACACCACAGACAGGCCCTGCCTGACCCACTGGTGGGTGGACGGTGGCGTTGGCGAGGCGGTGAGGGTTGTGAGTGGAGGGGTGAGGTAGGTGGGGTAGCTTTCCCTCCTGACGCTGCCGAGGGATTTGATCCCAAGACCTCTCGCAAGAGATGAACGTTTCAGTGAACTGCACTAGGTTCCACTACTGGATGGGTTCATTTGAGCAGCTGGGCTATCATTGTGGCACCAATGAGGCGGGAGAGCGACTGACGCCAGGCGCAAACCCAGTGGCGGTCACCGACTGGCCACACACCTGTGAAGGCCTTGATGCCCCAGGGGACCTTGGTCGGGTTGCAGATGGGGGAGAAGGCGGAGATGGAGCGGAACCTGGAAGGGCAGGAGGGTGCAGCAGCCTTTGCACCTCACCCTCGTCCCCCCTCACCCCTGACCCTGCTGCACCTCATCTTCACAGGGGCAGGAAGGTGCGTCAGCCTTGCAGGCCTGCTTGCCAGGAGAGCAGAGGTCCGCCGTAGCCCCACCCTCCCCCAGCCCTCCACCTGCCCCTGCTGCCCCTGGCACCCCAGCCGCTCCATCTCCCCCCTCACTGCCCTCATACTCCTCCACCACAAATAACATCACACCACATCACCCTGTTGCAGGACAGGTCACAACCCAACCACCCAGGCCAGCCATCCTCGCTCCTCACTCTGCCGCCTGCCCCTCACTTTTCAGGGTTTTTGAGGGCGATGGTGATGGCGCCATGTCCACCCATGGAGTGCCCCATGATGCCGGCCCGGGTGATGTCCAGGCTGCTGCTGAGGTGCTGCTGCAGAAGGGCCGGCAGCTCCTGCAGAGCACCAGGTCAGGGCACACGCCCCTGCCTGCTCATCACCCCTCCTCACCCCAGCCAGCTGGTAGCAACCTGATCCCTCACCTGCCCTCCATTCTCTGGCTGACCTCGGTGATTGAGACATACCAGCCCACCCAGCCCCCCATGGCCCCCCCCACCCCCCACCCCCACCCCCACCCCCGCCCCCTCCCCCTCCAACCCAGCCCACCCCTAACCCCCCGCACCCCACAGCATCACACCCCTAACCCCCCAGACCCTCCCGCTCTCACCCCACTCCCGCACCCCCACCCACCCACCCTTACCCCCCCACCCCCCCATTCCCACCCCCACCTTGACCACCCAGTCATACATGCGCCAGGCCTCCCACTTGGGCTGTGTGGCGTTGAGGTAGAAGCCCGCCCCCACGCCAAAGTCCCAGGCCTCCGCCTCCCCCTCCACACCCAGGCCCCGGGGGGAGGTGTCGGGGGCAACCAGTGCCAGACCCAACCGGCTGGCAGCTGCCTGGGCGCCTGCAGGAGGCCAGCACAGGGCATGCCCTCACCCTCATCATCCACCTCAGGGCCCCGCCCCGACCCTGATGCGTGCTTCATTTGCCTTCACAGCGTCAGTTGCACTCATGGTTGGCATCAGATCCTGGCATCTGATCCTGACTCTGATCCGGATGCTAATCCTGATCCTGCTCTCCTCACATTCGCTGGTCACTCTTTGATGATATACTCACTACCCTGGTTTCTCGACATGCTCCTGGACATCACCGACCACGGCATCTTGTGAACGTGAGGGGTTATGCTTTCACAGTGAGGGGGGTCTAATTATAACCCTAGCCGTAGCCCTAACCCTAACCCTAACCCTAACCCTCCCCAAGACTTGAGAAGCCTACAGCGGCGCCCTCTCTTTAGTCTCATTCTTCCTTAATTCCCTTTTTCCCTTACTCCTTTCTTCCTTGCCACAGCGACTGGGGCATTGGCGGCTGGTCCTGGACCCTGCTGCCCTGCACCTCATAGTCCAGGGTGGGCGCAGCTTAGGCTCACCGGCCTTGGTGATGAAGTTGTCGTCGGTGCAAGTCAGGCCTGACAGGAAGTACACCACAGGCACTGGGCCCTTCTCCGCAGCAGGCGGCGTGTACACCGTGAACACCTGGCGCAACATAACACATCACACCTCACACCTCACACCTCACACCTCACACTTCAAGACAGGTCAGGGCACCGTGCACACCTGGCGCAGCAGCACACAACAGGATAGGTCAGGGCAGGGATGGGTGTGACAGGGTGGGCAGCAGGGATGGTGATTTGGGGCCATGGGTTGTTTTGCACCTTATGTCCCACATCTCACAACCTGCGTGGGCGATGCAAGAACATGGGCGCATGGGCATCTGCACATGCAGCCCCAAAGGGTTTGTCTATGCCCACGTTAACACTCGTCAACATAGCTACATGGCATAGCCGTACAAGAGGTATGAGTGAAGACTGCTTTCAGTCTCACAGCATTTCAGTGTGGTAATGTGGTATTGGGAGAGCAGGGAGCCCATCTCAAGACCAAAGCTGCCAGCAGAAGTGGGTGCCGGCAGGAATTGAACCAGGGATCCACCAGCCCCACCGTGTCAGTGCCGCCCAGGGAGGAGCTCTTGACCTTGTAGCGCCTGTTCCAACCTGTGAAGGCACACCAGCAGGCAGCCGGCCTGATGAGGGGCGGCGGCAGGCAGCAATTGCCAGGTGGGAAAGGGGGTGTTGGGGCGGGGGCTCTGGCACAGGAGGCAGCAGAATTAGGGGACAGCACGAGGCATGGCTAGGGGGCTGTGAGTGTGGGGGGGTGGAGTGAGGCTGGGTAGGAGGCTCGTATGGGGGGGTGGGTGGGAAGGCAGGGCAGGCGTTTGGCCTGGGAAATACTTGCGCATTACCAGCCTAACTCTGCTCCCTTCGCTGCCACTCACTGGACCACCTTGCACCAAGACAATCTGGCTAATCAGAGGCGAGACACTGCGTGACGAGCCGATCGCCGCTTACACCCGACGCCCTGACTTGCACATGCAGGAAGGTTTTGCGCAACCGTCGTAGGCCAGCGACGCACCTCCGAACTGCTTCCAGCTGCTCACTGGCTCCAACTTGTCCATCTCGCCGGCGCTGCCCCGTCCTCCGCGCGGACGGTAGGTTGATGCACGGACGGAGACACGCGGCCCTTTGCTTGCGAAGCCCACTCGCAGCTCGCAGCAGATCAGCATGCAACGTGAAAGCATGGCCCTGGAGATGACCTCAAGATTCCGCCATGTGGAAATTTACCATGTACGTTTCCACGTATTGGTGCCGTTTTGATAGCGGGTCGTACACAGCTGCTTTGTTTTGGTTTAAGTTGGTTTTACTTCTATTGGGCAGTGATGGGTAATTGAGGGCCCAGGTGATTGGGCGGCATAGGACTTCCAAGCAGAAACATCGGCTCCACATACGCAGAACTACAATTGCCATCAATATCGCCACTCCTTTCGCCTTTCATTCCTGTCACTCCTTACACTCCTGTATGTACAGACAAACATAACTTATTCATCATGGAACAACATGTTTGACTGTGGGTAATCTCACTCAGCTAATCCAACCAAGTTGAAGCATCCTCGACCGCACCCTTGATGACCACAAACCCCACTCCGGTGGCACATTCCCCCTAGACCACTGGGCACCTGATTTAACTAACAGCCTGTGTAAACTACTAGGGCCTATTGCGGGCCCGGCCATCAATGCCCCGGCGGTACTATGCAGCCCGGTGCGGCCTCTGCCCGCCCTCGCGGTCATTAACCAGCTTGTAGCGCTGCTGATACTCCTCGCCAACGGGGGGCAGAGCCTCCTGGTCCTTCCAGCTGCACAGCTCCAGGGGGCGCTGCATGCTCTACCCAATGCGTTGCAAGTTGTGGCATCCGTTGGTGTCCCGGTCTAGCCACCAGCCCCATGGGGGGCCCTGGGGTCGTGGGACTGGGCCAGGTGCAGTAGGGAGGGGCTGGGCCTGGGCAGGGGGAGGGGGGTCCTGGGCAAGGGGGCCCGGGGATGGGGGAGGGGGAGGGGGGTTGGGCGGCACCTTATGGCATCACGGCATGCCCCGCACATACTTAGCATGCCGCTGGCTCCAGGCTGGGCGCACCAGCAGCTGAATGACCTGGCCTGCTGGGGGTACCCAGTCTTCGGGCCTGGGCCGGTCACATGGCAGGTGTAGCTCACATGGCTGTGAGGCCATGCACGGACGAGCTGACACGGCTGGTGCGGGACTCATGCACAATCACCAGCCTGTCAGGCCTGCTGGGCTGCTCCACCACCTTGGCCTCCCGCACCCCTTGGCCTTCCACCCACCCTTGCTGAAGCAGCCCGCTCCCAGGAACAGCGCAACTCCCCTCTCCGAGCGGTAGTGCTGGCGTGACACACTTCATCCCCTCAACCACCTGCACATGCCAGGGTCAGGTCAGATTATACCTACTTGCAGAAGCCCTCAATGGTACAGCCCCAGAAATGGTGCAGCCTAAACCGCTGCCGGCGCCAGCGTGACTTGAGGTACTCCTCCCACAGCGGGCCACTCATAGCCCTGGATAAGATTGTCCGGGTGGCCTGCCTAGGGGCTGACCGCCCGCCACACTGATTAATCCATGGCAGCCTGCCCCGCCTCCTTGGCTTCTCTGACGGTGGGCGGCCCTGGCTAAGCCAGACTGGTGGGGATGAGGGGTTGGGGAGGGCTCAGGCTGTTGCCCCCTTCAGCTGATGACCTTTTGTCGCTGCGGGTTTCCATCGTTTCATCGTTGTGGGGAGGATACACAATGGGGCGGCATCACTGGCCTCGTGGCCCCGCTATGTTGTGCTGGTCGCGCTGTAGTCTGTGACGCACGGTTTAAAGTGCGTCCTCCAGCGCCGAGCCCAACTCATCTTCCAACCAACAGATTTCTCGACATTTGACCAACATATACGCCTGCGTCCAAATAAACGCGCTTCAGCAATTCGCCTTTGTGACGCAGGTATCGCATTGGTAGCGACAACCCGCAGCATCCATGCAGCCTTCACCTCACCTGCTGATGTGAGACCTCTCTCTCTCTAGGGCTCTGATTGGGGCAGACGACACGGTACGCTCCCATGCCATGGCCTGACCCCGAGGCCCCCCCTCCCGACTGCAAGCCTACCAGGTCTCGTGCACCCCTTACCCTCTACCAGCCACCCACCACCAGGCATTCACCTGATCAGCACGGCGGCCCCTCTGCAAGGCGGCAGCAGGCCAGCAGCCCGGCACCTCCCCCAGCACCTCACCCCTTAGGCTCTGCCCAGGCCGCTCAGGCCATATGCCTGGGGGGGCCCGGGCGCAGCAGCCCAGCAGGGGTCGGGTCAAGGCGGGCACCACGAATGAACAGCGCATCGCCGCCCCTGGGCGGCAGCCACTCCGGCCCACGGCAGCAGCTCCCGCCCTGCCCCCGGCACCCTCGCCACCACCCTACCAGCCAGTTGCCTTCAGCCGAAGATTCGTCTCTGCAGCCAGGAGGTGGAGCCCGATGCAGCAGCAGCAGCACTCACATGGCACGGGGTCAGGCTGACAGCACTTCTGCAGGCTGTGGTCTGGCTGCCCGCACCCCTCCCCTGCGCACCCCTAGCCCCAGAGGGAGGGAGCAGAGTGGGGTGGCTGCTGCCCCTCCTGCTGCTGCTGCTGCTGAGAGGCTGAGCAACCTGTACTTTGTGGCACCGCCATTCCCACAGCTGCCCCAGACCAGTGGGTGTTGCTGAGGGTGATACTAAGGGGGGCAGGTGTGGCAGCGGCAGGGTGAGGCAGGGGCAGGGTGTGGCAGCGGCAGGGTGAGGCAGGGGCAGGGTGAGGCAGGGGCAATCAGAGTGGGAATGGAAAGTGTGAGGCAAGAAAGGGTGAGGCAAGGGCTGGCGATGGTTGTGACTCCATTGCCATCACCCACATTTCCACCCTGCCCTTCCTGCACTGCCCCGCCCCACCCAGCCAGTCTGCTTGCCTCCAATCCCTGCCTGCCTCGCTGCGTGCTCCACTCAGGGCTGGACAGCTGCTGCTGCCCCTGGAGCCTGATGCTGGAGGCCGGGGCGCAGAACGCTGAGGCGCTTGTTGGGCCGCTGGTGGAGGCGGTGCTGATGGAGGCAGGGCAGCGGGGTGAGGGCACCTGCTGCCAGCTCAGGGCGTTGGGACTGCCGCTGCCGCCCCTCAATGCCAAGGTGGGCCAAGGTCTGGGTCTTCACTGGTCTGGGCTTGGTGTTCTGGGATGGGAGGCCTTGGCTGGGTGGGGCTGGGCTGGGCTGGGGCATCCAGGCCTTGAGATGCTTACGAATGGGATGGGCCTGGCCTGTGTTTGGCCTGGGCTGGGCCTGGGCATGAATGGGTGCAGGCCTCAGGACAGCTCACAGGTGGGCCTGGGCTAGGTCCTCGAAGGTTTAGGCTAGGAGGCATAGGCTGGGCTGGGCCGGGCTCTTCAAAGGGCTGGGATACCCTCCCACTGGGCTGGGATACCACTGGGAGGGTTGAGGTCAGGCTCCAAAGGGCTGCACAGGGCTGGGCTCTTTAAAGAGCTGGGCTCTTCAAAGGGCTGGGCCTGGGCTGGGCTAGGCTAGGCGTCACCCCTCTGCTGCATAAAGGCATGTGTGTGACGTGACATGACGTGACCGTACTGCCGTCATCCTGGCTGTGTCCAGGGGACAGAGCAGCAACGCATGTGGTAACATGATTCGGATTGGGACCCCGGCGACTGGACCTTGAACTCATCACTCCCTTGAACATTTCCTCACCCCCCACGCAACCCAACAGCCCATGCAATTCCTTGTCTTGTCACTTTGTCTGGCAGCTACTGGGCAGCTTCTTGGCAGCTCCCTCCAGCAGGGCCTCCCTCTCTGCTCCCCTGACTCAGGCTGCTGCCCTCCCCTGGGTTACTGCAGGCCTGCATCGAGATCATGACCAAGCACCCCGCCTTCTCCCCCCGCCTGCCCGTCACCATCCACAAGCGCCTGGCCACCGCAGCCACCTGCCTGGCCGCCCTGGACACTGACCTGCTGGGGCCTGAGCAGGCTGTGGCGGGGCAGACAGCGCTGCGGGGGGTCCTGCAGGTGCGGGCTGAGACCTGGGCTGCTCTCAGGCACACACGGACAAGGAGGGGCAGGGAGGGGAGGGGTGGGCAGTGGGGTGGCTGGAAGGGTGATGAGGGGTTGAGGGACAGTGTGCAGGCCCAAGGAGAGCAGGGCACAGGGCTGGGCTCCCCTCCCCTCCTCTACCCTAATGAGCTCCAGCTCCAGTCTGGCCTGCATCCTTGGTCCTTCCCCCCTTGTGTTCAGCACCGCCACCTTCATGTCTTCAACTCAGCTCACTCAGGCCCCTACACTACATTACCTCCTGCCCCCCTCCCACATTGCCCCCAGACCTACCCACACCCACAGGCCTATCTGACCCTGTGATGAGGCTGTTGCCTGCGCAGGACTGCCTGAAGGCCATGAAGCTGCCCTCCCTCATGGCTGCTGGCTCCACTCAGTTCCAGGCCTTCCTCCACTCCCTGCAGGTCAGTGCCTGGCAGCAGAGGTCTGACCCTGACCCTGGCCCTGAACCTGACCTTGACCCTGACCTTGACCCTCACCCTGACCCTGACCCTGAACCTGACCCTGACCCTGACCCTGAACCTGACCCTGACCCTGACCCTGACCTTGACCCTGACCTTGACCCTCACCCTGACCCTGACCCTGAACCTGACCTTGACCCTGACCTTGACCCTGACCCTGACCCTGACCCTGAACCTGACCTTGACCCTGACCTTGACCCTCACCCTGACCCTGACCCTGAACCTGACCTTGACCCTGACCTTGACCCTCACCCTGACCCTCACCCTGACCCTGACCCTGAACCTGACCTTGACCCTGACCTTGACCCTCACCCTGACCCTGACCCTGAACCTGACCTTGACCCTGACCTTGACCCTCACCCTGACCCTCACCCTGACCCTGAACCTGACCTTGACCCTGACCTTGACCCTCACCCTGACCCTGACCCTGAACCTGACCTAGACCCTGACCCTGGCCCTGAACCTGAGCCTGAACCTGAACCTGAACCTGGCCCTGAACCTGACCTTGACCCTGAACCTGGCCCTGAACCTGACCCTGAACCTGGCCCTGAACCTGACCTTGACCCTGACCCCGACCCTGACCCTGAACCTGGCCCTGAACCTGAACCTGATCCTGACCCTGACCCTGGCCCTGAACCTGACCTTGACCCTGAATCTGACCTTGACCCTGACCTTGACCCCTGACCCTGAACCTGACCTTGACCCTGAACCTGACCCTGAACCTGACCTTGACCCTGACCCCGACCCTGACCCTGAACCTGGCCCTGAACCTGAACCTGATCCTGATCCTGACCCTGGCCCTGAACCTGACCTTGACCCTGAATCTGGCCCTGACCTTGACCCTGGCCCTGGCCCTGGCCTTGGCCCTGGCCCTGAACCTGGCCCTGGCCCTGCTGCTACTTCTGCTGCTGCTGCTGCTGCCACTGGCGCAGCCCCACTTGGAGAGCGGGGTCCAGTTTGCCGACATGCTGGTGCTGGACGTGTCAGAGGCAGCTGCAGAGTACAAGCAGCGCACTGCCCAGCGCCAGCTAGACTGAGGACAAGCTGAATGAACTGCACCAGCTGCCCAAAGGACCTTAGCGAGGATCAGAGGCTACTTCATGAGGCTGTGTGTAGGAGATCAGCTGCCTCTTCACTGGCCACTAGGCAGCAAGAGGGTAGCCGCACTGGCGCTGCACAGCCGCACTCATGCACTGCGCATGTACCAGTATGCACATGGGAGGGCGGTTATTTGTAGAGCAGAACCAGGCTGCATGGCGTCATGATTTGATCCAAAACTTGGACTGCACGCTGACGGAGGTCATGGTTGCCCATGGAAGGGAAATTCTGGAGGGGTGCGATGGTGAGGCGAGCAACAGCTGAAGGACTGAGGGGGTGAGGGGCCCAGCGCAGGGCCTCCAAGGTGGGTCCCAAGGCCTATTGGCTGGGTACGGCACTGGGTCCGAGGGGCAAAGGCAATTGTCACCCGTGGTTGCGTCATCTGGGCCTATGACACGATCCACCGTGGATCGCCTTGGCGTCGAAAGCATCGCACTCTTTCAGGGGCCACCCCATGCCTGGTGAGGACTAGCCGGGAAAGCTAACCTAGGCCATCACTGTCCACACCCAAGAATGCAGGAACGCAAAAGTGAATGCAAAAGTGAAAGAACGCAAAGTCCCAAACCTGCCCCACACCCCTAACCACCACCTCTACACAGCAACAGGGTCACCAGTGTGGGCCATATGCAGCGCTCTCCCCTGGCGGCGATCTCCACAGTATCGGTATCTTTACATCTGCACGCATCGGCCTCATCTTTTCCGCTTCCAAATCTGCCCCCACCATGCTCACTCCAGTTGCACTTGCATTCCGCTATTCGCAGGGACAGTGCGCATCTGTGTACTGATCGTTGTTAGCCGCACTGCTCCGAGACAGCAGCTCATCATGGCCCAGCTTGCAAACCGCGTTGCGTCATTGAGTGCGAGTGCGAAGGCCGTAAGGTTTGATGCCTTAGCCAATCAACAGCCCGTGGAGGCCAGTGCAGGGCTCCCAGGACTGATCTTCTCGATGATCCGATGCGGAACGCAGGTCGCCCTTGCCAGTTGCTGCGCGCTCCGCCGCAGGTGCGTTTGCTGACTGGTTCACGCGTGAGTGCTGTTAAAGCATAGCTGCTGAGTTGTGATGAGTGTCGGTCGCAGTGCGGGCTCGTACGGTCCGTGTGCGCTCCGCGGACATTGAGCCGCAGTCTGATGCAGCATTGAAGTTCCAGGAGAAGGTCCAGGATATCTCCAAGACTCTGCAGGTGCAGCCAATGGCAGCCAAAAGACCAGTCAAATGACAAACAGTTGTAGGGACTGGAGCTGATGATGGTGACAAGCAGGCAGTGCCCCCTGACCTTCCCCATGCGTGTGCTGGGGCTGCTGCCAACGTGCAGGCCAAGTGGGAGGAGACAGCTGACGCAGAGAAGCCAGCTGCAGTGGCCATCATCATTGGCAGCGTGATTGCGCAGATTGCCATCGGAGCAACTGTGGATGCGGGTGCGTGCTACAGACATGTGTCAGGCAGGGCCGTCCCACAGTGCCAAGTCCCAGACCCGGATGGGAGGGTGGGGAGGGTGGCCAAGCAGCCTGACGGCTCTAGTGATGCAGCCCTGCAGCAGCAGCAGCAGCAGCAGCAACAGCAGCAGCAGCAGTGGAAATGTGTGCACCCAACCCCAAGCTGCTAATGGGCAAGCAGCAGCAGCATACAACATCACCATGAACCATCATGAGTATCACGATCACCCCAACCTTAGGTAAGATTCCATGTGAGGTGCAGCCACAGGAAGTGGCCATGCTGAAGAGTGAGGGGTGAATGAGGGGTGGGGTGAGGTGAGCGAAGGTGACCAGCCTGCTTTGTTGCTAGCTGCAGTGCACAAGCTGCCGCTGATCAGCAACTTCCTGGAGTTTGTGGGCCTGGTGGTGGTGGCAGTGTACGGCTACCGCTACTTCACTGAGCCCAGCGAGCGGTAAGCCAGGGCAAGGCAGGGTGGGGGGCAGGGCAGGGCGTGGGGGCCTAGGGCAGGGGTTGTCGCATGTCATGGTGACACAGCCAAGGATGCAGTATGTGGCGGGGCGGGGCGGGGCGGGGCGAGTACGCAGTCCTCCGCAGCTTATGCTGCTGGGGTGTCGGACGGTGCAGGGGTAGGGCCAGGTGCAGGGTCCCGGTCAATTTGGAACGTGAGCAGCTTGAGCATAGAGCCGTGCGCTGGTGTGCTGTGCCTCCTGTTGACCCTGGCCCTGGTGGCCAGCCTGGTGTCAAATGTGACCTTGTGTGATCAGTCTGAAAGACCGGATGAGTGAGGTTAGACTGTAAAAACCAAGGTGAGGGGCATGGCGATGTCCTACAGGGACAACGTGCGCACCTCCATTAACAACTTCTGGGGGGCTGTGAAGGGCGACAACAGCCCGCCCAGCCTGTGAGGTGCGGGGCAGCATGCACATGGGGCTCATGGCGTGATGGCGGTGAGCGGCATGCCAGTGATGTCATGGAGGCAGCCCTCGTCTAGAAGATAGAGACAGCTAGGGGGAGGTGGTCAATAGGCATGTGACATGCATGTGACGGGAGTTGGAGTTCGTCGAACAGGAGGCAGCCCAAAGATTGTGCAAGACCCAAGAGGTCAGGGGTGGTGCATGTAGGGGGAGAGGAGGAGAGATGAGTGGACTGCGGCTGCAGCCAGTCCTGGCGGGTTCTGTGTCACAAACCTATTTTGGAGCTAGGGATGCATGGCCTGTGAAGGAGGGAGGGTTAACACCACGCAGTGTTCCATGTTGAATCAGAGGAGTACAGCCTGGCACAGTGCGTGGGCATAACATGGGCCTGTTTGGCCAGGGGTGGAGAGAGGGACGAAAGGAACATCAGTTGGCAATGGGCAGGCCAGACTTGATTGATGGGCCACACAGGTCATAATTCATTGATTTACACCTTAATTCGCTGACAGTGTTGTGGCGCACCAAGGTATGTGTGAGTGACGGCAGGTTGTTGTAAAAGCATATCAGACAAGCAAAGACTGGCGTTAAAGTTTCAGCTCCGTCATTAGCTGTGTCTTGTGTGCGATACACCTCCGACACTGCTGAAAGATTGTGGCATCCGCCGTAGCCATTCCTGGGCCGACTTCGGCGATGCCGCCCCGGTCCAGGCCCCAATCCCGTATACGAACCCGGCCGCGGCAGACGCCTTGTCGACGCCTTATCGCAGTCTGGTTGCCCTGCTGCGATAGCGCGTACATCGCCTTCACCATCACAGCCTGCGGCAACCACTGACCCACCCTGCCTGCTCTGGCAAGTTGTCCTTGCCTCTTAGTTTACTTCTCTTCTTGGGCTTTGATGCCTCCGCATCCCTGGCGTCCGCCCACCTCCACCTCGAAGGCTGCCATCCAAGCTCACGTCGGTCCGAGCTCACGTGTTCCAAACGCCGATCTCCTGCCGCCACTGCTGCACCGTTTATGCGCCAAATGGCTCCTATTTCTGTTTCGGGCGGGGCGGGGTCACTGTCCTTGGCGGCGTCAGCGTCAACACAGCTTGCCCGAACGCGCTCAACTCCCTAAGTGGCCACTCATACCTCCCTAATGGTTGGTGAGCAGCGTTGGGGTTGGGCCAGGCTGGTGAGCAGCGGACGCGTTGTTAGCAGCTCTTCTCAGTCATGGCTCGATCATGGTGACCCCCTACAGGTGGCCAACAAGCGATGCGTTGCGTTGCGTTGTTCGCACAACTACCCTGGCGACCGCCAAGCGACCGCAGTCCGTCCGCGAAGGTGTTCGGCACGGGGACCTCCGGCGGGCAGGGAAGGCATCATATCGCGGTGCATCAAGCAGCGAGCAACAAACAGACCACACCTCGTCTGCTACCGCCCACTCCAAGCCAGCGTGCCTGAGTCAGCCATGGGAAACCCAACGTTTGAATGGGGCTTGGAAATCCGGGTGAGGCCAGTGTTCACCTTGACCCTGACTTAGTGAGGCCGGTGCAACCCTGCCCTGGTTGCCCTGAAGTCTTAAGTCATGTTGTTGTGATGAAGTGAGTGTCATGGTTAGTTTGGGGGGGGGGTGTTCACCTGGTTGCTTTGAAGTGAGCAAGTCTGCATAGTTGTAGGTTGCATCAGCCATTCAAAGGATGGCATGGTTACGGGAACCTCTTGGCAGCGGTCGGCATTGCTGCAGCTCACTGCATAGCTATTACTGTTCAACATGGAACAGGTGCTTTGACTTGGACTGGCTGTTACAGCGTACATAGTAGATGGGTAGAAGAAGGTACGAGCCCAGATGAAAAGGGGAAGAGGGGTGTGTGCCGGACGTGCTGGGTGCAGGAGGAGTGGGTGGACGCCCTAGCGTCAGGTGCCAAGACGGTTGAACTCCGGCAGTACCCCCTGCCTCTGGAGCTGCTGGGTGCGTACTGGGGGGATGTTTTCACGCCGTCATGCCCGTCACCTTGTTTTCCTTGCCTGGTTGCCTGCCTGCTTCGTTGCTGGGAAGGTGTTGCATGCATGCTGCCCATGCTGTGTGGTGAGTTGTGCAGTTGCTGGTCCTGGGCCTCTTCAAGCACTGCACTGGCCCTGCTGACCAAGCTGCTGAAGCTGCTAAGCCCTGTATAAGACTGTGTGCTTGCTTCAGCTGAGCCTCAGGGGATGCATGCTTTGCTGGGCTTCCACTTCACTGCCTCACCTGGCCAGGCACCCTCTGCAGCCGCAATGGTGCCCCTGCTGGCGCATAACCCATGAGCTACGAAGCTGTTGGCCCTGTACCTGTGAAGCTACTGCACTGGCCCGCCTGGCCAAGCATCACCTGCAGCTGCCACGATGGTTGCTGTTGTAGGGTTGGTGATGATGGTGTTGCAATGTAGCCTGCTGACCCTGCTGCTGCTGCCCACCATCTCCAGCCCATGAGAACAACCATCTCAGCCAAGTCTCAGTCAAGTCAGGGCCACTGCACTCGACCGGCTCAATACCCCATGTGGTGCAGTGCCACAATGGCGGTGAGGTGTCGGTGTGCCCTGCCCCCTGCCCCTTGCCCCCTGACCCCTGACCCCTGCCCCCTGCCCCTTACCCCCTGCCCCCTGCCCCCCCTAGCACCTCCTAGCCGTAATTTTATGAGGTGGCCTGTGCAGCAGGAGTCGCAGTAAAGCCCACCTGCAGGCATGCTCCACCTGCAGGCTGCCCCATCGCCATCATCGCCACGCCCTCCGCTCCCCCCGGCGCCCCTCACCCTCAATCCGGGCTGCCAGACCTGTTGCCTGAAGGCTGGCCAGGAGCACGCTGGGTACGCCCCACCCTGCCCCTGCCCCTGCCCCTGCCCCTGCCCCTGCCCCTGCCCCTGCCCCTGCCCCTGCCCCTGCCCCTGCCCCTGCCCCTGCCCCTGCCCCTGCCCCTGCCCCTGCCCCTGCCCCTGCCCCTGCCCCTGCCCCTGCCCCTGCCCCTGCCCCTGCCCCTGCCCCTGCCCCTGCCCCTGCCCCTGCCCCTGCCCCTGCCCCTGCCCCTGCCCCTGCCCCTGCCCCTGCCCCTGCCCCTGCCCCTGCCCCTGCCCCTGCCCCTGCCCCTGCCCCTGCCCCTGCCCCTGCCCCTGCCCCTGCCTAATTGTGTTCAATTCTCTGCTCACTGCACCAGTCGCAGCACACCGCAGCCAGCTGCTCCTGCATCCATCACACGAAGCTGTCCAGGTCGGCAGCCGCAACCGAGCGACACAGAAAGAGGGGAACGGGAAGAGGGGGCTGTGGAGGTGTCACACTTGGTGGAAGGACTCTGCTGACTGCCACCTGCTGCACATGGCTGCACTGGTGCCCAGGCAGGCCCGTGGTGGTGGCCGTCCACCTGGCTAGAGCTTGCCTGATTAGGTGCCGTCCAGGCTGGCAGCCTATGTCCTGATCAGGCACGCAGAGCAACCAGGCCATCACCTGCACACCTAGCCATGAAAGGGGTGTAGAAAGTCTGGAAACCCTAAGGGAGGAAGGGTGGTGGCTATGCAGTTTGACTGCTGACAGCTTGAGGGGTGCCAGCCATCCTCACCATGGACCTCCTCAGTTGCGCTGTACTCAGGCCGGCACGTTGGTGTTTGGCAGCCAGAGGACGTACTCCAGCTGCAGCGAGTGGGCGGCGGACCAAGACAAGCACACGGTGGCACCTGGGACGCCGCATGCTTGGCAAGAAGGTGAGGTGTTGAAGAGGGGAGCAGCCAGCAAGTGTGAAAGTGTGGGATTGGTGGAGATTGCAGGCATTAAGCCTGGCCTTGCGAGAAGGTGTGGGGTCCCAGTGTGATCAGAGTGGTCCAAAGGGAGTGTGGAGGGCTGTGTACACAGTAAGGTTTCTAATTTGAACAGCTTTCAATGTTCAAGGCCCCGTGCCACTTTATTCCGGTACCCTTTGTGAAAGCCAAGCACATAGCCATGCAGCTTTTTCCAACACCTCTCCACTGTGCCTTTTATTGTCTCCTTATGCCTACCAGCTGCAAAGATATTACATGGTTTAGTACCTTACCCCCAAAAATCCAAATTTGCATTGAAAGTCCTCTAATGTGAACATGCCGTTGCTGCTGTCCACCTACACAAAGACTGGTACCAAAACTTGTATAGAAGCGTCTACCCATCCCACTGCCCCTAGCAGGGCCAGCAGCTGGAAAAAAACATTATCTGGTGGCAGTCCATAGGAGCTTGAAGTCTTGCTCATGGACATGCAAGCATGCTACTTGCAAGATCCCTCCCTGGCCCTTGCAGCTTTCTTGGCTGGCTCAGCAACCACCTCATGCTTGATGTATAACCTATCCTCAGCTGGGAAATGTAAGCCAGGCTGCGGTTGGGCTGATCGTGGAGCTGCAACACGCAACATTGCGTCGTCAACAGCCTAGGGGGTCCAGGGTAAGAATGCTGGTTGCTGCTTAGCAGCATTAGCAGCTGCCAAGAGCCTTCTGGCCCTCTCGCTTGCGCTGTATAGAGCCAAGCTGGACTGCCAAGAACCACCAGTGGTCGGTTTGGCCTGGTGGGGGCTGGTGGTGTGCGGCGGGACCTGGGCACATGAGGCCGATAAAATGGCAGGAGCGCTTAGAAAGAGTATTTTTGACGCAAGGCCGCGGCCAAAGGGTAGCAGTAGACCGAAGCGCACCAAGTGTGATACATCGGGCTCCCACCAAGGTGTCTATGGGGCCGCGCTCGCACGGATAAGTCGTCGCGCCAGTGCATCCGGGACCTTAACAGCCGGGAAGGTTCAAATGGGCGCAACCGGCGACAGCCACATCTCAGCCGACAAAACGCGATGATCCTCCCCAAACCGATTTGCACCATCCTCACAACCTCCAACGGCCGTGCATAAAAGGAAGCGTGCGTGTTGAAGGGCGAATTTGAGAGAACAATCAAATCAGGCCCGTTAAAATTGTGTGCTTTACTGTGTAGGGTGGCAGCTTGGGGGTGCTGCCGTGGCCCTGCTGCTGGTGGCAAGGATGGGGAAGGAGGCGCCCCCCTCCCATGGTGCCTGAGGCCAGCAGGGGAAAAGCTGGGTGGGGTGGCTGGCTCGTCTTGTCCTGCTCTGAGTGGGGTGCAGGGGGGAAAAGCTGGATGCTCAAGAGGGGGGGCCTGGCTTGTCATGTCCTGCGCTGGGTGGGGTGGCAGGGTGGGTGGGTCAGTGTGGGGCAAGGTGGGCGGGAATGAGTCGGTGTAGGTGTGGGGCCAGCAGCCTGCCAGGTCTTGCCTGGCTTGCCATCAGTGCATAGCCTGAGGATGTACTCTGCAGCCTTGTCTTGCTGCTGTGAGCTTGTTGCATGGTCTCAAACCCACCATGGAGCTAAGGACCCAGTGCCTGGCAGCCTTTGGGGAGAAGCCTAACCTGGGCCATAACCCTAACCCCAACCCGAACCATATTCCCAACCCCAACCCCACCCCTATCCCTATTCCCAACCCCACCCCTACCCCTAATCCCAACCCCTACCCTAACCCTACCCCTATTCCCAACCCTACCCCTACCCCTACCCCCCTTTAGGTGAGAGGGTAACAGCTGCACCAGCACGGCCTAAGCTCAAGGCAGGTGGGGAACAGCTGCAGGGCACGCTTGCTGCCGCTTCCCTCAACCCCACGCAGTGTGAGCTAGCGGCACCGTGACATGGTATTGGCTGCTAGTCGCATGGCTGTGCAGTGCTTTGATGACACCACGACCTGACACTCTGGCTGGAGTGTGTCCTGCAGGCAGCACAGAGGTACTGCATGGCTGGAACATCGCTCGCATGGATATCAACAGCTGCCCTGATGTGCTGCCCGCCATGCGCCGGGAGATTCGCTCCCTGTTTCAAGTCGTGAAGTTGTGACGCCGGCGAGAGCAAGGCAGTCAAGCCCGAACCTGCTTTGAACTTCAAAGTTTCAAGACTCTTGTGTTGGACTGCGGTTGGGCCCCAGGCGTGACTCGGGCTGACTGCTGGGGCTGTGTGGGCCCCTGGCAAGCAGGGAGGCGGCCAGTGAGCGGCCCCAGGCCCCCTGGCTATCGCTGTGGGTTAGGTCAAAGTTGGTTGGACAGGCAGTCAGCCTTGTAGGCATCAAGCCGTCAGTATTAATGGGAAGCCCAGTGGTCAGGGAACGGAACGCGCCATCGTGATGGGGGTTGTAGTCATCAAGGGGCGGTCGGTGAGCTTTAAGGGAAGGCCTGGGCGCTCCAGGCCGGGCGCTCACCCCCCACAGGCTTGCATGGCGTCCCGTCCAGATGCCTTGCCTGCCCAGCCACCACCCGTCTTGTGGTAAGGCTGAGTCGCAAGACTGCTGTGGTGGGTGGGAGGGGCGGGAAGGGGGTCTGAGGGGGAGTCATCATGGGTGCAATTGATGATGATGCACTGGTGAAGCTGTTGCTGAGTAGCTGTAGCTGAGCTGTAGCTGAGTAGGGGAGTTGTTTCCTGGAGCTATACCAAGCCTTGGCTTGAGTGCAGACTGGGGTTCAGCCTGGAAAGAATGACGAGGCTGAGCTGGACATATAGTACAGCCTGCTCCAGGTCACAGGCAGAACAAGCAGAGCCGACACACAGCTGAGTCTGGCAGTGGCGGCAGGGCCTGACAGGTGGTGGTGTAGATATATGCCTACTTGCTGCCTGCGTGGGCAAATAGAGCATGTAAACCTGTGTTGGAGCCGGCAGCCGTCCCTGTCCCATTGCCATGTGTGCAAATCGTAGGGACACTAAGTTACTGGGTACTGCATGGACAGCTGTCTCCGCTGTAGCACAAGCTTAGCGAAGCTTGGTATCGAGGTTGGTAGATACCGCAGGGATAGACATCGGAGTCCTTCCCTGCAATTCAACCATCATCGTTCGGTACATCGCATCACACCTCCGTGATGACTCTCCAGAGGATCTATCGGCACGCAGGCTTGTTCAAACTCAACCAGCAGTTATGAGCAGAAGACAGAAAGTTACAGGAAGCCCAGCAGCTGGCGTGCATCCTGCCACATCGCTGCTAGACTTGCCTCCGGTGCTGCTGGATGACATCGTCATGCGTGTGGGACATCCTAGCGCCAGAGAAACGCTCGCCCGCACTTGCTTCACCTGCCTTGAAGCAGGCCTGCTGCATGCCTCAGGCCTAATCATCGCACTTCACAGCCAGCGTCACGAACAGCTGCTCACCCCCCGCTTCGTCGCAGCCGTGCAAGCCAGGACATGCAAGCTGACGCTCATCCTGCTGCAGCATGAGGCGCAGAGCGGCGAGCAGCGCACGGAGCAGCTGTGCCATGTTCTTGGCAGGTTGGGCAGATGCGAGGCTGTGGAGATGTTCAAACTAGGCTACAGGGGTGGCACCCACGCTGAACCTCAGCAGTTGGACTTCACCCCTGGCCTTGCCCAGCGCCTGCTGGACAGCTTCCCGCGCCTGACAGCCCTGGCCATTGGCGGCTACTCCCTTAGCTGCAGTGGCCTGGCCAGCCTGCTCGCCCACCCGCGTATGGCTATGCAGCTGCAGCACCTGGATCTCACTGACAGCACCATCGCCACGCCAGACCTGCCTGCACCTGGTGCTGCAACTCTCTCCAGTCTCTTTCATGGCCTCAAGCTGAAGCAGCTGAGCCTCGATTATCACAGCGCAGCAATGCCGTTTCCCGACCTGCAGCCCCTTGCCCAGCACCTGACGCAGCTGCTCATCCACCCAACCTGGGTATACACACCTCTTTCGGATCTCACACCCGCCCTCGCACCGCTGGCTCAGCTGCAAGTTCTCACAATACGCAGCATGCATGAGCTGCAGGGACTGCCTCAGCTGCTGCAGGCGCTGCCGCAGCTGCACACCCTGCAGCTGCCAGGGACCCCAACCCGTGGCCAGCAGCAGCTGCAGGAGCTGCTGGCAGCCACCCAGCTCACCAGCGTACGCCTTGACCAGGCATTGGAATACACAGCCTCCTGTGTGGATCTGCCCTGCAGCTGGCAGCAGCTGGAGCTGACAGGATGGGCTGACTGCATGCTCGCCGCTGCCCTGCCTCTGCACTCCCTCACCCAGCCCCTGGTGCTGGACAGCCTGGTCGTCAGTTTGATTGGCGACAACAACAGATCTGTGCAGGCTGCAGTGCGCAACCTGACACAGGCTGGCAAGCTGCCAGTGAAAATCAGGATGCTAGAGCTTGACATGTTCCTGGATGAGGAGGAGGCAGCTGATCTGGGACTGATTGTGCCAGGTCCAGAGATCCAGCGTCGGCTCATGCATGAGCTGCATGAGCTGCTGCAGCCGCTGCTGGGCTGCTTTGAGGAGGTCACGGTGGAGTGGCTCAAGAACCTGAACTCAGACACTATTACGGCGCTAGCCCCGCTGTGCCAGGGCTGCACCTGCCTGTCCTTCAGTAGCGGCAACATGACCCCCTCCCTCCGCTTCTGGCAGCAGCTGGTCCAGCTCATGCCCACAGTCACGCGTGTGCACCTCGACATGATTGGTGGTGCGACAGCAGCCATGTGCAAGTCCTTGAGGCTCATGGCGAAGCAGCCCTGGGCCCGCTGGCTGGAAATCCACATTGTCTGTGCACGCCGCCCCATGCTCAAGTGCTGCCGCATGTTTGGGGCAGGGCGCACAACGCCATCCAAGTTCAAGGTGTGCTTTCATTGAGTGGGGTGTGCGGGCTGTGGCGCCCAGGGAGGACATTGCGTTGAAGCAGCCGTAGCAGGCTGGCGCCAAGGTAGATGGGTTGACTGAAGTAGAGATCCTAGCGGTGGTGGCTTGTGTGTGGCAGCCATTGCAGCAGCAGCAGCAGCAGCGGCAGGCGCGTCACGGCTGCCAGGTCTAACCCTCTCTGATTAAACATGGCATTACCGCACATCATTCCCCTACTAATGGGTGTGTACAGTCAGTGTGTGTGACATGATGTATGGATAACCAGGGTGGCAAGACGACCAGGCTAGCCATCACTCACCCCTGCTGCCCAGCCCATGTGCAACCTGCTGCAGCTTCGTCCTTGCATGGCATTGTGTCCAGCCTGCCCAGCACAGCCCAGGTGTTCTCGTTGTAGCTGCAGATGCCTCTATGGTTGGAAAGGGGATCTAGCTGCTGACCCTCCTAGCACGTGCTGTTCAATACTCAACGAGTGGGTGAAGGTGGCAAGGGATGGTGAGGCCGAGGCCAAGGGGTGGCCCAGCCCATGACAAGGTGTGATGCAGCTTGTAGAAGGAGGGCAGGCCGCTTTGTGTGACGGGCTGGAGTTGAGCTCATGAAGAAGAGATGAGCTGCGATGTGGTAGAGCTGACAATAACACCTTGGCTGACAGTGTGAGCTGACGCGCGCACATCCCCTAGGTGTCGGTTGAAGCAGCAGGCTTTAGGCTGGGGGTGCCTGATGCATTGCCTGCAGTGTGGATATCTTAAACGGGTTTGGAAGGGTTAGGCCAGGGTGGTGACTGACACGTATGAACGGATATGTACAGGAGTAGATGGACTGCTTCTAGATGATATCATGGTTACAGCTGTAGCTGTCATGGCTGGCTTGTTCGGAAGAATGGCAGGGTTGCTGGAGTCACGGGTCGTGAAGGCGATTGAATGACGGCATGACCAGCTCTTGGGCCGGCACAATTGAACTTTACTGTCACACACATAGCAGCTGATGTACACCATACATGCATTCCCACACATGCACAATTCACCCTAGTTGTAAAGAATTCGGCTCACATTCATGATCGTTCTCTTTCCACGAGTCCGCAGTCTTGGCACTCCCTAATCAAATCTGACCCCACCTCTGGCGGCTGTTCTCTTCTAATCCAATGGCAGACAAAACAATTGCAGTCTTCCAATCCCGACCTCCACATCGCCTGCCACTCCATCCGCCGCCTTGTGAACAGCTACAGCCAAGCAGCAGGTAAGCCAGGCACCTCCTTGCAATGCATGCTGCCATGGGGGCTAGCACAGCAGCAGCCAAAACTGCATGCAGTAACAGTGGCACAAATCATTATCCTGATGGTGTGCAGGTGCAGGCCGCTTCTGACAATCATGAGATCACCCCCAGTACCTGCCCCACTGTGCCTGGTGGTATTCCACCTGGCCAGCTTCCGCCCAGCCCCATTGCACCTCCGCTTCTTGCTCCACCACCTTCCACCATCCCTTAGGTGGCCCGGGACCACTCACTCCCCACTCCCTGTGCATGGGGCCACACATCTTTCCTGCTGGGTGATGTACCTCACACGAGTCTCACTCCTCTTGCTCCCTCTGCTCCAGACCACCAGGCTATGCAGGCACCACTGCAGCTGTTGTGGCCCGTCCCTGCCTCCCCACCTCGGTTCATTGCTGGCCCTCCACCTCATCTCGACCAAGGCCTCCATCTGGTCATTGCCCGCTGCAGCCAAGATCCCCGGTCAACACCTGCTGCTGCTGCCGGCATCCCGAACTGTAGTGCTCCACCAGAACCTGCTAGCATCAACTGCTTGTGTCACAGCCCCCAGGCCCTCCAACGCGCCATGTTGAAAGCCTGCGCTTGCACCTTGCTGTCACCTGCTCTCATTCAGTCATAAGGGGAGGAGCGCACTGCTGAGCTGCCCTCAGTCAGCACCAGCCCTGTGTCGTGGTGCTGCAGGGCTCAGGCCGCTGAGGCAGTTGGCTTCCAGTAGTCCAGGGTGCCGGCGATGACCTTGCTGTTGGTCAGCTTGGCCAGGGCAGGGTCGGCCACAGGCTGCAGGCGGGGTGGGGCAGGGCAGGAGCACGGCACGGGGTCACATGGGTCTGCGGTGGGCCAGGGAGGGTGCTGTGTGGCCCGCAGTTGATGTGACAGGCAGGGCAGCGGCGCCGAGTAGGACAGGCGGGGCTTGCGGTGTCACCCGCGCCTAGGCTAGGCTTAACAGGGACCGGACCTGGTGGTCCATGCGCAGGCGCTAGACAGCTCACCCTGTGGCTACTGTGTGACCAGCAGGGAACGGAAGTGTGGAGTAGCTTCTCTACAGCTGCATGCCTGCCGCCTGCTGCTTGCTAGTGCCGCGTGGAACCATGTGTTCAGCTTTGCTCAATGTAGCTCAGTGGCAGCAGTGACTGTGGTGTTGTTGTAATCGTTCTTGGTGATGTTGTTGATGTAAATGTAGCTGGTGGTGGTGGTGGTGGTGGTGGTGGCAGGGATGGCAGTGGCTCTAGGGGGAACACTAGGCAGGTGAGGGGGGCAAGGCACAAACCAGCACCAATGGCTTAGGCTGGCCATGCCTGGGGCCTGGTGGCAGTGGAGGCAGCTGCCCCAGGGGTGGGGCGAGCCAGGCTGGAGCGGAGGGAGTGCGGTGTGAAGGGGTGTGATGAAAGAGCTGCCAGGACGCAGCGGAGGGAGTGAGGGGGTAGCGGTGTAGGACAAGGGGTGGGCAGGCCTGACCTTCACCAGGGGGTACATGTACTGGGCGCCCAGCTTGTAGGGCATGGTGGTGGCGGCCCAGCTCAGGGTGGACGCCCCTGTAGCCACCACCTTGCTGTACAGGGGCCAGCTCTGCACCACAGACAGCCGGACAGCCAGCAGCAGACCGCAATGTGCCCCTGCAGGCAGGGCTGAGGGTCAGGGTGAAGGTGAAGGTGAAGGTGAGTGCCCGGCCCAGCTCAACGTCAGGGTATCAGCCTCTGTAGTCAGCTTTGTGGGCAGTCAGCGGTAGATGGGGTGATGACCAGGGTGGGCTGGGAGCCTGGTGTGACTGAGTGTGGGGAGGTGCAGGCCCGGCAAGGGAGGCCTGGTCAGTGCTGCAGCCAGCTGAGGTGAGGGTTAGGGTGGTGCAAGGGGTGCCCAGGCTCACCACCAGGGTGTCGTGCAGCTTGTAGAAGGAGGACAGGCCGCTTTGTGTGACGGGGTCCGCGGTCTCCAGCACCTTGGCCACTGCGGGGCAGCAGGCGGCAGCGGCGGGTGACAAGCCAGAAGCATGAGCGGGAAGCAGAAGCATGAGCTCAAGGCCTTCCCACGCTATGGTGCCTGGTGCAATGAACTCAGTGGCTCTGCCGTTGCTGCTCTCTGGGCTGCTGCCTGGCCGCCTGCAGGGAGGGGTTACACTGACCCTTCTCCCATGAGACAACCATACATAAGCAAGTGCCAAAGCCGAGGAGGCAGATGTTGTACTACCCCTGCATGCTAACATGTGTGGTGAAGGGGGAGGGGAGGAAGGGGTGCAGCAGCCTCTCACCAACTGGCACCGATGCAAATTGACTCCACGCGTCCATGGCCATCTTGGCGGCCACGTCCGGGTCAGTAGCCTCTTGTGCCTTGGCGATGGCTGCGTTCAGAGTGTCCAGCGCGAGCTGACCGCCCTTGATCTGCAGCCCCGCCGCACAGCAGCAATTCGAAGGGTGGGTGCTGAAGTGCAGCGAGGCTGAGGTTATGCAACCATCGCCGCTCCGCGGTCTTGATCGGACTCACAGGGTTTAACTTGTCCTTGGCCCAATCAGAGATGCCTTTGATGTACTCGAAGTAGCTGTTGCTCGCGGCCTGGTATGCCTGCATGTTCTTCTCGTGCATCTCCTTCACGCCGGTCAGGCTGTCGGCTACGCCCTTCTTGCTGCCGGCTACGGCCTTGTCAGCCGTGCTCAGGAGACAATCCACCTGCGGGCGCGGGCGGGGCGGGCGACGGTGGGCGGAACATGCTATGTCGAACTCGCTATCAAAGTCCAGGAACGGGGTGAGGAGTCCTGCAAGCGTTGCCAGGGCCCCAGCACCGCCTGGTCAGGGAGGGATCTGCTTGCACTCTGACCTGATCATCGGCAATATGTAACGCCTTCTCGCTAAGATCCTGAACCTGGGCGACCACTGGTGCTGTGATTGCGACCGCTTTGTCTTCGAGGTTGGTCAAATGGGGCTCAACAAATGTAGGAGCGAAGGAGCGCACTGTCTTGTAGAGCTTCTCCGCTGTGCCAGTATAGCTGTAGGCGTAGCTGGCGCCTTGCTGAACAAATCCCAGGCGTCGCAAAGGAGTCTCTGACATCGTGATCGAGTATCGATACGGAAGTCTAGCGGCGCTTGCAAGATGTAAGCTACTCAGGCTGCTAGGGGATGACGCTGGGCGGCGGGCCTTCAAAAGTACCGGTCACACTAGAGTCAAACGATCCCGGGCTGACCTCATTCTGTGCACACATTGTCCCTGCCGAGCGACACATTGTTCCAGTGGCATTAGTACCTTGACCACCATCACACACCCACCAGTGCCGTCTCCATTCCACGTCCAATGCTGCACTGCAGTCCCTGTGATTGAGGATCGGCAGCCTGACCCTGGGCCAGGTCCCGGGTGGGCTTGACAGGCTGCTCAGCCGAACTGTGCCCTGGTAACATTAGAAGCTGAGCCTCGGCCTCGCTTACAGCACAGCTCCTCCATGTCAAACGGTCAAATGCTGCCATGGGTGCCCCAATAGAAAGAGATAGCAAACAGGCAGGCAGACTGTGCCATTGGCTGGCGTGGAAGTGTTGGGCCAAGGCGTTGGTGCGTTGGCATCCAGGGAGGTGGCTGTTGCTCAGGCGGGGCTGAGAGGATGCACACCACCACAGGGTGGCAGTCACCAACCCGTCCCTCGCCCTCGTTTAGCCAGGTCGTCAGTAGTTGGCAGGTCTTGCTGACCTGGCTGCTGACAGGTCTTCCTGAGCTCTATCCTCTTTGCGCACCTGCTTGCCTGTGCACGTACTGTGCGGCGTAGGGCAAAAGGGGGAGGAGGAGGAGGAAGAGGAGAAGCTAGGACGGGGGCTGCGCTGGGGGCGAGAATTGCAGCAACGGCCTCTTGGGGTATGTGAGCTGGTGTGAGAAGCTTGCAAATCATAAGGGGCAAAACTAGTAGCCCGGATATTAGGCAATGTTGGGCAAGGGGCCAAAAGGGGTCACAGCTCCAAAAGGAAGGTCAGGCAAGGCAATTGGAGGCAAGGCCTATGAGAGAGCCTTGCTACAGCCTGATGCAGCCAGCAGATGGGCCCGCAGCAGCTACAGCTGGCCACACCGGCTTGATGCTTTGCAGGGTAGTGGGCACAGGCGCAGACATCAGCCAGGCAGCCAGGCGTATTTAATGGGCTCGGCTCGGCGCGTCCAGCAAGCATGTCTTACCAGCATCCTGTGCGTGCACATGTGCTATGAATTGGTGATGCTCGCTGCCATAAGCAGGTGCTGCCTTAACGAGGTAATCTCAGTTGGTGCCTGTATGGTGTCCCAGCAGCAGGGAGGGTTCATCTGCCTCATCTGCAGCTATGCGTGTACAACCTGTCAGACGAGCCAGGGCCAGGCCAGACAGGGCCAGGCGGGGTCAGTGGGTGTGTTGCAGCAAGCGCTACGGCCTGGCGCTCCGGACCTGCCTGCCTGCCCAGTCGGTCTGCGGGGCGCAGGCCTCTCAGCCTCCCAGCCACGGCTGCAGGCTGCAAGGCTGCAAGGCTGCCACCAGCATCACCATGCGTTGTGCCAGTCACCCCTGTCTGTGCATGTGTGTAACTGCCTGCTCGGCCTACTGCTCCAGCCACTCGACAAGCTGCAGGGGGTTGGGGTCAGGGTAAGGGACGACCCTAACACTAACCCCCCAGCCAGCCTGCTCCGCTGGCTGGTCTGTGGGGGCCCTCAGCCTCCTAAGCCATGACAGCCATGACCCCTGGTGTGCAGTACTGGTTCTGTGGGTAGCCACTTATCACCCCCAGCCATGACAATCTGCAAGGCCGCCTCACTCTTCACGATGTGTGATGAGTGTCATCAAGCGTGAAGAGCTTATGGCTTTCACTACCTCCCCCTCCTTCCTCCCTCACTGGACCAGGTACTTTGTCATCTGCCGCCAACGCCTCGCTGCTTGGGTTCTACACACGCCCACACATGTGCACCATGTCATGGCCAGGAAGCAGCTTGCTTCTGTTATCAACAGTTATAACCCTCCCGCCCACCCTAGACTAGGGCTACCAACGCCTCACTTCTCCAGCTCTAAACATGCCCACTCATGCACACCCTGCCATGAAACAGGAGCAGCTGGCTTCATTACTTGATGTACAGCACTCGCAATGCCCGCAGCTTACACGTGTGTGGGACTCATGCACTGCTTGGATGGAGCACGAAGCTGCTTGCGTCAGGGAGGTAAACGAGTCTGGGATGCCCCTCCCCCAGCCGGCCTTTCTGTCCCTGAGTCTGAACCAAAGCAGGCATCCAGGCTGACAAGTCCCCAGCTGGCCGCTTCTGACAATCATGAAAACACTCCCAATACCTGCCCCACTGTGCCTGGTGGTAATCCACCTGGCCAGCTTCCGCCAGCCAGGGGTCAGCCAGCCAGGAATCCGCCAGCCAGGAATTCGCCAGCCAGGGGATTCGCTTCAGCACACGCTCCCACTGCCGTGTCTGCTCTACATCTTTGCCTGCGTCGTGGGACTCTCATCATACTTGCTGCCGTGATGTATTGTTCTCGCACATCGTTGACCTCCTGCGAGCTTCTAGACGTATCGCGGCTCCTAGGGTTCTAGATGTTCGGGAACTCTCTAGTGCCCCACACCTAGATATATAGAGACCCACTTCCATATGATGCCGACACATATCCAGAAATATCCTGCGACACGATGATTTGGAAGCTAGTTCCCGATTTTGAAAGTGACCAGCCTGAACCGAAACTCTATGCACAGCAGCCATGTCCTTACGCGTGCTTGCGTCCAGTCCCGCAGCTCAAGCCTTGCGGTGCTACACCTCGCGGATGCTATCCCGCAGCAGCATGCACCCCGCAGTTCTACCCCCGCGGCGGCTACAGCTGTCCTGCGCAGTTTACTCCAGACGGCGGATTCTACCACCCTTCGGCATACGCCACCCCGTACGGCTGCCATCATGCCTTGCCACCTGGTTACGTTGCGCTGCCTCAGCCTCAGCAATGCCCAGCCTGCACTCACTACAGGGAGCCTGCTGAGGAGGTGACAGCCGGCTGGGCTCCACCCCTGCAAATCTTGGTTCCACACCTGCAGCAGCAGGCTCAGCGACAGGAGCAGCCGGAGCAGCAGCAGGGACAGGAGCAGCACCGTGTCCCGTATGCCTGGCAGCAGCCAGTGCGTGGCGCAGCTGCCAGGCCACAGCAGCCAGTGGCCAGCGAGGCCGAGCAACACCCCTCTGCTCGTGCAGGCCACACACCCTCCCTGTCAATCCCCGTCACCCTGATAGCTCCCTCTGCCGCCCAGCAGCAGCCTATCAGCATCAAGCGGCGCGCACCAACCGCCCACCCGCCCTCCTCTCCCTCCTCCCGCACGCCCCAAGCTCTGCTGCAGCCCGCAACACAGCACAGCAAGCAACGCAGCCCCAGCTCCTCCTCCTCCTCCTCCTCCTCCTCCTCCTCCTCCTCCTCCTCCTGCTCCTCAGCCGCCGCCCCACCCTCCACCCCAGACAGGCTTCGTGGCTTAAAGTCTGCTGCCCGAGCCGCAGCACCGGCCCCTCCCCTGCCCAGCTCCCTCTCCCACGCCTCCCACCCCTCCACCAAGCCTGCTGCACCCTCACCCAGCAACCCCCGCCCCGACAGTGTGTCAGGGCAGGGTGAGGTGAAGCCGCAGGCAGCCAGGCCTCGTCTCACCAAGTCAGGCGCTGCCCGGCTGATCCAGCGCGTGTGGCGGGGCTGGCGCATTTGGGGCCAGGGCCAGGTGCTGCTCACCCTACGCCAGCAGGCCGCACAGCTGGCAGCGGCTGAGGCGTTGTTCAAGGAGTGTGTGGGGCCAGCTGGGGAGGCAGACAAGGAGGCGGCTGGAGGCGGTCAGGGCGCTGGGACTGGAGCTCGGGGTGAGTGACAGTGATGGCCGTGATGACTGTCTGCTGTCCACCTGTGCACATGCCCATGCACATGCCCATGCACTTTACCGTGCACATGCCCATGCACTTTACTGTGCACCTGGACGGCACTAGTGTCACACATGGCAGGACCTCTGACTTGCCAATCATTCCTATCCATGCACCTAATCCATGCGCTTGCACCATGCCAGATGTCAGCTAAACTGACCACGTGCCCGCCAACTGTTATCCTCCTCTTCTTCGCAGGCCTTGATGCGGAGGGTGGCAGCAGCGTGGCAGCAGGTCAGCGATGCTGCCGCAAGCGGTTGCTGGAGGTGGGCGAGCGCGCCATGCGAGTGGTGCTAGCGCTGGACGGGCTGGCCTGTCTGCAGCGCCCTGAGCTGAGGGCAGTGCGCAAGCGGCTGACCGCCAGGGGTCTGGCTCTGCAGGACCAGGTGAGGAGTGGGGCAGGCTGTGTGGAGCGTGTGCAACCCACCGCGTCAGCGCCACAGCAGCGAACACTGCTCCTGGTGCAAAGCAGCCACTCTGCATGAGCATGGGTGGCAAGGGCATTGTTGAAGCAGCCGGCTTGTGATGCTCAAGTGCCTGTTGCACGGGTGGGAAACTGAGCAGTTAGAACAACGGCATGGATGTAGTAAGCTTGTAGTGCACTGGCAGGAATGGGTGTGTTGTTGTGTGATACGGTGCGATATGGTGTGATGTGTGTCTGCCTTGGAGATGGAGTGGGTGTTGTTGCATGCGCTGGTCATCCTGCAGTGCACAGCGCAGCGCAGGTATTGTGGACAGCTCAGGGCGAGCTCCACATGCTCGTGCTGTGATCTTGTTTGCAGGCAACGGCTGCTCTCCAGAAGTTGTCCAACGCAGCAGCAGTAGGCGTGAAGGCAGTCACACCTGCACCCCCTGCCCCCGCAGCAGCAGCAGCAGCAGAGGTGGAGGCAGCCTCGCCCGCCCCCCCTGCCCCCGCAGCAGTAGCAGAGGTGGAGGCAGCCTCGCCCGCCCCCCCTGCCCCCACAGCAGCAGCAGCAGCAGAGGTGGAGGCAGCCTCGCCCGCCCCCCCTGCACCCGCAGCAGCAGCAGAGGTGGAGGCAGCTTCGCCCGCCCCCCCTGCCCCCGCAGCAGCAGCAGAGGTGGAGGCAGCTTCGCCCGCCCCCCCTGCCCCCGCAGCAGCAGCAGAGGTGGAGGCAGCTTCGCCCGCCCCCCCTGCCCCCGCAGCAGCAGCAGAGGTGGAGGCAGCCTCGCCCGCCCCCCCTGCCCCCACAGCAGCAGCAGCAGCAGAGGTGGAGGCAGCCTCGCCCGCCCCCCCTGCCCCCACAGCAGCAGCAGCAGCAGAGGTGGAGGCAGCCTCGCCCGCCCCCCCTGCCCCCACAGCAGCAGCAGAGGTGGAGGCAGCCTCGCCCGCCCCCCCTGCCCCCACAGCAACAGCAGCAGCAGAGGTGGAGGCAGCCTCGCCCGCCCCCCCTGCCCCCGCAGCAGCAGCAGCAGCAGCAGAGGTGGAGGCAGCCTCGCCCGCCCCCCCTGCCCCCGCAGCAGCAGCAGCAGCAGAGGTGGAGGCAGCTTCGCCCGCCCCCCCTGCCCCCACAGCAGCAGCAGAGGTGGAGGCAGCTTCGCCCACGCCCCCTGCCTTCGCAGCAGCAGCAGTGGTAGCAGATACACATCTCCCCATTGCAACGCAATGCCCTGTGAAGGCAACTGTACACAAATCCTCTCACCGCCGCCTTCACAGCCACTTGATTCCCAGTCATGTCCGACATGTTCCCGCGCCGATGTTATCAGCAAAGACAGTGAAGCAGCTAGGCCGCGACCAACCTGCGCGCCGGGCTCCGCTTTTAACACTGCGCCGTGAGACTTCCGCTTGTGGCGAGGAGTGTCGCCGCCCTTATCCGCGGGTCGGGTCACCGGGAAAGCAGTCGGCGCGACCGGCGCGGTCACAAGCTGGTGCGTTGTCATCAGCCTCAAGGCGGAGCAATGGTCATCTGGTTGCACAGTTGGAAGCGATGAGGCAACAAATGCAAGCGCAGCAGGAGTTGCTGCGCGCGCTGACAGCGCGTGTTGTTCAAATGACATCTTGATGTGGATGGTGACATTTGTGATGATGATGTCGTCGCACTCTTCAGAACTGCATGACTAATGAAAAGGGCATGTCAAGGCCGCAGCGCTGCGTTGTACTTTATACACTGGATTGTGTTATGTACTATCAATTGAATGTTAGCAGCCCTGTAAAAGTTGTGTGCGCGTTTTTCTTTCCCGCTCTCCCTCCCATTTAAGGCTTACGCTGCTCCTGCTACCCTCCCCTTTCACGCTCTTCCGACCCCTTCCACCGTCCTTTAGCGACTAGCGGCAGTATCCGTAATAGGTATCCGTCACAGAGCAGGGCGCAGTCCATCTCCCTGGGAATCTGACCCATCCTCAGAACACCTCACCACATACACTTCTCACATGGGACTAGAAGTCTTTGATCCGCATGCAATCCTACTCAGCATGTTCACGTAACACCCTCATGTTCTTCTTCCCTCCCTCCCTCCCCTGTTACGCTCCTCTTGCTTCCCTTTCCTCTGTTAAACATTGTCAGGATTGGCAAGGCTGTCGGGAATGGTTTGGAAATAAACACGCCTCAGCCTGGAACTGGAATGGTTAAAACACACCTTCTTGCCTCAACGCTGAAGTATGTTTGCTGCCGCTAAAGTACGTTGTCCAGCCGCAAAGAGACCTCAACAGCATTGGTGTTTGTGGGTAACCCACGCCGGCCCCTTCAGGTCTTCATGCCCTTGGCTAGTATTCGCTTTACATTCCCAGGCCACTAACTCTGCCTCTGCCGAAAAGACCCATTACCTGCCCTTACATGCAACACTGCCGTGGGCCTCTCTTGACAACCTGGCCTGCAGGTCTCTGTGTTGGGCCTACGCTCCTTAAGCAACCAGTTGCCCAACTGTCACCTTCACCCTAACCCTTACCTATCCTGTGCCCCCTGGCCCGGTTTGCAGCAACCACCTGCGGATGCATCCTGCCCACCCCCTCACACCGTCCAAGCCCCATAAGTAAACGCCAGGGTTAGCGGGGAGGGGAACTGATGGTCACCGGCAGCAGGAGGAGCGCTGCGCACTCGGCTGGAACACCGTACTTCCTCCACCGTAACTGTCATGCGCGCTTCTATCCAACTATGCAGCTGGGGCCAGCCCCTCTGACTGTGCCTGGCTCGGCACCGGCAGCAGGAGCAGTGCTGCCCACTTGGCTGGAGCCCCGTACTCCCTCCACCGTAGCTGTCACACACACTTCCATCCAGCAATGGAGCTGGGGCCAGCCCATCTGACTGGGCAGCAGCCCTTAATATGGCAGAATGCCCCAGGAGGGGGCACAAGGTCATCAAACCCAACTTCACCACACCAACCCTTTCCCACCCTCCCCAGTGACCTTCTCTAGAGGACAAGAGACCCTCCATGGCATTTTAAAAGCAGCCATGCACCCCTGCCTTTGCATTCACCCCTGCCAATACCATGGGCATGGGCCATGGACTGTTCTTCCATGCCAGCTCCTGACCTAAGCCTCTCTGGCAGCCTTCACCGTCTGACCTGCTCTGCACACAGCTTGCTCATCAGGGAGCAGTGGCTGGGGTGGTGGCAGCGGCTCCAGGCAGGGCCAGGCCCAGAGCCAGGGCAATGCGGGCCTCAAGGTCGCCCTTCTTGCCGCCCACCGCCAGCTTGCGGCCGCGCAGCCAGCACTGCAGCTCCGGCACGCTCAGCTCCCGCAGCCGCATGGCCTGGCCCTGCTGGGTCCGCTCTTGGACCTGCAGGCCAGCAACAGCAAATGTCGCCTCAGGGTTCGAACCCATGACATCATGCGAACCCTGACGACCAACCCTTACCCAATCCGGACCCTGACGATGATCAAACCCAATGCAGCTCTGCTTCATTTGACCGATGCAGTTTGCAGGGCACAAGGCAGTGGGGAGGCATGGGAGGCCTAGCTGGGTCTAGTTACACTCTCACTCTTATGTCCACTCTCACTCTACAGGCTCCATCTCTGAACCAACCCCTACAGGCTGCTCTGCTGACATGGCGGCCTGAAGCCAGTGCTGGTAGTTCTTGACCAGCTGCACAGACTGCTCCGTAGCTCCACAGACCGCCACAGAAGCAAGCCAACTCAGCAGCTTCCACTCAGCTCCCACCCAGCTGCCTAGGCCTTCCAGCAGCACACAGCCCCATACCTCCACCTAGTCCTCTGCGAGGAGTGTGAGGAGTGTGAGGAGTGTGAGGAGTGAGCCGTCACCTTGGTTTCCACGGCGGCCAGGTCCAGGTCAGCTGCCTTGGTGCGCTTGCGGCCTGCAGCCTCCTTGCCCGCTGCCTCACCCCTGGCAGCCTGCTGGCCGGCTGCAGCATCCAGTGCCGCTGGCACCACAACACCGCCAGAGCGCTGAGAGCCCTGTGCCGCCCCTGAGCCCTTGGCGCCGCCTTCTGCGCCTGAAGCAGGCCCCGACAGGCTGACTGATGCGGGGCCCGCCAGCTGCCCCTGGGCACCTGCAGCCGGCACCCCCTCCAATGCCTGGCTGGGCAGCTGAGGCCCTGTTGCTGCAGCTGCTTTAGGCGCGCTGGCTTTGATCTTCTTGGGGGCTGGGGGTCCAGCCTCGGCTGAGGCAGGCCGGGCCTCTTTCGCTTTGGCCTTTGTGCCTTTGCCCTTTGCTGGCTTGCTGAGTGGCGCCTTGCTGCTGTCAGCAGCCGGGCCGGGTAACACTATCCCTGGCTGCTCAACACCTGCTGCTGCTGCTGCCGCTGCTGGCTGAAACTGTTGGACCTCTGCAGCACCAGGTGGTGCCAGAGCTGCCGCCTGGCCCTGTTCTGATCTGCTGCTGCCATCCTGCCCCTGCCCCCCCTGCCCCTGCACCTCCCCCCCTGGGGCCAAGGTCCCCTCACCAGGCAGCACCAGTGGTCCAGGCACACCGCCAGCGCTCCCTGCCTCACCCACTGCAATAGCCGCAGGCACTGAAGGCAAATCTGCCCCGTGAGCTTGCACAGCGCTGCCAACAGCACTGGATACCGCGCCTGGTTTCGTGACAGGGCCCGCCTTGGCTGCCCTGGCCTGCTTCACAGCCTTGCCCTCCTTCACCGCCTTGCCCTCCTTCACCGCCTTGCCCCCCACATCCTTTGGCCCAGCCTTGGTAGGCACCCCTGCTGCTGCCGCTCCCTTCTTGCCTGGCCCTACCCTGGCTGCCAGCTTGGGGGCGACCGCACCGCCCTGGCCTGGCCTGGCCAGCAGCCCCGGCTGCCCTGCGCCCCGCCTGGCCCCGCGGGCTGAGGCCAGGGCCGAGGAGAGCAGGGAGCGGCTGAGTGCGGCGGTGGAGCGGGGCAGGGCGGGGGGCCGGCTGCCTGCCTGGGCGGCTGCAGCCTCCGCCTGCGCTTCCTGTGAGGGCAGGTGCAGGCGGGGCATGGAGCTGGGGGGTGCAGAGAGGGGAAGGATGGCAGCGCCGGCACCACTGGTGTCCTGATGAGCCACCAGCGCCTGAGGCTGTGCACCTAAGGCATTGTCCAGGGGCTGGACTGGGTCAGGATGGCAGCGCAGGCAGTGTGGAGGGTGCGGAGGGCGGCAGGATGAGGATCCTCACAGCACCTCATGCTGCAGCCCTGACTATCCTGAACGCGAGTGTGAGGTGGGGTGTACAGCAAGAAGCTCCTGCTCACTGGCACAGCACTCCTTGACACTGCGCTGCTGCTCTTGCCCTACACCTTGACCCCCCTCACCCCCAACCCCTACACCCTACACCTGCACTCTACACCCTGGCCCTCACCCCCCTGCTGCCTGCGCCCCCTGCGGGCTGTCACCAGGCCTGGCCAGCTGCCAACCAGCAGACGACCCTCAGGAAGACCAACAAGGCACCCACGGGGCATGAGGCATGAGGCACGTGGCAGGGCGACAGGATGGCAGGGCAGCAGGGCAGCAACGCAGCCCGTTCCCTGATCCTGCTTTGACCCCGCCCTGCACCCCTGCCCCATTGACAGTGTCGCCTGAACAGGCACTCTCCACAACAGGAACCGTCTCCACCAAAGTGCAGTGCACTGTGCCCAGAGGGAGGCACTGGCCGGGGGCAGCTGGCTGGGGCAGGCAGTGCAGCAGGTGGGCATGCAGTCATTTGCGTGGCAGGGCACACCCCGTCTATGCTTGACCACCACCACTGGCATGAAGCTCAATCTAGGACTGCATAAGCAGCCAGCAGCAGGATGACGGCCCTGACCCTGACGAGGCTCCACACCTGCAGCCTGGCGGACAGCACTGACTCCAGCTGGCCCCACAGCTGCCGCTCCTCCTGCCGGGCGGCTGGCCGGGCTGCCAGGATGCCCCTCACCAGGGCGTCCCCTTCCGCCCCCTGCTGTCCCTCATCCCCTGCCCCTTGCTCTGGGCCACTGCCCTGCCCCTCCCCGCCCCAGTGGGACCCCCCTGCCCCCTGCTCCCAGAGGCCCACCCCGCCTGGCCCTCCCCCCTTGCCATCGCAGCCCCAGTCCTGCCGCTGGCTGGCCTGGCTCAGCTGCTGCTGCCGCTGCTGAGTCAGCAGCTGCTGGGCAGCTTCCTGCGTCTGGCTGATGAGCTGGGTGTTGGAGGCGATGACCCAGTGGCTGACCAGGGCAGCAGCAGGGGTGGCAGGGGCAGCAGCCTGGGAGGGGGGTCGTCCTGCCTGGCAGCTACCAGCCTGACTGGGAGTTGGTGCTGATAGACCAAATCTGCTACCGCCAGCTCTGCGTACCATAGCCCTGGCGGCCGCTGCTGCTGCTGCTGCTGCTGCTGCTGCTGCCTCTGCTGGCTCTGCTGCTGCTGCTGCTGCTGCTGCTGCTGCTGGTGGGTTGGATGTGCGCAGCAGAAGGTGTTGGCTGGGCCCTGCTGATGTGGTGCCTGCTCCAGGAGCCGTGTTGACAGCAGTGCGAGGGGCAGGGGCAGGGGCTGACCCGCAGCAGGCCAAGGCGCCCGTAGCAGAGGGTGCGGGTGTAGGAGTGAGGTTGAGGCCAGCGCTGGGACCCCAGCAGGTCAGGCCTGGACTGGGCTGGCTCAGGTCAGCCAGCAGCTGCAAGGGGCAGGCATGGGTTCAGGCATGGGTTCAAGGCGTGGGGGATGATTGGGGTTAGGGTTAGGGTTAGGGTTAGGGTTAGGGTTAGGGTTAGGGTTAGGGTTAGGGTTAGGGTTAGGGTTAGGGTTAGGGTTAGGGTTAGGGTTATGGTTATGGTTAGGGTTGGTATTGGTGTTGGTGTTGGAGCTTGGGGCTCATCTTAGGGCTAAGCCTGACCTGCGGCAGGCATGAGCAGGCTATGACCGTGCACAGGTCCTATTGCCCACATCAGGAGCGGCAGCAGGGGGGAAATAACAAGGGCCGGGGCTGAGGTCCACCTGGTGGAAGCAGCCGCACCGCCCACCTGCTGAGCAGCTGCCTGGAAGGTGTCGGTGCCGCCCTCCAGGGCCGTGTTGGGCAGCAGCTGGAGGCCGGGGGGAGTCCAGACACAGCAGGCGGGCACGTCCCACACCCCTGGCTCGCCTGAGTCTGCGTCAGGGTCCTGGGCAGCAGGCAGGGGGGAGCGGGTGGTCAGGCAGCCAGGGGGGTCAAGCCAGCAGGCGGGCAGGCAGGTGGAAGGAAGGTGGTGCGTGGCTGGCTGGCCTGCTGCTTGACTGGCTCATATCACGTGTAGGGCATCAGGGGTGCTGGCAAGAGGTTGGTCTGGCTGCTGCTTGCACAGCAGGATAATCCTGGCCAGGGGGGTGCATGGCAACTAAGGTACGGCCAACCTGCCCTGCAGCCTAGGTCAGCCGCGGCAGTGGCAGCAGTGGCAGGCTGTGTGTGCAGCCTGGCATCACTGCTGCTGCTGCTGCTGCTGCTGCTCCCCCTTCCAGCTCACAGTGCTACAGACAGGTCAGGGTTCACAGGTGGGACCGCATGGGGCTGCCTTTGGTGGAGCCGGGCCCTATCACAAACCCACCATTGGGCTCATGCTTCACTGCCATGTCCACTAGGCCACCAGGGTCGTTCAGGACAGCAGGCTGGAAGCAGCTACAAGACTGTCAGGGCCGGCTCCAGCCTTAACAAGGTCGGTACCTACTGGCCCAACAGCCTGGGGGCACACTTCCAGCTGTGGCCTGCTGCTGCTCTCCCCCAAGTCTCCTACCTGGGACACCTCCAGCAGCAGGGGGGGCAGGGGCTGTGGCAGGGCGGCCATCTCTGGGGCGTGGGCGTACAGGCGGGCCAACAGCTCCTGCTCAGCAGCCACCTCCCGCGCTGAAGGCTGGGGAGGGATGGGTGCCAGCAGCGCAGAGGCGTCGAGGCCTGGCCGCAGCTTCACACCCTTGATGAGGGCGGGCCTGGGGGCAGAGCCAGGGCCAGGCCTTATTGGCAGGTCAAGACGGCAGAGGGTGGCAGTGCCAGTCAGCTGGGGCTGCAAGGGGGACAGCAAGGTTGCGGCCTGAAACCAGCAGGGAACAGCCTAGCCAGGCGCCTAAACAGGCACCCAGGCAGGTGCCCAGCTCGTGCACAGCAAGTAATCCTTGTCGAACCAGCAGGGCTTAGTCACCCTAGCTAACCCTAACTCTGCCCCTAACTCTGCCCCTGCCCCTGCCCCTGCCCCTGCCCCTGCCCCTGCCCCTGCCCCTGCCCCTGCCCCTGCCCCTGCCCCTGCCCCTGCCCCTGCCCCGACCAGCAGGACACCACCTAGCCTCAGCCCAGCCTAGCCAGGTGCTGGTGGTGCACCAGGCCACTGCCAGCGCCTGTGCTGCCGTCCTGCCCCTCCCCACCCCTCCCACCCCTGTGCAGGCCTGCCACGACTGCCATGATGCACCTGTGCTGCAACTAGCAGGCAGCACAGGCAGAGGCTGGCTGAGTTGCCTGAGTCACAAGCCCAGTTGCCTGAGTCACACCGGGATCAGGGCCGGGTGGCAACAGCCACCAGGCAAGGTACTGAATGCCAGCAAGGGCCGTGTGCCACCGCCCTAGCCACAGCCGTCTGACCTGGCCTGGCTGCGTGCCACCAAACAGCTAACAAAGGTGCAGCTGTTTGACCCGGCCTGGGCGTGGGTAAGGGTCAGGGTCACCACTAGCGTACAGCTAGGGTGCTTACCTCATAGCACCCTAGCTGAACCCATAGTACTCATAGTACCTCACAGGGCTCACCCTAGTTGGTACAGCCTGGGCATGACTCACCACGGCTGCACCTGCTGTGATGCAGAGAGGCCCATGATGGTGATCAGCCCCCATGCCACCGACTGCTGGCAGCAGGTGCTGGGTCTTGCGCGCCCAGCCACTCACGTCATATGCGGCAGCACGCAGCAGGGTGTGTTGAACAGCAGGCGGCAGGCGCGGCGCGTGGCCTGCTTGCTGGAGAAGATGAGGGCGAGCAGGTCCGACTCGCTGGCTGCCACGCCTGCTGTGGCGGGTGGAGAGGTGGGGGGCGGGCAGGGGGGCGCCGCGAGGTCGCTGTGTAGTGTGAGGCTGAACGGGGTGAAGCGCGACTGACCTGCACAAGGGCCGGGGCGGAGGCACGCCGGGGCCTGGCGCTGTCCGCGTGGCTGAGGGGGGTTGCCATGATACATTCAATTCTAATTTTCTAAATGTCACTTTTCTATTTTCTGCACTGCCACAATATCTATCTGGGGCTGTCAGCGTGGCTGAGGGGGGTTGATTGTAGTTTTTGAGGCCTCGGGAATCAAAAGGGACACTACGGCACATAACGTGGCAGTACTGCCGTCATGTTTGGATGACTTTGTCCATCCCTAGCAGGGTCCTGACCCACACCTAAGTGCCTGCGCTCAGTGCAGGTCCAGAGTGGTTGTGGGCAGCAGCTGTCCAGCCCCAGCCACCTGCTCCAGTCAGGCCGGCCCTGAGCCCCCCACCAACACGCTTCCCTGTCCCCCTCCCCTCCCCTCCCCACTCCCCCACACCCCTCCCCTCTCCCTCGGCTCACCCTCACCCTCCGCAGGCAGGGCGGCTGCCACACTGTCAGCGGCGCCCTGCATCCACCCCCTAACCTGCCACGTGCCCCCACTGCTGCTGCCTGCCCCGCCCCACCAAACCTGCATTCACCAGCTGGACCTCCAGGCCGGGGCGCCCACTGCCAGCGCCAGCGCCAGCGCCTGCAGCAGCCAGGGCCAGGTGAGCCCAGTGCGCGGTGTGGACCTCACCAGGGGTGGCGTGCAGGAAGTGGCAGCGCAGCCAGCGGCCGCCCTGCAGGTGGTGCCAGCCGTGACCCTGCACAGCCACAGTCACACCACCAGTGGTGGTGATGGTAGTGGTAGAGGTGGTAGTGGTGGTAGTGGTGGTAGTGGTGGTGGCGGTGGTAGGGGTGGTAGGGGTGGCAGTAGGCTACAGTCACACCAAGTGGGTGAGTGATGGCAGGGGTGGGGTGGCTGGAGTGCAGCAACAGCTTGGAGAGCAGCAGCAGTGGCGATCATAGTAACGAGGGCAGCAGCGGCAGCGGTAGTGTTGATTACGGTGGTTATGATGGTGGTGGTAGTGGCAGCAGCCTTGGCAATAAGTGAATACCCCTGCAGGGCTGTACAGCCTGCGTCCCTCTGAACATCTCCCTCCTTACAGCAGCGTCAGCCTGGCTAGAGAGGGATGAAGCCTAGCCCTAACCCAACCCCAACCTTCCACACCCGTAACCGTACCCAGGCCTATAGAGCTGCCATCACACCAGGCCACTGCCACTCGTGCGTGTATAGTGGTGGGTTACCTAACCCTGGCCCTAACCCTAACCCTGTGGTGTTAGGATGGTTGAAGCTCCCCCTCCCAAACCCTAACCCCTGACCTGGTCAGGCCCAGGTGTGGTGCTGTGTGCCAGTGCCACTCATGTGTGTATGTGTATGGTGGTAGGAGGTTCAGGCTCTCCCTCCTGACTCCTGATTTCCGACCCTGACCCACTCATGTGTGGGTGATGACAGGAAGCAGCCCTCTATGCACACATAGCATGGCATGGCACACCCTGCCCCCTCCTGCACCACCAATCACAGAAGCCTTAGGGACGCGTCAGTGGTCACGCGTGGTGCTGTGTGTAGGAAGCTGTGATGTGGGTCAGTGTGTGACATCACTCACTGCCAGGGTCTGATGCAGAACACAGCGCAGCGCAACCTGCCGCTCCTCAGCAGACATGGGCTGCAGCTTCGCGGCTGCCTTGATGTCGGCTGTGAGCTTCACGCCCAGCGCCGCCTGGTGTGTGTACAGAGCTTTGAAGAGCCGGGGGATGGCAGGCTGCATGACAGGTGTGCCATGGAGGGTTTGGTCAGTAAGGGAAGGGCCAATGAACTCCTTCAGAGCTCTTCTGTGGCATCTCATTCCTACCCAGACTCATCATGCTCACTGCCATGCCCAGCTGCTGACCAGTTAGCGTACCTTTGCGCTGGCAACAGTAACTGTGTATTGATTGGCAGGGTGGGGAGAGGCATCTAGTGAGGACCAGGCAAGGTAGTCCCGTGCTTGGCCCATATGCGCGGCAGTCAGCAGGCCCCTGCACGTCTTGGCCGTGTGCCATCTTCTTAGTCGCTGCTCATCTTCCTCGTCACCGTCTTCCAGGGCTGTGTTCGCGTTAGTTACGCTGATTGTTAATCGTGGCCAGCTCGAAATGTCGCCCGGCAGCAGCAGCTCGAAGCCGGACCCGGGGCGCACAAGCCCCTGCATGTCACGGACGGCATCCGAGGCACACCGTGCGCCCAGCTGTTGGCGAGCGGTTGCGAGTGGTTGTGGTCCCACTTCGGTTTGCAGGTTTGCCCAACATTATCCGCCACATTGCTGGGTTGTTCTTGCAGACTGTACGATGGCGAGCACATCACATCAATCAGTGGCGCGTACTTCGACTGTGAGGCCGTCAGTTCACGGCAGCGTCATATGCGCCCGCAACTCAGTGTCTTCGCGGCGCCCGGCACCAGGAAGGAAAGATTGTGTCCGTGTCTTAGCGCTAGGGACACCGCCCTCAGGTCAGCTCTCGGCGATGGCATGCTGCGCCATGTGTGGTCGCATCGCTGTCATTTAAGGGTCTGGCGCGTGTAATGTGGCTGCAGATGGCAAAAAGGACCAGAAATTCATTTCGCGTGAGGAGGAGCCAGACCAGTGAGCACATCTGCAGCGGGACCACACCTGTTCAGGCTTCGCTGACATACTTTCCTGTCGCATGCGTACCGCGTTCCCTACTTGTGCCTGCAAGGTTGATGTGAGACGTCCGTTTACTGTGTCTGCAGGTACTGGGTGAGCAAGAGTGAAAAGGCAGGAGCAAACCCGTTCAAGGACCCTCTGGCTCTGATTGGCATCCTGGCCATCTTCTTCCCCTTCATCTTTGTGTTGATAGCGATAGGCGTTGGAGCCATCGATGTGTCGGTTTACCGATGATCACTGGCAACAGCTGTGGTGTCAGGAAAAGGTGGCTTAGCTGTATAGGGCATGGGCCAGTGGCAGTGTGATCTCAAAGGTGCAGTCAGGGTACTGGGTGGGCAGTTTGCTTCGTGGGCTTGTGAGGTTTTACACAGCGGTTGAGCTTGGCTCTTCACACACATGGCGCATCATGCCCCATCATCCAAAGTGCTTAGCAATGCTCCCTGCATGCACAATGAGGTGTGTGGTGGGGGATCAAGTCATGCCATCTTTTGTTGCGATTGCCCACTTTTGGCTAGTTGAGCGTTGCCAGGTTTTGCATTATCACTGGCCCTAGCCAACATATTTTTCAATACAGGCTGGCTCTTTATTTCTTTGCAGCTAGCCGTGCATTGCCTGCCCAGCATGGAATAGTGCTTCTAGTGTGCTGCTGCAACATCATTTATAGCAGAGCCTACAAAAGTATGGCAAACCATTGTATGTGTGTAATGCAATGCGGACTGTTGATAATGACGGGTATGCCGTTCAAGCCGTTTTGCTATTGCATTGGCCTCCCTGGCCTCCCTATCAGTGCCAGGCCACAACACATAATTCCCCCTACTAATGGGTAAGAGCTGCGTTATCTGTAATGCAATAATTGTGCCTGAGACAAACAGCTGGTACAAATACCTAATTTCCTACCCCCACCCCCATGCGAGGGTGAAACGATCGATGTTGGCATGAAACACATGCTCTGATGTAAGCAACAGCTCAAGCAGTGCCCGGTGCACACATGCTAGTGTGCTACAGGCAGGGTTGTGACTTTGCGTTCTTTCACTTTTGCATTCTTTCATTCTTGCATGAAATCAAGGAAATTTCAATGCAAGAATGAGAGACTTGGAACGGCATGAAAACGCGTGGTTGCCGTGAGAGTTTTGACCTGAAACTTTGCACACAGCCCTGTTTAACGTCTGTCAACCCAATGCAACAATTAGGATACAATTTGGTGCACCACATCCACCAATAATCGTAGGTCAGCATGCATACCCATGCCTACGTGTGCTAGTACAGCTCCTATACATGCATACTAATCTGATGAGTTACTTACTGCTGCCCAATACTCCCCCACTATTGCTGTTCATTCATGATGCCATGGTTTTGCAATTTCAGCGTTGCCCATGCAATGCCTCCCCTACTAAAGGGGTGCACCCTCCACAGGCTGGCTGGCCATCCACTCCTCCCACTGCTCCACACCTGTAGTAGCGAGTAAGAGTTAATCTTGCTTGGCTACCCGATACGATAACTTCCGAGTCGACCGCACATGCGCTCGCGACCGCGTCACATGTCCCGGCCAAGGGTGATGCCTTGGACCGTGACATGTGCGCTGCGAGCGTGACCCGTCACCGCTCATGCGGTGAGGGGACGACTATAAAACCCCGCTCACTTCCGGACTGGCACAATTCAGTGTGCAGCACAAACCGACCGAGTGCTAGAGGTGCAACTCCTCTCAGTAGCCGGCTACACTACTCTCTCCGCTACGCCTCCGTCAACGCGGCTACATCTGGTTCCGACCGCTGTTCGACATGTCAAGGTCGAAGGCAAAGCGTGTAAGTACGCTCTAGCATCGTTGGCGTCAGCGTCGCTTTAGTCTAGAAGTTCAGTAGTTCAACGCATCAGCGTTGACCAGCGTTGACCGCTATTAACTCCCGCGCAAAACCGTGCAGAAAACTACCCCTCCCGAGCCTACGGCTGCAACCCCGCCCGTTTCTGCACCTCCGACAACTCCGCCCTTGCGGGACCCTGACACGTCCGCAAATCACACTTCGGCGTTAGAGGCGTTAGCAGTCGCTGCAGCTGCCCCGTCTCCGTGCGTGTCCACCACTGTTCCCGCTGTTTCGCAAGTTGCTGCTGCTGCAGATATCGCCTCCGAACTCCAAAAGTTACAAAGTAAGTTTGAATTCAAACTGCCATGCCTGCCAGCATTTCGCGACGTGCGATTGCATCGATTGTGCGCACGAGGGCAGCACGCACGGCAGCCGCAGCCAATGGTGCAGCCAATGTAGGTGCTCAAAATGGTGACCAGCCCGCACATGGTGACCAGCCCGCACATGGTGATCAGCCCGCACGCACTCGCAGAGCTGTTCGCACTAACACTCGTGGTGCTCATCGTGCAGTCCGTCAAAATCCCGCTCCTACCGGCCCTGGAGGGGCTCCCGCTCCACCGCCCGCTCAAACACCCGCCCCTAACCCCACCTCCGCGACGTCCAAGTCGGCCCCCACCCTCCCCACCATCACCGTCACCTCCGTTCAGTCCCCCGAGCAAACAGCCCGTATCGCCGCGCACAAAGCCACCGTGGTGGTCTTGTGTGCCTCGTGGGACGCGCCGGATGCGGTGAAGGCGGTAACGTTCTTCAACTCCATCAAGGGTGGAGACGAGATGGTCGACATCGTCAATCGAGAGATGACTACCACTTTGACCCTGGACCGTGCAATGGCCGCGGTAACTGAGGTCTTTGCCTCTGAGAAGAAGAAGCCCGTTCCCGCCACCGCCGCAGCCGTGGTTGCACCCGCCCCCGCCCCCGTCACTCCGGAGCCTGGTGCTCGGCAACCTGCTCGCCGCGTAGCAGCCCGCACATCCGTTGCAGCCTCGCCCAATGGTCAGGCTACCCGCACACCCCGCCAATCCCGCCTTGACAAAGGCGAAGTGCAGGCTACAGATCTCTCCGGCATCTACCACGCGACGGAGGATCGGCGCCTAACCGAGGCAGAAGTGGACTCTCTGGTGAAGCGCGGAATGTGTTTCAACTGTCAGCGGGGTAAGCACCGGGCTGCAAATTGCACATTCACCCGCCCCCACGGCCGCAAGGATGGGAAGGTGGTGAATGGGGAAGTAGTTCCGTTCCACTAGGGACTTGCCTTGCATGTGAGTGACCAACTTGCAAGGAACCCGATTCAAACACTAACATCGTGCTTTGCCCGCACCTTTGTCGACCACATTGAGCATGTCGTCGGTGGTTGTTTTGATGTTGATACAAGTGGCACGCCGTGTAATGTCACTTCATCATCCCTCCAGGGTCACAACACATTGATGTTTCCATCCCCGTTGCATGCCGAGTCCGTTGTGCGTGCATATGTTGTTGCTCAAACACATGCACCCACAACTGTTGCCATGTTCTTACCCACCGCGCACAATGCGACACATGATGTGCTTCGCAAGCATGGCTTCCGCGTCATTGCTGATTATGCACGCACTTCCGATGTGCTTGTCAAACCACCACCGCACCTTCCACACCTTGATGTCCATCATGGCTTGCCATATGACATGCAAATGTGGTTGAGTCCGACACATGCACGTTGCAACGCCGTATCGCATGGAGTCACCCATGTCCACAAATGCACGGTGTCCGGTGCATCTGCAAATGCACTCTTTGATAGTGGTGCATCGCATTCATTCGTGTCCGAAGCATTCGCCGCATCCGCACAGTTTCGCTTGCGCCGCACGCACGTCAATACTGTGGAACTTGCTGATGGCACCAGCACCCTTCAAGTGAGGGGGGAATGCATGGCACGGCTGAAGTTGCCATGTGTTCATGATGCCTTGTTTGCCACTGTCCGATTGCTTGTGTTGCCGCACACACCACACGGCATTGACCTCATATTAGGCAATGATTTTATGTCCCAATTTCAAGTCCAACTTGACTTTGGTCATGAGCCTATGGTCACAATGCACTCCAAGGGTAAACAGTTCACATTGAAATCCCGCACCCTTGTCCGTAAACCGAAAGTGGCGCATGCAAGTACAAACCTTATTACCGAAGCCCTACGTAAGGGTTTGTCCGCTACAATGATATCCACCCGGTCCGCCACCAAAGAGGTTAGGAAAGGTGGAGAGTCTATGCTGTTCTGGGTACAAGCCGATTATAAGCCCCGAATTCCCGATTCCGCCAAGACACCCGCAAAGCCCGCGCAACCTACGAACACCCCCTCCGCCCCTTTGCTTTCCGAGTCCGAGCTCCGTGGACTCCTGGACCGTCACAAAGGGGTCTTCAACGACATCCCCGCTGGCCTTCCGCCGTCAAGAGGAGTCGGCCATACTATACCGCTGGAACCTGGTGCGAAACCACCATTCAAAGGTATGTACCGCCTCTCTCCCCTTGAGTATGCCGAAGTTAAAAAACAAATATCCGATTTATTATCAAAGGGTTGGATACGCCCTAGCTCCTCTCCGTATGGGGCTCCCGTGTTATTCGTGGCCAAGAAAGATGGCACCCTCCGTATGTGCGTTGATTACCGTGCTTTGAATTCTATGACCGTCCGCAATCGCTACCCGATGCCCCGCATTGAGGATTTGTTTGATAAGTTATCCGGTGCTAAGGTCTTTTCTTCTATTGACCTTCAGTCCGGTTACCATCAAATCCGCATCACACCCGAAGACATACCAAAGACCGCGTTCCGGACCCCATTTGGTCATTATGAGTATTTAGTATTGTGCTTTGGTCTTACTAATGCTCCCGCTACATTCCAAGCCGAAATGAACCGTATCTTCTCCGATTACATCAATGACTTTGTCGTTGTGTACTTGGATGATATTCTCATTTATTCCAAATCCGCCGCCGATCACGCCAAACATCTTGATCTTGTACTCAAGCGCCTCCGTGAACATGAACTCTACGCCAAGCTTAAGAAATGTGACTTCAATAAGCCGGAAGTCAACTTCTTGGGTCATGTAGTTTGCGCCGAAGGTATTAAGGTTGACCCGTCTAAGGTTAAAGTCGTGGCCGAATGGCCCGCACCAACCTCCGTCTCCGAGTTACGTTCTTTCCTTGGTCTTGCTAATTACTTCCGTCGCTTCATGCAAGGTTACAGCAAACGAGTGGCTGTCTTGCATGACTTGACCAAAGCATCTGTTCCCTTTGTGTGGACACCTTCTTGTCAAGCGGCGTTTGAAGGGGTTAAGCATTCACTCACTTCCGCGCCCGTTCTTGCATTGCCTGACTTCACCAAACCATTTGAGTTGATTGCTGATGCATCACTTGATGGTATTGGGGCAGTCTTGCAACAAGAGGGTCGTCCGTTAGCATATCACAGCCGTAAGCTTTCATCCGCCGAACGCAACTATACTACCGGAGAGCAAGAGCTCTTAGCCGTACACGATGCCTTGCAAGTGTGGCGTTGCTACCTTGAAGGGACCGAGGTTACCTTAGTGACCGACCACAACCCGAACACTTTCTTGAATACCCAGGCCCTTCTCTCTCGCCGGCAAGCGAGATGGATGGAGTTTCTGGCTCGTTTTAAGTATAAGTGGCTTTACCGCCCTGGTCGCTCTAATGTAGCTGATCCGATCTCCCGTAACCCAACATTGCACCGACCAAGTGCACAATGTTCCGCCATCCGTTCACCACAGTCAGATCTTAACGAAGAGATTATGAAGGGTTACCGAAAAGATGATTGGTACCTTGATCCAACCAACACCGCTGGTCTAACCAGGTCCCGTGGCTTATGGTTCAAGGGTGGGCGGGTTGCTGTCCCTTGCCTCCGACCTCTCATCCTCCGCATCCTGAATGACCACCATGATAGCCCATGGGCCGGTCATCCAGGCAGAGACCGCACCCTTGACTTGGTTGAACGACATTTCTGGTGGCCAACTCTCCGTGCCGATGTTGAACGCTATGTTGCACATTGTGACAAGTGCCAACGAAGCAAACCCCGTGGAGGTCGTGTTCCGGGCACCTTGCAACCGCTACCCCACTCGTGCAAATTAAGGGCTGGCTGGCTTGAAAAACTTGAGAGTTCAGGTCTGAAACTTGGCATGTAGGTTGTTGAGACCTAGGGGAGGTCAAGACTCTCTTGGGCCAAAGTGTAATTCTCACTCGGTGTCGAGTTGTTGGACCAGGTGTGGGGCTGTGACCCTGATTTTGGCTAAGGGAGTTGGCACCGAGTGATCAAAGTGTCTTTTCATGAAATGTGAGTATGAGAGGTTGTAGAGGGTGGTTACAGCTGCCCAACCTAGTAGGTAGCATGCAAAAAGTCCAAGCCAGTGATGAGCTATGGCCCGTGTCCTAGGACCCTGCGCAGGGTCCAAGCGTCACCATGGTCGTAGGACCCTGCGCAGGGTCCTGGCGACCCTGCGCAGGGTCCTACTGACCCTATGAGTCAGGAGTTTTCCAGGTTTTGTTCTGACCCTGTGTGCCAGGACCTTGTCAGGCTTCCCGCAGACCCTTTGCTAGGTCCTGTCGTTTCTGTTTGGTATCCTCCCGACTCTGTGTGCCAGGACCCTGCGCAGGGTCCTACGACCATGGTGACGCTAGGACCCTGCGCAGGGTCCTACAGACCCTGCGCAGGGTCCTGGAAACCCTGTGCAGGGTCCTGCTGACCCTGTGTGCCAGGACCCTGCGCAGGGTCCTACGACCATGGTGACGCTAGGACCCTGCGCAGGGTCCTACAGACCCTGCGCAGGGTCCTGGAAACCCTGCGCAGGGTCCTGCTGACCCTGTGTGCCAGGACCCTGCGCAGGGTCCTACGACCATGGTTAGAATTAAAATTAAATATTAGAACAACCATTTTGTAGCTTATTTTTAATATGACACGTATTTAATATTTAAAAGGCGCTAGGACCCTGCGCAGGGTCCTACAGACCCTGCGCAGGGTCCTGGAAACCCTGTGCAGGGTCCTGCTGACCCTGTGTGCCAGGACCCTGCGCAGGGTCCTACGACCATGGTGACGCTAGGACCCTGCGCAGGGTCCTACAGACCCTGCGCAGGGTCCTGGAAACCCTGCGCAGGGTCCTGCTGACCCTGTGTGCCAGGACCCTGCGCAGGGTCCTACGACCATGGTTAGAATTAAAATTAAATATTAGAACAACTATTTTGTAGCTTATTTTTAATATTACATGTATTTAATATGTAAAAGGCGCTAGGACCCTGCGCAGGGTCCTACAGACCTTGCGCAGGGTCCTGGTGACCCTGCGCAGGGTCCTGGCGCTCTGGCCTTCTGCAGGGTCCTACTGACCCTTTGTAGGGTCCTACTGACCCTGTGAAGGGTCTTGCTGACTAGCACACGTCGGTGGCATCTGGATGAAAGCCATAATGAAAATTTCAAAAAAATCCCTATCATCATGTTCTTTAGGATTCTTAGTGCTGATGAACATGACTAAGTGCTTCAGACCCTGTGCAGGGTCCTGGTGACCCTGTGCCGGGTCCTAGTGACCCTGCACAGGGTTACAGTGACCCTGCGCAGGGTCCTGGTGACCCTGCGCAGGGTCCTAGTGCACAGGCCTTTTGCAGGGTCCTGTTGCCCATTTGCAGGGTCCTGGTGACCCCATGCAGGGTCCTAGTGACCCTGCGCAGGGTCCTGGTGCACAGGCCTTTTGCACGGTCCTAGTGACCCTTTGTAGGGTCCTACAGACCCTCTGCAGGGTCCTGCTGACTGGCAGAGGTCGGTGGCATCTGGATGAAAGCCATAATGAAAATTTCAAAAAAATCCTCGCAACATGGCATGCAACCTCGCAGCCTTCTTGTCACCCAGCCAACTTGCAACGTCCCTGCTCTACAACACGCCTAGCACAAACGCGATGTACGTGCTCTACATTGCGACATCTCGTACTGCCGTAAGTCGATGAACAACGCCTAAGGTGCGTCTCTAGCTAGTAGCGACTTCCAATTGCAATGAGTCAGCTCCACGCATTCAGAGCCTCGTAACTCAGCTCGCAGCCAGGCCCGAAACTATGCTCGCTTCCAGTCACATCGCACCTAGCTAGCTAGCTCAGACACGCAACTTAGCCGCAACTTAGCCTAGCCAGCAGTGCAGCCCCAGCCACTTCCCCTACCATGAGGCAGCCAACCCGGATGCTAGGCGTACAACCATCTACGTCGCTAGCTCAGCCACGCAGTCCAGCTACTTCACCAGCATCGCAGCCATCCACACAACCTCGCAATCTCGATATGTTACAGCCACGCAGCAACGCAAAAAGCCAACGTAGCAAGCCTAGCCACGCATCGACACACAACGACCGAGCCTCGTCGTCAGCCATGCAAACATCCATGCGAAGTTGTCAAGGTGAGTGGCTATCCCTCTGCAAGTATGTGGCACCGCTTAACATCTGGCATGCCTTTTGTGCTGCTGCAGGATTATTGGTTTAACCCTTCCCCTTTGCCACCACCACCTCCCAGGCCGTCGTCGCACCTTGCCCCACTCCCTATCCTACCTTGCAGCCTGGAGCAACCTCCTCCTCCCCTCCCTCCTTCCCTCCCTCCTTCCCTCCCTCCCTCACGCCCTTTCTCACGCCCTCCCTCACGCCCTCCCCCCCTCTACATGTCTCTACAGGTGGCTACAGGTCCCCTTACCTTCCTGACCTACCATTCCCCTTCCCTTCCCACTCGCCCTTGACCTCACCCTCACCCTCACCCTCACCTTGGCAGGTGAGTAAGCATGCATGTTGTGGTTCGTATTGCCTTGCATTTGGGAGCCTATGCTGGGTTGCATCAGAGAAGCCACCAGCAAGGTTTGAGCGCTTGTACACCTCTTCGCAACACACAACGAGCTTGGAGCGGTAGCCAGGACTTCCGGTGGGTGCACATGCTCTGGTGGTGTCAGCCTACCCAGCCCAGTTCTGGTCATGCATGTCCTTATTCATCTGCTTGCTGGCTTATCTTTGCTTGCAGTTGTTGACAGCTTGAGTATGACAAGTGTAGCAAGGCTTGGTGATTGCAAGCAAGGTGGTAGCGGCGTGACATGGAGGGGGGCATTGAGCATAGCTGTAAGTGGCCAGTCCCTGCACATGAGTTGTCACCAATGCCAAGCCTAAGTGCAAGGATGCCTCTTGCTGCCGCAGGTCTGATGGTCACACTGCTGCCCCTTGCCCCCTTCTCCCTTCGCCCTTCCCTGCCCAATCCCACCACCACCACATCCGAGTCTGCCACCTACCTCCCCTCCTCCCCTCCCCTCTCCTCTCCCCCACCCCATGGCACCCAGCAGCCCTTGGCGTAGCAGCATGGAGTGGGCAGCCTGGAGCGGGCAGCATGGAGTGGGCAGTCTGGAGCGGGCAGCCTGGAGCGGGCAGCCTAGAGCGGGCAGCCTGGAGCGGGCAGCCTGGAGCCAAGCCTAGCCCAGCCTAGCCTAGCCTAGCCCAGCCTAGCCTAGATCAGCCTGATTTGGTGCCATGGGGCATAGGCAGCAAGGCAAAGTGCCTAGCAGTCCCGTGATGAGGTGTTAGCCCATAGCAAGTGCATCCAATCCTTGTGGTTGTGCTCATGGCATGGTTGTGAGTAAGGCATGAGTCGTTGTGTTGTTGTTGTTGTTGCAGTGGTATTGTGTTGTGGTGTTGTGTGGTGTTACCAGCTTGCATCAATGCATGTGCTTAGCATCAGCAATGCATGCCGTTTGTAGTGGTGTTGCATACATTGTAAGGTTGTACCATAAGACATGACATGGCAGGTTTGCGCGTGCAAGGTGAATGTCATGATGGCTTAGATGACATGCACGTGAGCAACAAGAGGGAGAGTGCATGAGGGGTCATGTTGTAGTAGCAAGTACAAGAATCATGCCTTGTAGACCCTGTAGACTGGTCAGCAAGACCCTGTATAATGATCAGCAGGACCCTGTAAAAACTGCCATCAGAACCCCGCACAGGGTCACCAGGACCCTGCGCAGGGTCACCAGGACCCTGCAAATGGTCAGCAGGACCCTGTAAAACTGCCATCAGAACCCTGCACAGGGTCGCCAGGACCCTGCGCCGGGTCACCAGGACCCTGCGCCGGGTCACCAGGACCCTGCGCAGGGTCACCAGGACCCTGCAAATGGTCAGCAGGACCCTGTAAAAACTGCCATCAGGACCCTGCGCCGGGTCACCAGGACCCTGCGCCGGGTCACCAGGACCCTGCGCCGGGTCACCAGGACCCTGCGCAGGGTCGCTAGGACCCTGCAAATGGTCGTCAGGACCCTGCAAATGGCCGATGCGCTAGGACCCTGCGCAGGGTCGGCAGGACCCTGCGCAGGGTTTTTTCGGATTTCAAATGGTAATAACATCGCACGAACTTTGAGTTTTTCAATGACAACAACGGCGTTGAGTCGGCCTTTCCTGGGGCTATCTGCGGTATGCCTCCCGGGAGAAATGGTCCTGGTGACTTCCGGCCTTAATCGGCGCGAGTGCCATACCCAACGATCCGTGGGAAAGTGTCACCGTTGACTTTGTCACGGGGCTACCGCGCACGTTGCATGGGTACGATGCAATTTGTGTCTTTGTGGATCGCCTTACTAAGATGACTCATTTTGTACCGTGCAAAAAGGCAATTACCGCTGAAGAGACTGCTGAGCTCTTTCTCCAACATGTTGTGCGCCTTCATGGCGAACCAGCTACCTTGATATCCGATCGAGGCCCGCAATTTGCTGGACACTTCATGCATGGGTATCTCCGGCGCCTTGGTACACAATCCCGGCTCTCAACCGCATATCACCCGCAAACCGATGGCCAAACCGAACGAATGAACCGAGTGCTTGAGGAAATGCTAAGGTCTTTTGTGTCTCCCAACTTGAAAAATTGGGACACATTACTTCCTTTAGCAGAGTTTGCCGTTAATAATGCCAAACAAGCAAGCACTGGTCATTCCCCGTTTTATCTTAATTACGGCCGTCACCCCGCTACTCCGTTCTATCGTGACTTGAAGCTCACGACAGATATCCCCGTGGCCACCGAGAGAGCCGAAGTCATCCGCACCGCGCTCAAACATGCTCAAGTGGCTATTGAGGCCGCTCAGCAACGACAAGCCGCCACTTACGATGTGGGCAAAGTTGATCAAAACTTCAACCCGGGTCAACAAGTATTGTTGAACACTAAGAACCTCCGCAGTGGTCCCCACCAAAAGCTTTTGCCAAGGTGGCTTGGTCCCTTTACCGTCATTGAACACGTGGGCAGAAATGCCGTGAGGCTGGAAATTCCTCCTCATATGGCAATCCACCCAGTGTTTCATGTGTCCCTTTTGCGAGCATACAAATCCGATGGCTCCGTTCAACCACCGAGTGTTGAAGTGCCCGAAGTATTGATCAACCCGACCGAGCCTGAAGTGCTCCCATACATTGTCGCCGAGCGCAAAGAGGTGCATTACCAAAAACTCCGAAATAAGAACAAACGTTATGAAAAGCTTTTCTACCGAGTCCGTTATCCCGGGTTTTCCGAAGTCCACGATCAGTGGCTCCCGTCTGACCGAGTGCCGGCTGAGTCCGTAAGCAAGTACCGCTCCTTAGGTCCGCCCGGGACGTCCGAACTAAGGGGGGGCGACTTGTAGTAGCGAGTAAGAGTTAATCTTGCTTGGCTACCCGATACGATAACTTCCGAGTCGACCGCACATGCGCTCGCGACCGCGTCACATGTCCCGGCCAAGGGTGATGCCTTGGACCGTGACATGTGCGCTGCGAGCGTGACCCGTCACCGCTCATGCGGTGAGGGGACGACTATAAAACCCCGCTCACTTCCGGACTGGCACAATTCAGTGTGCAGCACAAACCGACCGAGTGCTAGAGGTGCAACTCCTCTCAGTAGCCGGCTACACTACTCTCTCCGCTACGCCTCCGTCAACGCGGCTACAACACCAGCAGCATCAGCTGCCGAGGGCTGCTCCTGGTGCTTCAAGGCCCGAGTGTTGAAGTACACATATGCCATTGCCCAAATGCGGCCCATGAGCAGACGGTTGCGGCGATCGCTCCAGATGAACTTGAAAACAGAGAAGAGGCGCTCCACGCCAGCCGATGTGGCAGGAATGCTAAGCACCCGCTGTGCCACTTGCTGTAGCACAGGCGTCTCCATGCCATACCACTCCCACCAGGTCACTGGGTCACGCAGCGGGCGTGGGTGGAAGATGTTGGGGCTCAGCTTCATCTTCACCATGTAGCTCGTCTCGCGCCTAGCAATAAAAAAACACAAACAAGTGTGTGATGCAGTGTGGAGCTGATGTGCATATCTGATGTGCATATCTGATGTGCATACCTGATGCAGTGTGGTGCTGATGTGCATAGCTGATGTGCATATCTGATGCTTTGATGGAGGGGAGGGGGGTCTACCTGAGTAGCTGCTGAGTCGTCTCCTTGACCATTTGAGCTTGCAAGGCGAGCGGCCAGGTCCTCAGCACTCCTCATCTGGTCTGGCAGCAGAGCTCCGTGCTTGTCTCGGAAGTTGCGTAGTTGATCCCACGCCTGCTCTAGATCAAAGGCATCATCTTGGAATGCTGGTGGGCATGACCTGCACACGTCATGCACACATCATGCACACATCATGCACACATCATGCACATCATGCACACATCATGCACATCATGCACACATCATGGTGGGCATGACCTGCACACATCATGCACACATATTAAAATGTTGGTGATGTGATTACCTGGTAACCTTGTCCAACTTGTCTTCAACTGCCATCAGCCCAAAGTGCACATGGGCAAGATTAGCAGCATCAGCTTGAAGGGCTTCCACTAGCTTGGCAGCAGGCGCTAGGGTGCCAACAATCCACTCATTCTTCTCCCAGAAGTCAGGGTTCAGCACCAAGGCGATGACGTTGCGTGACCGGGCATCATTGCCTAATGAGTCAGAGATAGCCACACTCCTCAGCGCCTACATCAGCAGCAACAACGACAACACAAAGTAGCAACAAACTACGACAACACAAACTACGACAACACAAACTAGCAACAAACTACGACAACAACCACACAAACTAGCAACAATGATTAGTGTGACACAGGAGGGTGAGGGTGAGGGTCAGGATGAGGGTCAGGGTCAGGGTGAGAGTGATTAGTATGATTGGGACCCATGTGCTATGGCTTACCGACTTGTTGTGTTGAACACTGCACAACATGTCGTGTAGGCTGGCAAAGCGTGTCTGAGACATTTGCACCAACTCCACGTGCTTGGCAGCCACAGTTGTTGCCGCCGTTGTTGTTGCCGCAGCTGCTGCTGTGGCAGCCCTGTGCTGCAGCAGCAGCTCGCGTGGAAGCTGCAGGTGGAGGAAGTAGTGGACGACCTCCTTGACCTGGTCAATGTGCTGGCGAAAGGATGGTAGCTCTGTCACCTCTGCTGGAGCAACATCATGAGCATGGCAACATAAGAATGTGCTCAGTTTGAGAGACTGGGACAGTGAGGGTGAGGGTTTGAGAGGTCGTGGTGGTGGTGGGACTGGGACTGGTGGTGGGACTGGGACTGGTGGTGGTGGTGGTGGTGGAGAGACTGGGACAGTGAGGGTGAGGGTTTGAGAGGTGGTGGTGGTGGTGGTGGTGGTGGTAGTGGGAGGGGAGGTGGTGGTGGTGGTACTTACTAGTGAAGTATAGGCTTATGATATGTGCTGCTGCCAGCAGTCCTGCGCAGTGGCCCACTGAGCGGCCGTGTCACGTCACACAGGGCGCATACGCTGTTGTCCTGCCACCCACGCTGTGCCTAGCCACACTACATGTCATAACGCACCTACCACTGGGTGGCTGCTTAGGCTAGATGGGATGCCACTGCTTGTAGAACGCCTGTGTAGTAGCATGCTCAACAAAGTGGAAAGACCAGTTGTTGTCAATTGCCAAGCGCATGACATCCTCCCCAAACTGTTCTTGCTCATTGAGCTCGATTGCCTGCTGTGTCACAGCTTGCTCTCCCTCCCGATCGCTGGGCAATGGCTGCAGCGACCTTAGAGCACCTCCCAGCGGCTTCCTGGGCTGCGGACTGACGAGGAACTCGGGGCACGCTAGCAAGTGATTCTTTAGGCGCGTGATGTTGTTGATGGACTTGTCCTCGCCGCAATGGAGGCACTTCCCACGACCCTCCGCTACAGTCCTCCATTGCGCTGTGATCCAGCTGCTGCGCGGGCTGCTTGTGGCTGCACCTGCGGCTGCACCTGCTGTTGTGCCTGCGGCTGTGTCGGCTGTGGTAGTGCGACGCCTCTTCCCGTTAGGTTGTAGAGGGGTCGCATTGCCCAGGCCAATCACGTTGTGCTGGAGCACCCGTGGCAATGCCAACGAAGGGCCAGAGAAAGCAGCAATGCGGCCACGAGCATTCTGTTGAAGGCCAGTAGTTGTCGCGACAGCCTCAGCCATCGGGCTCTACTCGGGCTGCCGGGTGCTGGGGGCTACCGGGATTTTTCATTCTTGCAATGAAATGTTGCATTTTTGCACGTGCAAGATTTCACTGCAATATTTCATGAAATACTGCAATTTTCACAACCCTGGTTGCGCACAGTGGGTGCCCTATCCGTGGGCTGGATAGCGGATGATGGATCATGGATATGGATTGGTGCTGCTGGTGTGTGGCTATAACATCATCATATGTCAGGTTAACGGGGGATGGCCCAAAGCTCGTCTCGCACCAAGGGTGTGGGTTTGCGGGAGCAATGGAGAGCACAGTCGAAGGCGATAAGAGCAAAGAGGAGGAGAGGTGCCCAGCGTTTACGATTTGCATTAGTCGGGTTGTTCGTTGGCTGCAACCGACGCAAGCAGCACCCAACTTCTTGACTCACGCGTCATTTTCGCGTATGTGCATAATGTCGTGAGACTAGCCGATACAAGAAAGCTGTCTTGATGCGCATCATCGCTGTTGCGGCCATCAGGTCTCGTGACTAAGGCAACTTTCTAACTTTGGAACCAAGTCAAGTCAGCCAGATGGGTGCGCACTTCAGTAGGGATGCAGAGTCAGACGTGAGAGCCCCAGCCATCCTGGATAGCACTTGGGCAGAGAAGTTTATGCGCGAGCTGGCTCACGCTGTGGCGCGCAGCAGCGTGGCTCAAGTCAGGGTGCGGCTACTAGTCGCTGATGGCGGTTGGCCCGTTGAATGCCGACACCCACGCGTGAACGACTTGGTCCCATGTGCAGCTCTTGGTGGAGCGGCTAGAGCGCCTAGTGCCCAGTGCAAGCACTCGAAAATACATTCTAAACCAAGTTAATCCAGACGGCCTTACAGTCTTACACACCGCCGCGGAGGACGGGCAATACCAAATTTGCAGGCTGGTGAGCATGTTGCTTGGCCCGCGGAATCTGCAGCTTAGCGACCTTGCCGGGCCGGGCCGGCAGAGGATGTGCGCGGAGCACTGATTGTGCGCGCTGCTTCGTACAGCTGCTAGAGGCCGGCGCATCGCCCAACGCCGTCAACGTCACCCGCCCACATTCTGGCACGCCGCTGCACCAGGCCGCGGCCAAGTGCCACGAGGCCTGCGTGGAGCTCCTGGTTGCGCACGGTGGCAACCCCTTCCTCTGCAACGTTGCAGGTGAGAACCGTGTACAGGGGCATACCTACTCACACACCAGGCATTGCCTTGACTGGACTTGCAAGCCAATGATGCTTCTTGTACCCTCCATGCACTGCCATGCTGCCCCATGCACATTTAGATGGCCTGGCTGCGAGCAAAACAACCCACTGGACAACTAGGCTGCTGGCTTGTAGTGGTTAAAATCTTCAGACAAACACTCTTGTTGACCTTAGTGTCTGGGTCAGCTGCCATGGCCACTCTCACGGCTGCCTTCCCTGGAGCAGCACCCATCAATGAACATATGTGGCCATGAGCCTGTCCCCACACCCTATCTTAATACCCTCCTGGTCATGCCTCCCCTCCTCCCCTCCACCCTGCTGCTGCTGCTCCTGCTCCTGCAGGCAAGATGGCGTTGGAGGTGCTGCCCTCCCCCTCCACCAACCTCCTGACCCAGCTGGCGAGCGCCATCAGGGGTAGCAGCCACCACACCTCCCAATCAAGTGCCCCACCTCAGCAGCACCAGCAGCAGCAGCAGCAGCAGCACCAGCAGCAGCAGCAGCAGCAGCCAGGGGGGCAACCCCATGGGCCAAGGCCAGGGGCCGGCTGGGAGGGGGCCCCTGCCAGCAGCACGAGTCCGGGCAGCAGTCGCAGGGACAGCGCTGCCGCCATTGCCCAGCGTTTAAAACGCAAGGCCCTAGCCAGCTGTGACATCGCCGTGAAGGTCTGTGCAGGGCACACGGGGCTGCTGTGCAGGGCACACGGGCAGGGTGCAGTGCCATGCAGGCCTGGGCAGGAGAGGCAGCAGGGCAAGGGCTGGGGGCAGGGAGACAAGATCCAGCTGCGAAGTGTCTGAGGCAGGGCCAGAGGCCTGGCTGGCAGAGCCTGCTGGGGTGACGGCTGTGGATTGAGACCCCACCCATGCTGCTGCTGCTGCTGCTGCTGTGCCTCCCAGGTGGCCGGTCTGGGTGGTGGGGGCCCGGTGTGGGCGGTGCGCCATGCAGTGCTGCTGCCACGGCTGGCCTGCACCGCCACGGTCCCAGCGCTGGAGCTTTGGCTACAGGCCAGCCGGTGAGCAGCCAACTGGCGGGAGTCCAGGCTGCTCTGCCGCATGCTGGCTATGCAGCGCGTGCCCGGCCTGAGCAATGCCTTGCCAGCCTGGAGTCATCCTCAGGCCATGTGCCAGACTGCCAGGCTGTGATTGCTCAGCAAGCTTCAACACCAGGGCTCATAGGCGACAGGCTGAATGTCTTGTTTAGGCAGCCCCGTATGTCCTACTCTGGCACTGCTTCCCATCCTTTGCACTAGGCTCTGTATCAAGTTTACCTACTAGCTTGTTGGCAAGCTTGATCACAGCTGTAACAAGAGAAGCAGTTAACCATCTTGAAAGCTGCTGCCACAGCTTGCGGTGTGATCTTTGCGTGGCCATGTAAGCATGTGTCATGTGGCTGCATGCATGGGCTGCCCATGCAGGGATTCGGTGGCACCCCAGACGCGGCTGCTGCTGCCCGGCTCCCGGCTTGTGGTCCACAACCTGCAGGAGGTATGCAAGCATGGGGTTGGGCGTGGATGGATGGGGTGGGCTGGAGTGTGGTGGGGTGAGGTCAGTGATGGCGGCGAACCTAGATAGGGGTGGGTCAGGCCGAGGTTGGGTGTGGAACCTGAAGAGTGTGGGACAAGGTGCTGATCGGGCCAACCAGCAGCACCAGCACCAACACACACCAGGGTTATGGTCCTGGAGGGAAGGCAGGCCCTGTGGGCTGACAGTTGGAGGAAGGTGGGAAGGGAGGCTTCTCTTCCCTTTTCCTCCTCCTAAGGGCGCTGCCGCCCAGGCTGTAGGGGCGGCTGGTACGGCCGCTGCCCTGACCCCTGAGCTCTCACTGCCCTGGGTCCTGGCAGGCTGAGGTGCTGAGGGTGCTGAGGTGCTCAGGGTCCCGGCAGGCTGAGGTGCTGGGGCGAGGTCCTTAGGCCTGACTGGCCCCACCCCATGCTTGGCTCCCCTGCAGCCCCCCCCCTCACCCAGGCCGTGGTGACCTCTGCTGAGCCAGGTGCGGACCCGGAGCGTCTGGACCCTCAGCGCGACCCCCTCTCACCCCGCATGTTGGACCTGTGCAGGGCCAGGTGCCTGAAGCGGCCGACGCTGAGGGGTCTGTGGAGGGCGAGGGCAGTGACCCCGAGGTCGACCCGGAGCACCCGACAAACACCCAGCCCACCACCTCCCTGCTGGCTGTCAGCTCACCGGGGGCTGAGCCAGGCAGCTGGGGCGGCCGCCTGGAGGGCAGCGTGAGGGATGGGCGTGAAGGGGCGGGCAGGGCGCTGGAGCGGGCAGCAGGAGCAGGGGTCCAGCAGGAGCAGGGGCCAGCGGCCAGCGGGGGGCGTGCCTGGGCGGCGCGGCTCAGGGAGCGGCTGTCACCCCCACACCCCCGGCGCCGGCGGCAGCAACAGGGTCAAGGAGGGGAGGGGGAAGGCGAGCGGGCAGGGCTGGCCCTGAGCCCTGAGCAGCTGCTGGTGAGGGAGCCGCACTTGTGGGCTGAGCTGGTGAGTGGCGCCGCACACGCGTCTTGCTTCCCTGCGCGCCTGCTTGCGCTGACGCCGTCATGCAGTGACATTGTGCCTGCGTAACCAGGGCTTGGCTGTGCGTGTGGCGGGTACGAGTTGCGTGTGGACGTGTGTCGTGTAGGCAGGCCCCAGGGTCAGGGTCAGGGTCAGGGTCAGGGTCAGGGTCAGGGTCAGGGTCAGGGTCAGGGTCAGGGTGTATGGTAGCCTACCGGTGTATGGGAACAGGGCGTATGTGGCTGCGCCCATGGTGCGAGACGCTGACGCAGAGGCAGCCAAACAGCACAGGGTGGGTGTGTGGGTGTGTCTAGTATTGACATGTGAGTGGCTTCTGGCCCGACCTTGACCCTGACCCTAACCCTGGGTGGTGGTGTAGTGGGCCCTTCCCTCCCCTCAGCAGCCCTGACTGCTTGCCGTGTGTACGCCCCCTTCATCACCCTGTCATGGCTCTTCCTGACTGCCCCCTGTCATACACTCCCCTTCCACTGCCTTGCACTCCGTTGGCGCCTGCCCCCACAGAACTTGCCCTGCCTTCTTTGTTGCCTGCCCCACAGAACCTGGCAGCCGGACAGCCAGCTCCTGGCGGCGGCCTGTTCTCCACCACCAGCAGCAGCCCCTTCCCCACCAACCAGCTTCTGCCCACCTCCCCCCAGCCTCACTCCCAACGAGCCACCCGGCATACAGTGATGCTGCGCCCCGCTGACAGCAGCCCAGCCGCCCTGTCCGCCTTCTACTTCCTCATCTCGCACTTCCCACCGCCACCCCAGGGAGCCACAGCGGCCAGCCAGGGCAACCCAGGCCGCCAGTTGGCTAGACGCAGCGCCTCTTCCCCCTTACTGGGAGTGCTGGACAGCAGGCAGGGGGCGGGGCAGGGGCAGGGGCAGGGGGCGGGGCCGGGGCAGGGGCCGGGGCAAGGGCAGGGGGCGGGGCAGGAGCAGAGGCACATGGTGGTCCCAGGGCGGCTTCAGCTGCCACCAGAGTTGAAGGCCCGGCTAGCTCAGCAGCAGGCCCACCAGCAGCAAGCTCACCAACAGCCAGAGCAGCAGCAGCAGCAGCAGTTGAGCAAGTACCTTGAGCAGCAGCAGCAGCAGCAGCAGCAGCAGCAGCAGCAGCAGCAGCAGCAGCAGCAGCAACAGGGGAGGGATGAGGCTCAAGGGGTAGGCCTAGACACAGCTGATGGAGGTCAGCCCACTAGCCCACCTGTTGCTGCTGCTGCTGCTGCTGCTGCTGCTGCTGCTGCTGCTGCTGCTGCTGCTGCTGGTTCACACGCCTGGCTGGCTGGGGGGTCTCTGCCACAACTACCCCACCGTCACCACCAGCAGCAGCATCACCACCACCGCCACCACCATCACGCCCATCACTCTCACTCTCACACTTCCCACAACAAAGCTCGTCATGGAGCAGGTCATGGGCATGGACCATCACCTCACCCGGTCCATCACAGCCTCACCACCCACCCAGCTCGCCCAGACCGCCCAGCCGCAGAGGAGCTCGCACCCGAAGGTGACGATGCCCAGCTTGATCGCGCGGCGTCGCAGATCCATTCCAGGCGCAGCCGGCAGCGAGCTCGCAGCCACAGCGCGGCCTCCGGCACTTATCTCTCCCGGCTGTTGAAGCCGTCGAATGCGGCGGACGTGCAGCGCAACCACCAGCCGCCTGGCTGGCTGCACAAATCCGCTGAACCCATGCTGCCGTGTCCTGCCCCTGAACTCGGGCGACGTGCCTCGTCGGAGGATTGCGCACGCACCGCGGCACGACTGGCAACCACCGCAACTGACGCTCCGCAGGCGGGGCCATACTCGCAAGCGGGGCCCAGCCTGCTGCTGCCGAGCCCAAGACGAAGCACCAGCCGGCCACCAAGCCGTCTGGCTTCCATCAAAGAGCTTCCTTCAGCAACCGCCGCTTGCGCTCGCTCACCGGCGTCTGTGGCTGGGTCGACGGAAGTGCGGGCGGCCAGGTCTGGGGCAGCTCGCAGGCCGGCCGGCAGCGGCAGCAGCACGTCTGAGGAAGTGTGCGTGGCGGGCATCGAGACGTTGACGGAGGCGGTGCGCCAGCCGGGCGGTAGAGCACAGCCCGCCGCAGCAGCAGACCCAGAAGCAGCAGCAGCCTCAGGCAGCCGGCCGCGCACAGCAGACCTCCCCTCTAGGCCTGAGCGTCCAGCACATGCAGCGCTTGAGGAGCAGCTGCTGCTCCTGCAGCAATGGTCGGGCTGGGGGGGTCCGGGGCCAACCGTTACAGCTGCACCCAGGACCTCCGCCTCAGCCCGGGCTGGAGGGAGCAGCAGAGCGCAGACGGCAGCTGTGGAGGGCGGCCAGGGCGGCAGCACGGCCCTGACACAACCGCAGTGGACAAGGGATGAACAGGGGGGGGAGGGGGTGAGGGAGGTGCAAGGGAGGGAGGGGTGGCAGGTGGCTGGGGGCAGTGAGGCAGACAGCGCATCGCTGGCCTGCTCCCAACTCCCTGACGGCCTCCTGGCTGGCTATGAGGCGGGCGGGGAGACAGACAGTGTGACCACGGAGCTCCTGCCCCCCTCTTCCTGCGCCGCCCCTGGCTGCAAGGGGGCCTGGGACGGTGCCAGCAGTTGGGGCACAGAGAGCTGGGCGCCCTCCTCCCTGTCTGTCCTCGCACTGCCCGCGGCGGGGCAGAAGGCCAGGGCGGGCAGCCAGTCAGTCGCCATGGGCAGCAATGAAGGGCAGGCAGAGGAAGCTGCCTTGCTGAAACGGCCGCTGACTGGCTTCACCAACGGAACAGGGACTGCGGCATCAGGGGCTGGTGAGGGCAGTGT